>JANAVB010009999.1:28892815-29159504 GCA_029216955.1 Iris pallida
TATAAATATAATATAATAATAATAATAATATTATAATATATTAATATAATATAAATAATTAGTATTATATTAATATTTAATTTAATATTTTGAAAACATATTTATTTTTAATTAGAAAAATTATCTCTGTTTTAAAATAATAGATTATAGTATCTTTCTCTATTATTAAAAAATAAATAATTCTCTATGTCTAGTTTAAAAATAAATAATTATAATCCTTATTTTTTAAAATAGAGATATGTTTGTTTCTAAAAGGACAGATTTAATTTTTAAGGGATATATATATTATATATAGATATTATATATATATATATATATATATATATATATATATATTATATATATATATATATATATATTATTATATTATATTAGGTGCTATGTTCTCTTCGTAATAAATTATCCTATCCCGTAAACTTTTTCAGGGAAGAGAAAAAAAGCTTGGAAAAAAAGGAGAAAAAAGAGCTGGGAACCAATAAAGGACATGAGAGGGTCCCATCATTAATATTCGGTATATATCCGTTTGTGGTCAATATTATCTCTATCACTTCCTTACTAAGAGGTTAAAAGTTTAATCATTAGATTAAAATTGAGATAACATCCAACGAATATAAACAATTGTGCTCATTTTCTCATTTAGGAGGTGTGCTCGTTCGATAGGCACTATATATGTATAATTAAATAAATATATATATATAACCCTCAACTCTGTCGTGCCCTCCGTCGAACTTGAGCCGTGTCTCCCCTCCACCTGTGGCAGCCACCACCATCACCATCTCCAGATCTCTCGTCGGGATCCGCTGTAACCATCGGGATCTGGCTCCGACGACGTCCACCCAGATCCACCCGGCGACCTCGCTCCGCACCAGCGCCAGAGCCACACCGTTAGTGAGTCCACCCTCTCCCCCTTCCCTCTGGTCTCTTCTGCTCCCACTCTCTCACCTCACTCTCCTCCCTACTCATCTCCCAATCTCTCGCTCACTCTCTCTCTTGCCTTTATTTTCGTTCTTCTCTGATTCTCCTTTCCTTAAGTAATTTCTTTTAGTTGCTTCGTATATTGAGCTCTTCTTCTCGAAAAAAAGAGGGACAGCCGTGCTGATAAGATTAGTAGATGTTATTTTATTTTTTATTTATTAGTGGTATTATTATATTAGTCCATAATGTATAGGAGTATGTATATCTATATGTAGTTATGTATGTATATTAGTATAATCAAAATTTAAGTTATTAGTACAATTATTGTTATTTTTGTTGTTTTGTTGATATTCTTATTTGCATGTTATTATTTTAGGAATTGTATACCTAATTTTCTTGTTAATTTCAAAGATAGTTTTCAACCCTAAATTTTTTACTATATTAATTTGTCTATAACTTTGACCAAAGAAGAGAGAGGATATTTTCTACAAATTAGTCTTAGCCCTAGATCACTTAACTAGATTGTATGTTTCCAAAATTATTTTATACAATAATTTTCTATCATTTCAAATATTTATTTTGACTAAAGTATAGTTTTCTACCTAAACTTTATTTTTACAAATTTAGGATTTTAGCCTAAAAACGATTCTTGTTTTCAAGTATATATTTATCTAGATTATTTTAACTAATAAAATATATTTCTAATATTAATCTTTTTCTAAAATAGTAAAGGAATTACTTAACCAAATTCCTTTGATTATCATCATGTCCGTGACTGATGCTTATTCCTATTTCTCTCACTCCCCATTTCCGGAATACGTATTTTAATACCTATACTGCTCAAGAACCGAATAATTAGTCTTGTCTTGGGGCCATTACTCCTTAGGAGAGTAAACGTGAGAATGTGAGGATGATATCCAATCGCGGTATCCGCACCTATTTAACTCATAAGGTATATTTCTTTCCGTATACCTTGATTGTTATGATTCTGCATGCTTATTACCCTATGGGTAGAGATTGCTTGATATCGTATATTGATAATATAGATTGATTGCTTGCTATTGATATTGTGGATGATTACTTGCCTGCTAGAATTGCTTGTAGTTAGCTTAGTCCAGCCCTAATATTTTTAGCTTGCTTGGATATGAAATTTCGAGGAGAAAATTTTTCTAACGAGGATAGAGATGTCACTCCCCATTCCCGGAATACATAATTTAATACATGTACTGCTTGCCAATATTTATTTAGTATTTGTCATGCATTATTTTGTATTTAGTTTCTGTAATTACCTGCTAGTTATTTTCCTGTATTTTATTTTTGCTCTTGCCTAGCTCTTGGTTTATTTCGGTTCATGTTGAACCAACTTGGTTTGGCTAAGTTCAACATGAAAAGGGATGAATGACATAGATTGAGTAGAGAGGAATGAATGGTGGAGATCCCTTAGGCTTGGTATTTATACCACTTTTTTCTATCTTTTCTCATTCACTCCCATTCATTTCTCTTTCACCTAAACCCTAACCATTAGAGAGAGGCAAGTGCATCTTGCACAATATGGCAAAATTCCTCAAAGCTTCAATTTTATTATTCTATTCTCTTCCTCTTTTCATTCTTAGCATGATTAATATTGTAGTTGTAGCATTTTAATTTCGTTTTAACGTGTTTTAATTACTTTAAAGAAAATGGGTTCTTTAGGGAAAATAGGGTTTTGATCTTCAAAACTTGTTCTTTGAAAATCAATAGTTCTATGTCTAAGAGGGTTTAATTTTAATCTAGTTTGCTTTTTGTTTCATATGATTTTGACTTATAGATTAGAAGTTATTATCATTTGAAGTTCTAGGATTCCATGGATTTCTCAAGTTCTTAAGCTACTTTGAAGAACAACAGCCGCGCCATTTGCTGACGGGTCATTCATTGCTGTGCCATTTGTTGTGCCCCATTCATTGCTCGTGCCATTTGCTGACGCCCCATTTGTTGCTCACACCATTTGTTGCTCGCACCATTCATTGCTCGCTCTATTGCGATCGTAACCATTTGTTGCTCGTACAATTTGTTTCTTATACCATTTGTTTGCTCGTACCATTCATTGCTCATGCCATTTCCTGTCACACTATTTGCTGCTTACACCATTCATTGCTCGTGCCATTCACTACTCGCACCATTTACTGTTTGTACCATTTGTTGCTCGTACCGTTCTACTCGCACCATTTGCTGCTCGCACCATTTGTTGCTCGCACCATTCACAACTCGCGTCAGCTATCCTGATTTCCTAATTTGGTGCATATTGGAGAGATTATGACTCCTGTGCCTTGGATGACTTGTGGACCTTCCTAATCACTTATACTAGATCCTTGAGAGTTATAGACTCGACCCAACTGAATACTAGATTGACTTTCATGCCTTGTCACGAATTGACAAAGATTGCTATATTGATTGAACAACATTGATCATGCGTTCCTATATTTCGAACTAAGAGACTGGCTACTCATCTTATTGAATTGAATGAGACACGTTCCGATTTATACAATGAACTATTGCGTCTAACGAGTTGATTCCGATCATTGACATGTGTACTTGTGCTAATATTTCCAATTATATAATTACTTTCAATTCATGCAATATTGAGTATCTGCTAATACACTGGTAAATATTTCTTTATTACAAAACAACATGTGTATCTTACAGTCATGGCATGATTATTCCGTGGCTAGGTTTGTTTGTTGTATTACGCTATGTAAAATCTACAACCTAACTACACTAGTGTCATTATAGAGTTATGCATATCGTACCCCGTGTAGATGTTCTCATTCAGAATGATTATGACCCACGACATGTGATTTCAATTAATGTAGGGACAACTAAGTAACATACAATAACTACTGCATGGAGAGGAATGAATTCCCGAGTTCTTACATGATTGTCATGTTCGGACAAATAGTGCCCTGACATGTCGGATGCTCTCCACGGATACTGCAAATCTGCCACACGGGCAGGGAGTGGTATCTGTTTACTTTTCTGTAATATTTTTGACGGGCGTCCTATTAGGACCCGTGTAATTCATGATTGGCACAATTGATTATGGATAGACTAGTCTTGCTTATACATGGTAAGAACTGAGGAATTCAATAATGCTCCACTCTAACTTGGAACTTACAGTTAGCAAGCTGTAGTAGTTGTATTACTGCTTTAATTTGGATTTGTCTGTGCACTGTATCATATTCTGTTAACTACTAAGGTGAGCAGAATGTCCTGACATGACGGGTCAACTTCTATCTTTGTTTGGTTGGGGAGTTGGTTCGAAGTGTCATGATGTAACGTGAACCCCAGTAGCAAAACAGAAACTAATATTTATTATGCTTTATTTACTTCTCACTAGTTTTATTCTTGTATTTCGTGCTTTCTTGTGGCACTTGCTATTCGGGGTCTAACCTCACTGGTTTGACGTGGCCAGGTTTAGAGCTAGTTCTTGAGGATCCAGCTTACTTCTACCCCCAAGATGGTCAATAATAGGATAATGGCCGTTGGAGGACACAAGTGTGGTCTTTGCTTCCCTGCTTATTTTACTACTTACTTTACTTTTGTCGCTTGGCACTAACCTGTTAGTTGGACTGTCTTGTACTTGCTTTTACGTAATTGTAACTAAATCAGACTGTAGCTGATAACGATTGTGTATACCTTATTATATCATCTGGCTATGTTTTATAATGCCAGATCTCCAAAATATTTTGACTGAGCGTTTATGATGCCTTATTGCTTTATCTTATATGTTCCATATACTGCTTCTTATTTGAATGATTGAGACAATAGATATTAACCCTAGTGAGACTTATATGTAGTATGCACCCCCTTGTCTGGTAGACATCATTGATCATATTATTCGGTATTCATCTACCCGTAATACGTAGCTGGCTGAGTCATTCCCCTGCTCTCCGGTATTCTGGATGACAAGGTTTTTGTGGTGGCCTATGCAGGTCTGATTTCAGACTTGTGAGGTATTTTGATTTATAGGATGTCTCAATCACACATGTTCCCCCTTGATCTCATGATTCATTATTCTAGATCCTAGCTTGACATTCTAGTATCATTTGACTTTATTGATCTTTCCTGTTCGGTCGTTTGATTTTTCTCTTGTCCCTTTTCTTAGGGGCTTCTCGTCTGCATCTGTCAGAGCTGGAGAACAACAACAAGGACAACATGAACAATAGGACCCTGTTGGTCAACAACAAGAGCCAGTGCTATCTCAAGAGCACGTCCAAGAAGAGGTGATAGTGGAATCAGCAGGCGGACCGCAGTATCCGGAGGTTCCAATTCCACCAACAGTTCCATCCACCCCTGTTGCAGTAGACACACCAGCTCTTCTGGAAATAATAAGAGGGATGACGGCCACTCAGCAATATCAGATGTTGTCCTAGCAACACATGCATACTCAGCTGCAAGAGCAGAATGTATTACTAAACTAAGGATTGCAGACAGCTATGTAAAGATGAGTGAGGACTAATTCGGGGGTGTCAACCCGATTCTACAAGTACAACCCCTGGCGTTTCGAAGGCACAAAAGATGCTGTTTCAGCAGATGCATGGCTTAAGGACATTGCGGCTATTCTGACAGCGGCTAACGTTCCAGTTAAGGAACAAGTGGATCAAGTGAAGCTGTTACTTCAGGATCTCGTACGTGATTGGTAGGAATCAGAGGAAGTGGGCATCAGACGTCCTATTGCTTGGGACAATTTTACTGCAAGATTTAAGACTAAGTACTATGGAGTTGTGGCGCAGTTCGAACTACAACAGAAGTTTATTAACCTCAAGCAGGCTGGTAAAACAGTGGATGCTAATACAGCGGAGTTCTGCAAACTGAGTATGTTTGTCCCAGAGATGGTAGCAACGGAGGGATAGAGGGATATGAGGTTTCAGCAGGAGTTTCATGTTGAACTCTTACAACTGATAGAAGGGCACAACTACCCGACTTTCGATAATGTATTGACAGCAAGCCAAAGGCATGAGATAACCATCCAGAGGATGACATCAAGTGCTGGAGGCTATAAGAGGTTCGCAATCAGATTGAAGGAGGATGAGGAGCAGTGCCCCGATTAACAACACCATCCCCTGGTGTGAGACTCGTCTCACAGTATCGGTATTTATATACGGATACTATTTTGTAGTGTATTTCGTATTTCTTGGTTTTCGTAATGCTTTAATTTTTTTTCTAACTTATAGATTTTCTCCTTGGCCGACATACCGCCAGTATACCGGTGTATACCGACGGCATACCGTTCGGATAGATTTTCCATTTTTTAGATATTTTCGATTTCAGATATTTTCATGAATAGTGTTTTCGATATTTTGATAAATAGTATTTTAGATATTTTAATGAATAGTATTTAGATATTTTCGTGAATAGTGTAGATGCACCCTATTATCCATTGGATATTTGGTTTTGTTTGGATGGCCATGATTGACTTAGATCTTCACATGGATCACCATCCAACGGCTAAGATTAATTCCCCCTTCTATATATACCATTTCACTTTCTCTCTCCTCTTTCTTTTCATTCTCTTTACTCTCTCTTCATTTCTTCTTCCCTTCTCTCCCCCTTGGAGCTTGCCAAGAGCTTGGCCTTGAGGCCTTGGGTGTGGTGTCTAACCCCCCTAGGAGGAAGAGTAGAAGATTAGGCTTGGAGCTTAACTTAGGCAAATACATCTTGCCAAATCTTGAACAAAAATGTTTTTGTTGTTATTTTATTTTCCTTGGTACTAAATACTTAGAATTGTTCTAAACTCATTTTTGTAAAATATATTTTCCTTATGATTCTTGTATATGTGCATGTTTCCAAATTTTGTTTAAGCAAGGTTCTGATTTTCTGTTAAAACCCAATATGGACTTAGTAAAAAAATTGGTATCAAGGGTGATACTAGTGTTACCATCATGGATCTTGGTCACATATACATATATGAGGCCCTCACATAGTTTGTATATCATGAATTTTGAGTTTGGTGGCAATCGGAACCCGTTTCGGTGTCCCAAGAACCTATTTTTGGGATTATTTTGAGGTATTGATCTATCAAATGTTTTGATTATTGAAAACTAATACTTCCATGTTGTAGGAAATTAAATTTCATGCGATTTTGACTTTTGAAAATCCGAATTTCGATTTAAAACGAAGTTTTTATGGCCGAAACAAGTTTTGAGTTTTCAAAAATCAACTTTCTGTGACGGTTCGGAAAATCCGTCAGAAATTCGCAGAAATCCGTCGGAAAATCTGAACTTGCCCCACTAAACTTGCTGTGACACTTCGGAAAATCCGCCGGTAATCCGCAATAATCCGCCGGATAATCCGGTTAGGCTATTTTTGTCTGTTTTTGCCCGTTTCTGTCCGTTTTTGATATTTTCTTCGATTGTAATAATTTTTTAACATGATTAGATGATCTTGCATAGTTAGAAAATGATTGTACACTCTATATACACTTGATACTAGCGCATGTTCAATCATTTTGCTATAAAATTTACTTAATTTTAATTATTCTTCCCCACATGCTACGATATGTCTTTTTGATAGATTCTTTCTTACAAGCTATGATAATTGTTGCCATGCCTTCTTTGATTACATGATAGTGGCCCATCGTGGCGCACTCTCCTTACATGTCTCCTTTGCTTACTAGATAGTGATCCGTCGTGGTGCACTCTTGTACATGTTCTTCTTTGCTTACATGATAGTGGCCTGTCATGGCGCACTCCCTATAGTGGCTCGTCGTAGCACACTCCTAGCTTCTAGTTTATGATATTTTCTTGTTGTGGCTTATTTTGGTGCACATTCTCGCTTTTGTCCAGTCTTGCATGTCTCATGTCTAGGATGGATTCTGCGAAATGCCACACCCAGAATCCAACAAGAAAATTATAAGGACTAAACAACTAGCTTGATTACTTAGATCATTAAGAATTTCTCAGTTACCTGTTGTCCCTTTGGTCTTGGCATCATATATATCCTTGGGATTTGGAGCTATCTGTCATGATGAGCACACTTCCAGCGCACCGTCGAGTGTTGTACCGGGTACATTTGTCTCCTGGGCGATGTACCCATTATTATATGTCTTAGTGGTACATTTGTCTCCTGGGCGATGTACCACTACTATAGGATACATTTGTCTCCTGGGCGATGTATCCACTATTACTATCGGGTACATTTGTCTCCTGGGCAATGTACCACTACTATAGGATACATTTGTCTACTGGGCGATGTATCCACTATTACCATTGCTCGTTTGGCTTGCACCATTCAGGTAGTAGCAGACAGGTGCTGGACTTGGAATTCTCAGACTTGCATTTGTTAGTAATTAGGATTGTGACAACCTTAGTTAGCTAATGTATAAAGCCGTACTCATTGCTTGGCCGTGACTATTGCATGGAGTCCAGTCTAGTCTAGTTTGTCTAGGCAGTGTCCGAATTTGTTTATTTTTAGTACATCTTTGTTTATGCTTTACTTTTGCCGGTAAATGATTAGATACTAAAGTTCTGTTCAGGAGAAGGGTTACAACCCCGGTCCTTGTTTGGTTTACGGGTTGTAACTTGGGTTTCGGAATAGTTCCTAAGTTATCTTATCATTTGTCGTTCTATATAGTTACCTAACATGCTCACATGCTCCAGTTACCTAACATGCTCACATGCTCCAGTTACTTAACATGCTCACATGTCCAAGTTATCTAATATGCTCACATGCTCCAGTTACCTAACATGCTCACATGTTCCAATTATCTAACATGCTTACATGTCCCATCTAGTTAACCTGCTCACATGTCTAGTTTATCTTTCATGTTCACATGCTTCATTTTCCTTACATGTACATAGTTTATATTATGTCACATGTCCTTTACTTTATGCTACATGTTGCTTTACTTATTATGTTTCCTATTCTCGGGATAAGTGCATTGGTAGCGCACGAGTCTCGATTTGCTTTTACTTATTTCTGTCTCTATCCGTTGCTATGATTTGCATGCTGGTTTTAGTTCATAATTTGGCTTTCTTTGTGGTACTTGCTATTGGGGGTCTGACCCCACTGGTTTTGTTTGGCCAGATCTGATAGAGGAGCCCGGAGGATCT
The DNA here is from genome assembly GCA_029216955.1 of Iris pallida. Classification (NCBI taxonomy): domain Eukaryota; kingdom Viridiplantae; phylum Streptophyta; class Magnoliopsida; order Asparagales; family Iridaceae; genus Iris; species Iris pallida. The sequence continues at coordinate 28,901,818 of JANAVB010009999.1, forward strand.
TTCGTACCTTCCACTCGTTGGTGATTACCCAGAGCACCAGAGTACCATAGTGTGTTTCCTATATCATTCTCCCACTAGTTATGTACATTATTCTTTTGTGGCGTTTAGCCTCCGAGCACGTGTTTAGCTCATGTTTTGGACTTAACATTTAGCCTACGGGCCAGAACATAATTTGCGTATTCTAGACTATAGCTAGAGCTTATCATGTATGACTATTACTCTTGCTAGTCTTCACTCTGTATTACTAGCTTCATGATCATTGATATATGATAGTTTGGGATGCTTTACTATTTTATATTCTAGTTGATCTTACTTCTTGTACATTGTTTACTTCCTGTGATTGAGATACCTAGGATTCTTGACCTAGGATCGACTGTTGGCTTGTAGTAGTAGGCCCCATATATACAGCTTATACGTTATTTCGGAGTACTGGTGTACTTTGGTATACGTAGCTGGCCTGGTCTGTCCCTACTTGCCTGTATTCTGGTTCTGGGACGTGACATAGGTTTTAGTGGTGGCCCATGCAGGTCTGATTTATCAGATATGTGGGGGTTACTGATGTTTAGATATCTCAGTCACAATTCTCCTTTATTGATATCCTTCGTGTTATTCTATATATCTGATCCTTTGACCTGATATCTGCCTTGATCGTTGATCTTTCATGTTCCCTCGATTTGATCCTTGTGTCCTTTAATTTTCAAGGGCACTGTTCTTAATCCTTTCGACCATCTTGTTTGGGTTATGCCGATAGTAGGTCAGCAATCTTCTGTTAGGCCAGTTATGGAGGATTAGTCTCAGCATTCATGGGCAGAGTTCAGAGTTGACCCGAGGGCGGAGGTGTCAGTTCAGCCTGATCAGCCAGCAGGGTCAGTCCTGCCAGAGTCCAGCTTCACCGGCTATCCCGGTAGTCCAGCAGTATATGGCTCAGGTACCATTTTAGCAGCAGCAGGACAGAGCTACAGTTTCGAGACGTGGGTAGGCAGAGTTTGGTATGTTAGAGCAGGTTTTGGCTGAGGACGATCATGTTGTAGGTATTGTCCTATTCTTCTTCCACTCTTATTTATCTCTTGGGTTACGCATATTAGACGAGTTTCTCGTCCCCAACTCTTCTGTCTTCGTAGTCGAGGCATGTGATAACTTCATTGGTATCGACTACGAAGATACGTCCTGGGTAGAGTCATGTCTTGGATTAAGTCATTGGTACCGGCTTATTTTGAGAATTGACTTTTATCTAAGTTGTGGAGTCAGCGTAGGCCTGCTCCTGCACAACTGACTCAGGCGACATATTTATTCATAGGCCTCCAGCCCTTCTTGATTGTAGTTGTGTTATTGCTTACGCATTTACCGATATTATTGTTGTCTTTATCTTACCAACATGCCATGCTTTGTTTTGATTGACATGATTTTTCAGCTCTTTGGTTCGGTTTTCATGCTTGACTAGATTTAGGAAATTACGAGGACATAATTTATTTTTAAGTTCTGGAGAGTTGTGAGACTCGTCTCACAGTATCGGTATTTATATACGGATACGTATTTTGTAGTGTATTTCGTATTTTCTTGGTTTTCGTAATGCTTTAAAATTTTTTCTAACTTATAGATTTTCTTCTTGGCCGGCATACCGCCAGTATACCGGTGTATACCGACGGCATACCGTCCGGATAGATTTTTCATATTTTAGATATTTTCGATTTAAGATATTTTCATAAATAGTGTTTTCGATATTTTGATGAATAGTGTTTTGGATATTTTGATGAATAGTGTTTAGATATTTTCGTGAATAGTGTAGATGCACCCTATTACCCATTGGATATTTGGTTTTGTTTGGATGGCCATGATTGACTTAGATCTTCACATGGATCACCATCCAACGGCTAAGATTAATTTCCCCCTTCTATATATACCATTTCACTTTCTCTCTCCTCTCTCTTTCATTCTCTTAACTCTTTCTTCATTTCTTCTTCCCTTCTATATATACCATTTCACTTTCTCTCTCCTCTCTCTTTCATTCTCTTCACTCTTTCTTTATTTCTTCTTCCCTTCTCTCCCCCTTGGAGCTTGCCAAGAGCTTGGCCTTGAGGCCTTGGGTGTGGTGTCTAACCCCCTAGGAGGTGGAGTAGAAGATTAGGCTTGGAGCTTAACCTAGGCAAGTACATCTTGCCAAATCTTGAACAAAAATGTTTTTGTTGTCATTTTATTTTCCTTGGTAGTAAATACTTAGAGTTGTTCTAAACTCATTTTTGTAAAATATGTTTTTCTTATGATTCTTGTATATATGCATATTTCCAAATTTGTTTACGCAAGGTTCTGATTTTCTGTTAAAACCCAATATGGACTTAGTAGAAAACTTGGTATCAAGAGTGATACTAGTGTTACCATCATGGATCTTGGTCACATATACATATATGAGGCACTCACATAGTTTGTATATCATGGATTTTGAATTTGGTGGCAATCGAAACCCGTTTCGGTGTCCCGAGAACCTATTTTTGGGATTATTTGAGGTATTGATCTATCAAATGTTTTGATTTGTGTAAATTAATACTTCCATGTTGTAGGAAATTAAATTTCATGCGATTTTGACTTTTGAAAATCCGAATTTTGATTTAAAACGAAGTTTTTATGGCCGAAACAAGTTTTGAGTTTTCAAAAATCAACTTTCTGTGACGGTTCGGAAAATCCGTCAGAAATCCGCAGAAATCCGTAGGAAAATCCGACCTTGCACCACTAAACTTGCTGTGACACTTCAAAAAATTTGCCGATAATCCGCAATAATCCGCCGGATAATCCAGTTAGGCTATTTTTGTCTGTTTTTGCCCGTTTCTGCCCGTTTTTGTCCGTTTTTGATATTTTCTTCGATTGTAATGATTTCTTAACATGATTAGATGATCTTGCATAGTTAGAAAATGATTGTACGCCCTATATACACTTGATACTAGCGCATGTTCAATCATTTTGCTATGAAATATACTTAATTTTAATTATTCTTTCCTACATGCTATGATATGTCTTTTTGATAGATTTTTTCTTACAAGCTATGATAATTGTTGCCATGCCTTCTTTGCTTACATAATAGTGGCCCATCGTGGTGCACTCTCCTTACATGTCTCCTTTGCTTAGTAGATAGTGACCCGTCGTGGTGCACTCTTGTACATGTTCTTCTTTGCTTACATGATAGTGGCCTGTCATGGCGCACTCCCTATAGTGGCTCGTCGTAGCGCACTCCTAGCTTCCAGTTTATGATATTTTCTTGTTGTGGCTTGTTATGGTGCACATTCTCGCTTTTGTCCAGTCTTGCATGTCTCATGTCTATGATGGATTCTGCGGAATGCCACACCCAGAATCCAACAAGAAAATGTTAAGGACTAAACAACTAGCATGATTACTTAGATCATTGAGAATTTCCCAGTTACCTATTGCCCCTTTGGTCTTGGCATCATATATATATATATCCTTGGGATTTGGATCTATCTGTCATGATGAGCACACTTCCAGCGCACCGTCGAGTGTTGCACCGGGTATATTTGTCTCCTGGGCGATGTACCCATTATTATATGTCTTAGTGGTACATTTGTCTCCTGGGAGATGTACCACTACTATAGGATACATTTGTCTCCTGGGCGATGTATCCACTATTACCATCGGGTACATTTATCTCCTGGGCGATGTACCACTACTATAGGATACATTTGTCTCCTGGGCGATGTATCCACTATTACCATTGCTCCTTTGGCTTGGACCATTCAGGTAGTAGCAGGCAGGTGCTGGACTTGGAATTCTCAGACTTGCATTTGTTAGTAATTAGGATTGTGACAACCCTAGTTAGCTAATGTATAAAGCCGAACTCATTACTTTGCCGTGACTATTGTATGGAGTCCAGTCTAGTCTAGTTTGTCTACGCAGTGTCCGAATTTGTTTATTTTTAGTACATCTTTGTTTATGCTTTACTTTTGCCGATAAATGTTTAGATACTAAAGTTCTGTTCAGGAGAAGGGTTACAACCCCGGTCCTTGTTTGGTTTACGGATTGTAACTTGGATTTCGGAATAGTTCCTAAGTTATCTTATCATTTGTCGTTCTATATAGTTACCTAATATACTCACATGCTCCAGTTACCTAACATGCTCCAGTTACTTAACATGCTCACATGTCCAAGTTATCTAATATGCTTACATGCTCCAGTTACCTAACATGCTCACATGTTCCAGTTATCTAACATTCTTATATGTCCCGTCTACTTAACATGCTCACATGTCTAGTTTATCTTTCATGTTCACATGCTTCCTTTTCCTAACATGTACACAGTTTACATTATGTCACATGTCCTTTACTTTATGCTACATGTTGCTTTACTTATTGTCTTTCCTATTCTCGGAATAAGTACATTGGTAGCGCACGAGTCTCGATTTGCTTTGACTTATTTCTGTCTCTATCAGTTGCTATGACTTGCATGCTGGTTTTAGTTCATAGTTTGGCTTCCTTTGTGGTACTTGCTATTGGGGGTCTGACCCCACTGGTTTTGTTTGGACAGATCTGATAGAGGAGCCCGGAGGATCTTCCGTACCTTCCACTCATTGGTGATTACCCAGAGCACCAGAGTACCATAATGGGTTTCCTATATCATTCTCCCACTAGTTATGTACATTATTCTTTTGTGGCGTTTAGCATCCGAGCACGTGTTTAGCTCGTGTTTTGGACTTGACATTTAGCCTATGGGCCAGAACATGATTTGCGTATTCTAGACTATAGCTAGAGCTTATCATGTATGACTATTACTCTTGCTAGTCTTCACTCTGTATTACTAGCTTCATGATCATTGATATATGATAGTTTGGGATGCTTTACTATTTTATATTCTAGTTGATCTTACTTCTTGTACATTGTTTACTGCCTGTGATTGAGATACCTAGGATTCTTGACCAATGATCGACTGTTGGCTTGTAGTAGTAACCCCCATCTATACAGCTTATACGTTATTTCGGAGTACTAGAGTACTTTGGTATACGTAGCTGGCCTGGTCTGTCCCTACTTGCCAGTATTCTGGTTCTGGGACGTGACATCTGGTATTTGTATTCACAATGTGGTAGTGCAAGGGCCAGTACCACCGCCAAAGCAACAACAACAACAACCGAGGAGGAACCAATAACCCCTAATGAGCTGCACCTATTGTGGAAAGGCAGGGCACACTAGAGGTATATGTCGGGCGTTGAACAGACAATATTTGTTATGTGGGAGTCCAGATCATCAGGTTTCTACCTGTCCCATGAATTTGATGCTAGGAGGGCCAGTACAACAATTTCCTATACTGTCAGCTCCAGGGGCAGTCTAGTATTGAGGACCAGCGATAGTAGTGAGACCGTTGGCAAAGCATCCGTTAATGACATAGGCTCAGATGTTTTGGCTGCGGGACCACCGATCCAGCAACAACAATAGAGACCAACTCGCATCACCAAGGCAGAGGCTTGTAGCAACACCAGGCCAGGCTGCAGCTTGGGAACCAACAAGGAGACCGAGGGCAGGCATTCAATTTGTCCTTGGAAGAGGCATTGGCATCGGAAGATGTTGTGGAAGGTAACATTCTCGTCACCTCATATCCCGCAGTAGCATTATTTAATTTGGGAGCATCACATTCATTTATATCTGCATGATTTGCGACACGGCTAGGAATAGAATTCGAGGCATTACCAGAGAGGTTGAATATACTCATTGATAATGGGCTCGTAGGAGTTAGTAGAGTTTGTCTAGCGTGTCGAGTCATAGTGTGCGGGCGTCCCTTACCCGTTGAGTTAACAAAATTTTCTATGGATAATTTTTACGTTATCTTGGGCATGGACTGGCTGAAAGATAGTCACACAATGATAGATTACCGTAGAGGGAGTGTATCTTTTAATATTCTAGGCATGAAGCAGTTTATATTAGTCAGATCAGAGGCAGACCAACAAAAAGAAGGAGTCGTAGCGGCATCGGAAGAAATTTAATTCCCGAAAGTAGTTGAAGAGTTTCTTGACATATTCCTGAAGAACTTTCAGTTCTACCACCTGTAAGAGATAGTGAGTTCGGCATGGAATTGGCACCTGGAACTAAACCGATTACGGATCGAGTTTATAGAATATCGGATTCAGAGCTAGCCAAGTTGTACCAATACATAGAAGAACTGAAGGTGAAGAAGTTCGTTCGAGCCAGCGAATCACCATGGGCAACACCAGTGGTACATGTAGGAAAGAAGGATGGATCATCAAGATTGTGCATTGACTATAGAAAGCTAACGCGGCAACAGTGAAGAATAAGTACCCATTACCTAGGATCGACGACTTGTTTGATCAGTTGAGCAGATCAAGAGTTCTCTCTAAGATAGATCTTTGGTCAGGATATCATCAAGTTAGAGTTCGAGAAGAGGATATTCCTAAGACGACATTCAGGTCAAGATACGAGCATTACAAATTCGTAGTTATGTCGTTTGGTTTGACCAATGCTCCAGCAATATTCATATATTTTATGAACCGCATCTTTATGCCATACTTAGATCAATTTGTCATAGTGTTCATCAAAGATATTCTTATATACTCAGCTAGTAAAGAAGAGCATGAAGATCACCTCAGAAAGTATTGCAGGTTCTGAGAGAACCAGTTGTATGCCAAGCTCAGTAAGTGTGAGTTTGGGTTGGATCACATTTTATTCTTGGAGTACATCATATCAGGGGCTGGAGTAGCAATGGATCCCAAGAAAGTGGAAGCAGTAGAAAGTTGGCCAATTCCTAAGACAGTAGCAGATGTGCGAAGTTTTTTGGGATTGGCATGATATTACAGAAGGTTCGTACCAGACTTTATAAAAATCTCAGCACCAATGACCCGTTTGACATGAAAGGATGTACTATTTTTTTGGTCGGCAGAGTGCCAGGCATTATATAAAATCTTGAAACAAAAGTTGATTTTGGCACCTATTCTTACATTACCAGTTGGACCCGAAGGTTGTACTGTATACTGTGACGCGTCAGAAAAAGGACTTGGACGTGTCCTAATCCAACATGGAAAGGTGATAGCGTACGCATCAAGGCAACTTTGAAACAACGAGAATAATTATTTGACTCATGACTTGGAGTTGTCAGCAGTAGTATTTGCTTTGAAGCTATGGAGGTATTACTTGTACGATGATCGTGTGGACATATTCACAGACCACAAAAGTCTGAAGTATATTTTTACTTAGAAGGAGCTGAACATGAGACAGAGAAGATGGTTAGAGCTGATCAAGGATTACAACGTGGAGCTTCAGTATCATCCAGGCAACGCAAATATAGCAGCAGACGCTCTCAGTAGGAGCGACGACGCATTTGAGTTGACATCACAGAAGCACATTCTAGAAGATCTTCAAGAGATAGGCATCGAGGTTATAATTCCAAGTGACGTAAGAATTCTGGAAAGTCTACAAGGTTAATCCGACTTAGTAGACAAGATCATGGCAGCTTAGGCACAAGATCCAAAGATTCAGAAGCTTAGGGCAGAATAGTCAGGACTCAGAAAGGAGATGAAAATTCATGAGGAACACTTAGATTTGGATCACGTCTATATGTGCCAAGTGGAAATATCAGACATGAGGTTATGATAAAGGTCCACCGTTTTTTAGTATTACGTACACCCTGGATGCACCAAAATATACAAAGATATCAAGCAACACTTCTGGTGGAGCAGAATAAATATAGAGATAGCTAGATTCATTTCCCATTGCTTAATATGTCAACAAGTAAAGACAGAACAACAAAGACCAGTAGGATTACTACAACTGCCTTCCTATCCCGGAGTGGAAGTGGGAGCACATCATAATGGACTTTATGATCGGTTTATCGATCTCACCAAGTGATAAGGATGTGTAAAACTCCTAAATTTCTACTATAATTTTTATTAATATTTGTACGGATTTAAAATTTTATATTGTACGTCGCGTAGTCGTATTTTACGTCGCGCACGAAATTTTATTTTTCCTCGACAAGTGCGAATATGTGCGAGCGTACATATTATAGAAAAATAATTTTTCTATTTTATTACACTTTCAAAATATTATATAAAATTATTATTCTTGCTATGAAAAGACTATTGTTTTTAGCAGTTATTAATAATAAAATTCTTCGCGCAAAAATATTTATTTCATAAATATTTTATTAAGTTTATTTTAAATAATAATGTATTTTCGAAATTAATTATTATGGTATTTTTGGAAAACATATTTTGAAATATTTGTGACAATTTAAATTTTTATTTGATTCCATGGATACATTTATATAGATTAAGTTAATATCTACAATTGGAATTTGATTTATTGATTTGATTTGATTTTAAACTAAGAGAATTTAATTTGATTTAAATTAGATTTGGATTTGGATTTGGATTTGATTATTGCTTTAAATTAAATTGGGTTTAAATCCTAAACTTTATCTAATTGGGAATTCCCACGTCCTATAAATATGCAGGCACTCCTCCAATTCATTATTCATCCACAATAATTTTTCTACCACAGAAGTGAGTGCATCGTGTCCATGACCGTGTCCGTGTCCCATCGACTATGTGTTTTATTGTACAAATACAATACTCTATCCCGGGTCCGACAGATCCGAACCTCCGTCCCCGTCGTGTCGGACACACCCGACACGACTCATCCAAACTCAAAACCCTAATCCTATTTCTAAACCCTAACTCTAGCCTACTGTTGGCAGCCCCCACCTCGGCCACCCGCCCTCGGCCACCCGACCCAATCACACCAGCCCCGCGGTCAGCCACTCCTACGAACCATGACCAGCGCCCCATTGCCCACCGAAATTTCCCAAGTCCACCACCCGGACCACGGCCAACCACCACAACAACAGCCACCCGGACCACGGCCAACCACCAGCCATCATCACCGACGACACCGCCATAGCCTGACTCCGCCACCAAAACGCAACCAGCCATTACCGTTCCTCCACCACCATGCTCACCCGAGCACGGCCCAGCCATCACCACCACCGCTGTCGGCATCCCGGGCCAAAACCCTACCGACCATCACCACACAAAGAATGAAGAAACAAGAGGAGAAACCTAACCTGGCCGACCGGACCACCACTCGAACCCACCATCCTCCTCGAACTCCGGCGACCCGTCGTCCTGCCTCGACCACGACCACACCGTCCCAGTCTGCCCCTCGCCCGCTTCCCTTCCTGCCGGAGCGCCGCGCGTCCGCCAACGCGGCCACTTGAGCGCCGTACCGGAGCACAGCGCCTCCACCGAGTATCCGCATCCTCGCCACTCCGGCGAGATCCGCCGCACATGCCCTTCCCAAACCCTCGCCGAGCCGTGCCCTAGCCCTCCGCCGCGCGTGTCTCTACCGCACGCCGCGCTTGCGGAGCCCCGCCGACCAAACAACAGCCTCCGTCTTCCTCCGCCTTCGCCTACACCCTCTGATCCGCCGGCCTACTCCAGCGCCGCCGCCGTCACCCCCCTCACCGCGAGTTTCCGCGCTCACCCTTCCGCCACCGCGCCCAGTCTCCCGACCACCTTCGCATCCGCCGCCCGCGTCGCCGGCCACCCATGCTGCGCCGCCGCTACCTCCGCCTCACGATCCCTCCGCCCTCTCCTTCCTTTTCCTCTCGTCTCTTTCACTCCGCTCTTCTCTCTCTCTCTTTTTCCCTTTCTTGTTCCTTATTATTGGGAAGAGCAGCCTGCAGTAGTTGTATTATTATTAGTTAATTTTTTTTAAATGTTTCTGTGGTGATCTTTTGTTATTTTTGCTGTTAACTGGAGTTTTTTTATTATTAATATTAATAATAATAATATTATTATTATTATTATTATTTTTATTCACTGTAATGCTGAGTTTCACTGTTTTTAACAGTTATTATTATTATTACTATTATTATTATTATTATTATTATGTTTTTCTTTGTTTTTTTGTTTTGTTTGTATGCTTATTATTTCTTTGATTTATTTTGTTGGCACAGAGTGTTCTTCTTGTTGTCCTTTCTTGGTTCTCAATACAAGATTGGACTCCCTGGTATTTTTATAAGGAAAGGGAACATGCAACGTTATGTTTATCTTATTTTACTAAAATATCAATATGTATATATAGTATGATATCTACTATAGTACTAAATACAATATTTTATCTATATCAATAACTGTTATATTTAACCATTATACCATTATTACTATTAACATTCTTATTAAATAACTATAGTTTCAGACTATTTGGTAATGAAATATTGTACTAGGCCTTGCCCTATATATATTTTCAAGGCCGAATTTTGAAGTCTAAAATATATAATTATCTTATATTTATGTTATTAAATATGGTTGTAATATTTAATACTAGCAAATTATAGTTTTGCTATAAAAAAATGATTTTTATACTTTTCAAGTATTTATCTAAAAACTAATATTAACTAATAAATATATCGTTTTCAAATATTATAAATAGTTTTCTAAATCTTATTATTATTTTCTTTTGAATCTCCTCCTGCCCATAACCAATCCCATTATTCATATTCTCTCGCCAATTCAAGCCTACCTTATGTCCACCCTAACTAATTTGAACCTTCTGGACCCAATGGAACCGACCGTGTCACCATCCGTGGTCATCTTGTATAGTTGTTGCACCGAAGTCACAGTTCATGCCACCTTGATCATCGCAGCACACCAGGCGCCCTATCCGGCAAGACACCTTGCCATTTGCTGTTTACTTATTTTAGCTCATATTTTATACATTATTTATTTTCTTTATGCAAAATAAACTGTGATACATGGCATAACTGTTAGAACTTACTGTTCATTTATTTTTTCCTGCTATGTATTATTTTTCTCACATTAAACCTAGATTTAAGGGACCACCTTGTGTGTGCATTCATTGGCCTTGACACGTTGTAATACGAGGTTGTGTGTCGCATGTAGAACACAGAAGTGTGTGATTGGCTGGCCACCAGTACGTACAAACCGTGCGATAGGAATAACCGCTAATAGAGATTGCATGCTAGTTTGACTTAGCGGTTATAGTGGTTTGTGTTGTGGATACAACACAGTAGGCATTGGGCGGGGAGGACAATTCCTTAGCGTATGGGCTTCGATGCACTTTCCCTTTTGTAACCCGTGAGCTCCGCGACGCGGGTCAGGTTACCCATGATTATTGACGGCCACTGACGATTCTGCGGAACGTCATGCTCTGGTGCCCAAGGGGGACTACGCCGATCCTATTTAGCCAGGGCCCATGCGTAGAAAGGATTGTTCTTAACTACATTTCACTTAGAATGGTTAGGCTACCTTATCCGTTAGGTACGAGTACTTTTGGTTTGGGTACTTGTATCTGACCGTGGCTTGGAACAATAACTTGTCGCGGATTAGTTCGTCTCATCTTGTCCTTGTTTGGTTGTAGGTGTAACTTACTACTTCGATGAGAAGGTATTGAACCTTATTGGGGTCCGGATACCATATTGGATTCATAGCATGGGAAGGTACGTTACCGTGAATTAGTTTACCATCTCCTGTCCTTGTTTGGTTGGAGAGATGGTACGCTCGTTCAATAGGTGCGTATTGGAACATGTTATAATTCGATTTACTTATTTATTTAAGCAATATTTATTCAATTTATATGGCATGATATTATGTGTCTTGTTACGTCCCTCTGAGGACCTGGTTATCTCTCCAGGTGTGTGCTATTGTCTTTCGCAGGTACTTTAGCTCTAGCCGTGTTCATTGCTATTTCTCGAAGATGATTGCACTTGGATCGTCTTCGCTCTTCTCGCCAAAAATCATTTATTCTATCATGTACTTTTCCTTATTTTGTTGGTAGTGGATTTGTCTTCGCCCAACATATTGTATCAAGACAAATTCCTTCTCATTATATGATCGTTTATTTGTTTATTCTATGTGGATGAGAATAGTTATGGTTCTACTGCATTTTACAGCTTATGTATTTATACGAGGCTTCCATATATTGGAGTATACTTCGTATGAATACAGCTGGCATGTCTATGTTCCTAGTCCTACGTATTTTGGGACTGGGGCGTTACATGTTTTTGTGGTGGCCCATGCAGGTCGAGATAAATTGTTTGGTTACCTTACCGTACCAAGCAAGCCTGCGTATAGGATTAGAAGTCTAGGATCTCATCCACAAACTTGACCTCTTTCCTTGATTTTATCTACCGCTTGACTCATCAATTGCATCTTGCTTGCTTCCTTCCATCCCTATTCTTATCTTTCCTTCGTGCTTGCTAGAGATTGACCCTACTAGTTAGATGTCCCAAACACCCTTAGCTTAATTCTTTTAAGTTGGGTAGAACACCCCACGGCCCGACACGCCCTTGACTATTAAGACCATAGAGACTAGAGGAATCTAACCCATTTGGTCAACCAAGCCCTGGTCAATAAACCATAGAATGATTGTATAGGAATAAAAGACTTAGATCCTTATGACTCTTAAACTATTCATAATTGATTTTATTTATCTACCATCGTGCCTATATTTTTACTATCTAAACTAATGATGCTAATGTAGCCTAGTTTTTGCAAGTTTATCTTTTTATCGAGCTTGTTCAAGACATATGTTATTGGAAGAGCTCCCACTAACATGTTGTCTAATCAGAACCGGTGCATAATGGTCTGATCAACCAAGTGCACTTTGGTTCGCTTTTGTCTATTATTCTTCGTGGATGGGGACATAGTTAAATTTGTTCTATAGAGTCCCATCTGCGAATGCCTTGACAACTCCTTTTGAAATTCTTTTTCGATCGCCTTTGAATCACGTATTCGTATTCGATAACGCCTCCTTCGAACTCTATATTGCTTTCTCCTTCACCAATTTTCGAAGGACGAAGGCATTATATTTGAAATTCCTCTAGTTGTCCTATCAATTATGACCATTCTCATTCGATGTTGCTATAACTTCATCCTACACTCCTCGTCCTTCTCCTCGACCCTACTATGACTCTCATTCAATGATCTAGATCGCAACTTCTTATGACATGATCTTGTTGAGCCTTATTGAATGTTCCCTATTGATACCCCCCTGTGTCCTCTCACCCCCCTACAAATTCGTAATTTCGAGGACGAAATTCTTTTAAGTTGGGTAGGATGTAAAACCCCTAAATTTCTACTATATTTTTTATTAATATTTGTACGGATTTAAAATTTTATATTGTACGTCGCGTAGTCGTATTTTACGTCGCGCACGAAATTTTATTTATCCTCGACAAGTGCGAATATGTGCGAGCGTACATATTGTAGAAAAACAATTTTTCTATTTTATTACACTTTCAAAATATTATATAGAATTATTATTCTTGCTATGAAAAGACTATTGTTTTTAGCAGTTATTAATAATAAAATTCTTCGTGAAAAAATATTTATTTCATTAATATTTTATTAAGTTTATTTTAAATAATAATATATTTTCGAAATTAATTATTATGGTATTTTTGGAAAACATATTTTTGAAATATTTGTGACAATTTAAATTTTTATTTGATTCCATGGATACATTTATATAGATTAAGTTAATATCTATAATTGGAATTTGATTTATTGATTTGATTTGATTTTAAACTAAGAGAATTTAATTTGATTTAAATTAGATTTGGATTTGGATTTGGATTTGATTATTGCTTTAAATTAAATTGGGTTTAAATCCTAAACTTTATCTAATTGGGAATTCCCACGTCCTATAAATAGGCAGGTACTCCTCCAATTCATTATTCATCCACAATAATTTTTCTACCACAGAAGTGAGTGCATCGTGTCCATGACCGTGTCCGTGTCCCATCCACTATGTGTTTCATTGTACAAATACAATACTCCATCCCGGGTCCGACAGATCCGAACCTCCGTCTCCGTCGTGTCGGACACACCCGACACGACTCATCCAAACTCAAAACCCTAATCCTATTTCTAAACCCTAACTCTAGCCTACTGTTGGCAGCCCCCTCCTCGGCCACCCGCACTCGGCCACCCGACCCAATCACACCAGCCCCACGGTCAGCCACTCATACGAACCATGACCAGCGCCCCATTGCCCACCAGAATTTTCCAAGTCCACCACCCGGACCACGGCCAACCACCACCACAACAGCCACCCGGACCACGGCCAACCACCAGCCATCATCACCGACAACACCGCCATAGCCTGACTCCACCACCAAAATGCAACCAGCCATCACCGTTCCTCCACCACCATGCTCACCCGAGCACGGCCCAGCCGTCACCACCACCGCTGTCGGCATCCCCGACCAAAACCCCACCGACCATCACCACACAAAGAATGAAGAAACAAGAGGAGAAACCTAACCTGGCCGACCGGACCACCACTCGAACCCACCGTCCTCCTCGAACTCCGGCGACCCGTCGCCCTGCCTCAACCACGACCGCACCGCCCCAGTCTGCCCCTCGCCCGCTTCCCTTCGTGCCAGAGCGCCGGGCGTCCGCCAACGCGGCCACCTGAGCGCCGTGCCGGAGCACAGCGCCTCCACCGAGTATCCGCATCCTCGCCACTCCGGCGAGATCCGCCACACGCGCCCTTCCCAAACCCTCGCCGAGCCGTGCCCTAGCCCTCCGTCGCGCGCGTCTCCACCGCACGCCGTGCTTGCGGAGCCCCGCCGACCAAACGACAGCCTCCGCCTTCCTCCGCCTTCGCCTACACCCTCTGATCCGCCGGCCTACTCCAGCGCCGCCGCCGTCACCCCCTCACCGCGAGCTTCCGCGCTCACCCTTCCGCCACCGCGCCCAGTCTCCCGACCACCTTCGCATCCGCCGCCCGCATCGCCGGCCACCCACGCTGCGCCGCCGCTCCCTCCGCCTCACGATCCCTCCACCATCTCCTTCCTTTTCCTCTCGTCTCTTTCACTCTGCTCTTCTCTCTCTCTCTCTTTCCCTTTTTTGTTCCTTATTTTTAGGAAGAGCAGCCTGCAGTAGTTGTATTATTATTAGTTAATTTTTTTAAATGTTTCTGTGGTGATCTTTTGTTATTTTTGCTTTTAACTGGAGTTTTTATTGTTATTATTATTATTATTATTATAATAATAATAATTATTATTATTATTATTATTATTCACTGTAATGCTGAGTTTTACTGTTTTTAACAGTTATTATTATTATTATTATTATTATTATTATGTTTTTCTTTGTTTTTTTGTTTTGTTTGTATGTTTATTATTTCTTTGATTTATTTTGTTGGCACAGAGTGTTCTTCTTGTTGTCCTTTCTTGGTTCTCAGTACAAGATTGGACTCCCTGGTATTTTGATAGGGAAAGGGAACATGCAACGTTATGTTTATCTTATTTTACTAAAATATCAATATGTATATATAGTATGATATCTACTATAGTACTAAATACAATATTTTATCTATATCAATAACTGTTATATTTAACCATTATACCATTATTACTATTATTATTCTTATTAAATAACTATTGTTTCAGACTATTTGGTAATGAAATATTGTACTAGGCCTTGCCCTATATTTATTTTCAAGGCCGAATTTCGAAGTCTAAAATATATAATTATCTTATTTTTATGTTATTAAATATGGTTGTAATATTTAATACTAGCAAATTATAGTTTTGCTATAAAAAATGATTTTTATACTTTTCAAGTATTTATCTAAAAACTAATATTAACTAATAAATATATCGTTTTCAAATATTATAAATAGTTTTCTAAATCTTATTATTATTTTCTTTTGAATCTCCTCCTGCCGATAACCAATCCCATTATTCATATTCCCTCGCCAATTCAAGCCTACCTTATGTCCATCCTAACTAATTTGAACCTTCTGGACCCAATGGAACCGACCGTGTCACCATCCGTGGTCACCTTGTATAGTTGTTGCACCGAAGTCGCAGTTCATGCCACCTTGATCATCGCAGCACACCAGGCGCCCTATCAGGCAAGACACCTTGCCATTTGCTGTTTACTTATTTTAGCTCATATTTCATGCATTATTTATTTTCTTTATGCAAAATAAACTGTGATACATGGCATAACTGTTAGAACTTACTGTTCATTTATTTTTTCCTGCTATGTATTATTTTTCTCACATTAAACCTAGATTTAAGGGACCACCTTGTGTGTGCATTCATTGGCCTTGACACATTGTAACACGAGGTTGTGTGTCGCATGTAGAACACGGAAGTGTGTGATTGGCTGGCCACCAGTACGTACAAGTCGTGCGATAGGAATAATCGCTAATAGACATTGCATGCTAGTTTGACTTAGCGGTTATAGTGGTTTGTGTTGTTGATACAACACAGTATGCATTGGGCGGGGAGGACAATTCCTTAGCGTATGGGCTTCGATGCACTTTTCCTTTTGTAACCCTTGAGCTCCACCGGAGACGCGGGTCAGGTTACCCATGATTACTGACGGCCACTGACGATTCTGCGGAACGTCATGCTCTTACTGATGGGGCCTCTGGTGCCCAAGGGGGACTACGCCGATCCTATTTAGCCAGGGCCCATGCGTAGGAAGGATTGTTCTTAACTACATTTCACTTAGAACGGTTAGGCTACCTTATCCGTTAGGTACGAGTACTTTTGGTTTGGGTACTTGTATCTGACCGTGGCTTGGAACAATAACTTGTCGCGGATTAGTTCGTCACATCTTGTCCTTGTTTGGTTGTAGGTGTGACTTACTACTTCGATGAGAAGGTATTGAACCTTGTTGGGGTCCGGATACCATATTGGATTCATAGCATGGGAAGGTACGTTACCGTGAATTAGTTTACCATCCCCTGTCCTTGTTTGGTTGGAGGGATGGTACGCTCATTCAGTAGGTGCGTATTGGAACATGTTATAATTCGATTTACTTATTTATTTGAGCAATATTTATTCATTTTATATGGCATGATATTATGTGTCTTGTTACGTCCCTTTGAGGACCTGGTTATCTCTTCAGGTGTGTGCTATTGTCTTTTGCAGGTACTTTAGCTCTAGCCGTGTTCATTGCTATTTCTCGAGGATGATTGCACTTGGATCGTCTTCGCTCTGCTCGCCAAAAATTATTTATTCTATCATGTACTTTTCCTTATTTTGTTGGTAATAGATTTGTCTCCGCCCAACATATTGTATCAAGACAAATTCATTCTTATTATATGATCTTTTATTTGTTTATTCTGTGTGGATGAGATTAGTTATGGTTCTACTGCATTTTACAGCTTATGTATTTATACGAGGCTTCCATATATTGGAGTATACTTCGTATGAATACAGCTGGCATGTCTATGTTCCTAGTCCTACGTATTTTGGGACTGGGGCGTTACAGGATGCTATTTAATTGATAGTGGATCAACTTACAAAGGTGGCACATTTTTTTCTTTCAGAGTAGGATAATGTACAGAGAAGTTGGCCGAGTTGTATATACAACAGATAGTCAGACATCATGGCATTCCTGTCAGTATTGTGTCAGATAGAGATACCTGCTTTACGTCACATTTCTGAAAGAGTTTATATCAGATCCTGGGTACCAAGTTAAAATTCAGTACGACTTACCACCCAAAGATGGACGGGCAATCAGAAAAAACATTTCAGACTTTAGAAGATATGTTACGAGCTTGTACCCTGGATTTTGGAGGATCCTGGAAGAGTCACCTACACTTAGTCGAATTCTTCTACAATAACAGTTATCATGCCAGTATACAGATGGCACCATTCGAGGCACTATATGGTAAGAAGTGCAGATCGTCGCTAGCATGGGATGATATTGGGGAGAGGAAGATGTCATGCCCAGAGTTGATTATTCAGACGGTTGAAGTTGTCTAAGGGATTAGAGTGCGACTTCAGGTTGTGCAAGATTGGCATCGTTATTGGACAGACCAGCATCGTAGGCGATTAGAATTTTCTGTTGGTGACCACGTGTTCTTTCAGATTTTTCCTACCTATGGAGTCATTAGATTCGAGGTTTGGAGGAAGTCAAGTCTGCGATACGTGGGCCCATTCGTTATCCTTGATAGGGTAGGCGATGTTGCTTATCGTTTGTCCCTTCCATTTTCGTTACGAGAGGTACATGACATATTTCATGTATTTCAGTTGCGTAGGTATGTATCAGACCTAAGCCATGTCCTCGATCATTCTGAGCTGGTTGTTGGTACCAACCCGTCTTACGAGGAACAGTCTGTGTCTATTTTGGACCGGAGGGAGAAGATACTCAAGAACCGAACCATTAGTCTTGTCCGTGTTTCTTGGGACCATTACTCCTTAAGAGAGTCAACATGAGAACGAGAGGATGATATCCGATCATGGTATCTGTGTAGAAGCATGGAAAATATGAAAGAAAGATCCATGCGGCCAGGAAACTCCATGCGGCTCAGGAAGCCCATGCGGCTCACAGATTCATGCGGCACGAGGGACTATGCGGCTCAAGACGTCCTTTGCGGCTTAGAACAGGAGACACGTGGCTTGTAAAACAGTTTTTCCCTCCTGTATTAATTACTTTGACGGCTGACAACTCTGAAAAAGAGGCAGCCCTGACACAAAAGAGGTAATTATGACTCTGTCATAATGACAGATCCCTAGGGAAGTGAAGGAGATCTCTGACACAATCTCCCGAGATCCAGAAAATGCTACGTGGCCCTGACACGTGGACGGTCATATGCGGCTCGAGCGAAGACCCTCCATGCGGTTCAGGATGAAGCTGCCTTATGCGGCTCAGGCAGAAACTGTCTTATGCGGCTCAGGCAGAAACAGTCTCATGCGGCTTAGGCAGAAACAGTCTCATACGGCTCAAGCAGAGGCCCCCCATGCGGCTCGCAAGGATCATTTCCATGCGGCTCATTACCCATTGTGCGGCTCAAACTATCAATATAGTTCGAAGGTTCGGGGGGCCACTCCCCAAGCAGACCCGATACGTGGCCAGCCTTATGCGGCTCCATCCTTATGCGGCTCCATCCTTATGCGACTCAACCCTTATGCGGCTCAATCCTCCTCAGCGGCTTTCGGAACATGTGTCATAAAGCCAATCAATTTTCTAGATTTACTACAATCAAAGATTGGGTTAGATCCCAATAATCTGGGACACGTGGCAGGAGGATGAATTAAATTTATTCATTCAGATTCGCAGACATCATCAAATCATCACCACAGAGATTTATTCCAATCAGCATTAATTACTGATAGAATTTGGTGCAATCTACACTAAATGGCCCAGATTTATCACGCTCAAGATTAGTGGCCCAGATTGATCGATCGACAGGCCGCCGCCACTTTGAGGGGTAATCATTGTGAACCCTAATGAGGTCCCTCTATTCCTATAAATAGCAAGGTGCCATTCCATTGTAATATATACGCACATACAGAGAGGCATATATACATACAGAGAGAGACTTTTTCGAGATCAGAGAGCACCAGAATACTTAGAGAGAAGAAGAAGAGAGAGAGAGCAAAGAGAGCATTTCTTCCAACACCAAGCAATCTTCTGGAGCCAAGGCTGCATACCGATCGTCCAAGGAGTAAGGCAGAGCTGCCGTCGCTTTCCCGAGCCTCTATTGTCACCCCCCAGAATCTAAAATAAATAATTGTACTTAGACTGCTGTACCTAGGTTTTCGTCCCTAGGCTTTCTTTGTACAAGCGAGTTTGTAACGTGAAGTAAAAGTCCAGTCCTCCGATAATTGTTCCGCTCTTTTATATTTCATGGCAAACACGATGGCAACTCTGCTAGGGACAAACTTCTCCACGGCTGAGGAGTTGGTGACGCAGTCGGATGCAGCCAAGCTTGGCTCCACGCAATAGAAGATGGTCGTCCATTTCGACCAACAAGCGTTTGAAGATATGCTCTCTGAAGGAAGTGCTGGCCCGATCCAGAAGTGAACCCGCACAAAGAAAGCTCGCTGCGAGTGGAGGCCAAAATTGTTTGCTCCTCCACAAGCTCTGGACGGGGTATTTTTTGCTACCCAAGACGGCGAGGGCGATTCTCATACGACTCCACTTTGAGCCGTAGAGAACTCTGTTGTCCCCAAGTCCGGCAGAGGAAAGCACTACGATGCTGGACTTGCAGGGACAAAGAGCGAATCTATGCGCCCCAAGAAGAAGCCGAGCACTCCTGTGGCCAAATTTGTCAACCACATGCAGGAGGCTCATACGGGTGGATCTACCGGCCGCATGAAGAAAATCCATGCGGCCAGATCATCCAGCCGCATAAAGAAGACTCATGCGGCTGAGACTCCCAGCCGCATGAAGAAAGCCTATGACGCTACGTCTACCAGCCGCATACGGATCAACGATGACAGCCGCATGACGCCTACTCCACGCGGCTCTGTCTTCGACCGCCTCTCGTACGGTCCTGATCTCTTGTGGTACCAAGAAGATATGTCTGACTCTCTCCAGTATCACTTAGACTCTTCCCACTATGTGCCCTTATGCACTAAAGCGAAGAAGTCTAAAGCAGCGCGAGCCTGGCGAGTTCGGTCCGCTGATCTGACCTCTGACCATCCGAGCATTCCACATACTGCTACGTGGGCCACGGATAGAAAGTTGTACAGAACCACTCGAGTCTAGCCCCCGGCGGCAGACAGACAGAGAGGTTCGTAAAAGTCTCCCAAAATCCCGGGAGTAAACATGGTCGGTCCAGACCCATCTGACTTGCGTGAGGCCATCCTCTACAAACGCAAGGAAAGAGAAGACGCATCGGGGTGCAAAGAGTCCTCCTACGGACGTCACTGCACCCAAGTCATCGTCAACTGCTGCTGCAACAGCGCGACGATGCAAGAAGACCGGCAGTCTGTCTTTCAAAGACTACAACAGCCATCTTCAGAAGACGAGGCACTACCCGTCGTCTCCTGCAACTCTTCTCAGAAAGTCTCTGCTGATGGAAGGGAGAAGAAGACAAATGTTTCCAGCCCAAAAATTTCAACCACTGCGACTAAAAGACTGTCGTCCAAGCGGGTGCCCACCACCGGAGTTTTCCAAGGTACTCGCTCTAAGACGAAATCTGCTACAGTAGGAGATTCGTCGTCCACAACGCAGGGGATTGCTGGGGCTGGGGGTAGCACCCCTCCGAGCCTCCACAGCAATCCGATATTCCAAGAATACGAGCCGGGGGAGACAACTCTCCCATCGGATACAGCAAACCTCGACGTCCCCGAGGACGTCCACAACTCCCAAGACGAGGCGAACTCGGAGACTGGGGGTACTGTTCCTTCCGAGTCTGAATTAGAAGGGAACATACCCACATACCCCGATGACTTCTCACCACAGGGGTACGATTCGGAGGGCGCTTCCTCCACCGCTCCGTCTATCTCTCCTCATGAGAAAACAGTATTCATGACAGAAAGCAACCAAGGTGGTTCCAGTGATCGCCAACGCATCGACACTCTAAAGGCCATACTGCATGCCTTGGTCAAGTCTGTAGACGAGATCAAAGCGGCCCTTCCAACTCTCCAAGGAGGGACGCCTGGCCAAACAAGTGCGGGTCCTGCGGTCAATACGGACTCGAACTCAGCGGCACCGAACCCGGGCAACAGTCCTCCCGAAGTAACGGCCCCCACCGCTGTGGATGAGGCCCGCGAAGCGAGAAGAGAGGTCCAAGAGCTCCGAGCCATGTTCCACGCTCGAGAAAACTCTCAAGACCTCAGGATACGGCAACTATACCCTGCTGCATGGAGGGATGTTCCATTCCCACCAAGATATAAGCCGTTCAATATCAATCCTTATGATGGCAAGACCTCAGCAAGTCGGTACATCACTTACTTTAAGGTCACCACCAACCACCTGCCCCATGACGATGCCATTCTTACACGATTATTCATCGGGGCATTGGAAGGAGTCGCCTTCGACTGGTATCGCAATCTGCCAGACAACTGCATCCACTCCTTCGCCGGCTTCAAGCGCATGTTCTTGGAGAGATTCTACGAAGTAGGGCAGGACATCACCATGTCCACCCTCATGGACGTCGTCCATGGGGAGAAAGAGATGACAAGAAACTACATCGAGCGGTTCCGTCAAACCGCCATGAAGTTGCCCTCTGGAAACCCGGATTCCTCCTTGATTGAAATTTTCCAAAAGAGATTGCTTCCAAGAATCAGTCTTTGGATGGGCGAAAGTCAATTCAAGGATTGGAAGACGTTCATCATCAGTGCCACAAGCGCCGAAGAACGATTAAAGAAGGCTCGCCAACCGAGATTGCACATCTCGGACGGAGAGAACAAGGGCAAGCGTCCCAACAACGACAATGGGGGTAGCCCCTCCAACAATCGGGACAGCAGGGGAAAGCAGGCTATGGTGGCCGATACGGCACAGAAACCTGAGCCAAAGCCAGCAGACAAACAATGGTCGCAAATCACTTACTCCTTCGAAGACGATCACGTCAAGCCCATCTTGGACATGCTCATACAAGGAGACAGAATCCAGCTTCCTCTACCAAGACGGGAACTGCGACCGGCAGAGATGGAGAACCCAAAATACTGCTATTATCACCGCTACGTCTACCATGCTACACACGACTGCTACCAGCTAAAACGGTACATCCAAAATCTCATCGATTCGAACGCTCTGGCCATAGATTTTGAAGAGATAACGGTGGCAGCCAATATGGTATCGGTATAATTCGGCAGCTTCCCTCCGACGGAAACTCAAGACGGGGTGGTCCCCATCCCTCTGGCGACAATAGAGATTGCTAATCTTCCACCTCCCCGAGATCAGGCTGCTGGTCTAGTGTCCCTCACCATATCACGAGGAGAGGTCATGTGGGTCCATCCAGACTTGGTATCAGAAATGACTCAGCCCACACCATCCTCCGTTGGCAGGAAGAAGAGCGGAAAAGTCAGATCCTGCCGCACGATCTCGACAGATATCGAAGAAGCTACAGCCGTCGTCACTCGGTCTGGGCACAATCCCAACCTGTGGCTGACAACCCGGTTGAAGATCATCAGCCCGCTACAACTGATGCTCCGGGACCGGCTCAGCCTCCGACGACCGACAAGCCTAGGCCGAGGGAGACTCGCTTTGACAAATCCCTCCGAAAAGAGGCATCACAAGGGCTGGAGAAGCCCTACAACTTCGACATCTTAGCACAATTGGCCAACACACCGGCCAAGTTGTCATTATACGAGCTTCTGAGACTCTCCAAGGATGTTCGTACGGCTTTGAGCGATACACTCCAAAACGCCGACGCGTACCTCGCTCAGGTCAACCTCACAGGAGAGGTCCCGCCTGCAGATCTCCAAGACAGCGCCTGTACGGGAGCAATGCCCAACATCGTCTTCACTTCGCAAGACATGCTCATCAAAATCAACCTGCACGATCGCCCACTATACTACACTGGATACATCGGCAACGCAAAGGTGGATCGGATGCACATTGATCCTGGCTCTTCTATAAGCATTATCCCGAAGGATCTGCTACATCATCTCTGCATCCCAATGCATCGCCTGACGCCTACAAGCACCGCCATCAGCGGTTTCAATTCGGACAGGAGCTACCCAATTGGGAAGATTCGTCTGAAGTGTCAAAATGGCGACCTCCAATCCGAAGTCATCTGCTATGTCATAGATGCAGACACTTCTTACAATATCCTTTTGGGACGTCCATGGATACACGATTATATAATCGTGCCTTCCATGCTGTACCAATGCGTCAAATATGTCGACAAATACGGCTTCGTGAGGACGAAATTTGCTGATATCGATCCCTTCAAAGGGGTCGAATCCTACTATTCAGACTCATGCCTGTACGAAAAGTCGAAAAAGTATCTTGGTGAAGGAGATGTACAAGCTAGTACCGAGACAACCACAGGATCAGAAGAGCCTCTGACGATCCACCTCCAAGCTTGCAAACCTGGCAAATCTGCACCCCTTACCGCCACTCTGCGTAAGGACGCAATTAGCCTCTCGGCACAAGAAGAGCAGATGATAATCCGGCTGCCAAGGTCTGGCCAAGTGCCAAGACCCACAACGGAGCCACTGACAATTAGGCTACCGAGAGCCGGCCAGCCTCAAACGGAGAAGCTCAATCCCTCCGACAAACCAATGACGATACGCCTTCCCAAGAAGGGTCGTCACTCCGAGGCGAGGCCTGGAACTTCTAGTGAACCAACCACTCCCCGTCCAACATCGAGTGCCAAGCTGGGGGTCGCTAGTTTGCCAACAACTCCACGCTCTGCTCCACCAACTGAACTGCTGACGATCAAGCTGCCCAGGTCATCCTCTCAGTCTTCGTTTATACAGGGGGTAGCTGAAGAGGAACCAGAGCTAGCCAAGTATGTGGCTGCCCACACTGATGTTCCCTCCGCAGATGATGTAATCCCCCTAGAAAAGATACCTTACTTCATCAATAAAGGGCTATCTTTGAACTACCTCAAGCTTAATAAGCTCTGTACGATGTATGCTATAGAACACGGTATAGGCACTCACCTTCACACACATGTGAAAAATATGTACACCGCAATCCAGCTTACTCCAGCAGAAGATGCTTACCGCATAATCGAGGGAGGGGACCACCCAATCATCTTCGGTCGGAATGACGACCCTCATCCCTTCACCATAGAAGAAGTCGACCTTGGATCAGATATCGAAAGATTGCCTCTGTATCTCTATAGCCCCCAATCTAAATACCTTATGCAAAAATAGGGATATGATCTGGAGACGATGCTAGGTTTGAACTATGGTACTGGACGATAATTACCTTTGAAGCTATCGGTCCCGGCAGGCAAACCACGGGTTTACTATAGCAAGACTCGATGTGGATTAGGGTATGTAACACCCACGACGACCCCTGAAAGTTCAGATGAAGAATGTGACTGGCATTCCTATTCGACCGGTTCACCAACTTCTGACTCTGATACCAGCATCGGAGATGTATTCAGACAAGTCTTGTCAGTCAACATGGCATTCGCCGACACTTATAAAAAAGATGAAGACATCCCCGAAATCCTCGAGCTAGAGCCGTGGGCCCAGCATTTGAATGCGCAATGGGAAAAGCGGTTCGAACTGAGGGAACCTCTTACTGAAGATGAGGTTATCCAGGTCGACCTCGGCAGCGAATCTTCTCCAAAACCAATCTTTATCAGTAAAAGCTTAACAGACGAAGAGCGAGAATTACTGCTGGAACTTGTCAAAGAATACATTGATGTGTTTGTATGGAGCTATGAAGATATGCCGGGGTTAAATCCTGATATTGCTATTCACAAGCTCAACATTCGGCCGGACGCAAAGCCAGTCAAACAAGAACAGCGATGCTTCCGCCCAGGCATCATGGATGCGATCGAAATCGAAGTCAACAAACTGATAGCCAGCGACTTCATTCCGAACATCGATTGGCACGTATTGCTACACAGTCATGCCTTTCGGTTTAAAGAATGCTGGTACCATATATCAAAGAGCCATGAGTATCATCTTCAGGGACCACTTAGGCAAGACGGTGGAGTGCTATGTTGATGACATCACCGTCAAGAGTCGCTGTAAGGGAGACCATTTGCAGGATCTGAGGACGGTATTGGCCCTGATGCGAGCGCACAATTTAAAAATGAACCCTACAAAGTCCTTCCTGGATGTATCCAGCGGGAAGTTCTTGGGTTTCATCATCACCGTCCAGGGTATCCATGTAGACCCTGAGAAGACAAAGGCAATTATGGAGATGGGTCCCCCGAGAAATCTTCGCGAACTCAGAGGCCTTCAAGGGAGGCTAGCGTACATCAGAAGGTTCATTTCTAACCTCTCTGGGCGATGTCGGCCATTCACCCACCTCATGAAGAAAGGCATCTCGTTCGTATGGGACGAAAAATGCCAGCGGGCCTTCGACGGCATCAAAGAATATTTGTCGAACCCTTCAGTCCTGGTGGCCCCGGTTGCTGGAAAACCATTCCTGCTCTATGTACGAGCAATGGAGCACTCCCTTGGAGCTCTTCTAGTACAAAACAATGATACAGGCCATAAACAAGCCATATATTACCTCAGCCGAATGATGATTGGGCCAGAGCACCGATACACCGCTGTGGAGAAGGGATGCCTTGCCCTAGTGTTCGCCATTCAGAAGACACGGTACTATGTCACCGGACAAACGATACATGTGATCTCACGAGTCAACCCTCTCAGGAACCTCATGACTAAACCAGGGGCACTCAGCTCTCGCCTCGCTATATGGGCAATATTGCTATTTCCTTACCATATGATCTTCGTCCCGTAAAAGGCGGTCAAAGGTCAAGCCCAGCAGACTTTTTGGCAGCCCACCCGGGTTCGGAGTCATCCAGAATATATGAAAAGATCCCAGATGAGGTCACCGACTCGCATGCAACCTCTCACGACGATATATGGCGAATGTTCTTCGACGGTGCTTCAAGAACGGGACCCAAGGGTAACATTGTTGTCGGAGTTGGGGTGGTGCTAGTGTCCCCTTCCGGATTGGTGATCAACCGAGCTTACTCCCTCACGGAATCCTGCTTTAACAATATGGCCGAGTATAACGCTCTGGTCATTGGCCTCCAACTTGCAAGAGAGCTGGGGGTAGAATATCTTGAAGCATACGGCGATTCCCAGTTAATTGTCAATCAGATCCGAGGCTCATACGAAGTTCGCCATGAAGACATGATCCCCTATCACCAAATAGCGATCGACATCATCTCGTCGTTCGAGGGGTTCTTCATCGAACACGTCCCCAGACTCCGAAATATCGAAGCCGATGCCTTAGCAGGCCTGGCCGCTTCCCTAGCAGTGCCTAATCATACCCATCAATCGGTAGATGTGATAGGACACGAGCTGGTCTGCCCCAAGAACAATGTTCAATTCGTGGCAAGTTATTCCGCTCAGGCGATTCATGATGCCCCAGATTGGAGACAACCATTTATCGACTTCGTCGTCTATGATATCCTGCCCGAGAACCCAAAGGAAGCCACTTCCATCAGACGGCGTTCCCTCAGATTCTTCGACGATACAGAGATGAAAATGCTGTATAGACATTCCTAGGATGGATTATTGCTTCGGTGTCTGTCAAACGTAGAAGCCAAAGAAGCCGTACGAGAAGCTCACGATGGTGTCTGCGGGGCCCATCAGCCCGACCCTAAATTACAAGATCGCCTCCGCCGGATGGGCTACTACTGGCCCACGATGGTAGCGGATGCGATAGACTATGCAAGAAGGTGCAAAGCCTGCCAGGTCCACGCGGACTTCATTCACCAGCCATCCGAATTTCTACATCCGACAGTGGCATCCTGGCCCTTCGAAGCATGGGGGATGGATATCATTGGTCCAATTACTCCACCTTCCTCCCGTGGACATCGCTTCATACTTGCGATCACGGATTACTTCTCCAAATAGGCAGAAGCTGTTCCACTCACCGAAGTAAAGACTTCAAACGTAATCAGCTTCCTCAAGCATCACGTCATCTATCGCTTTGGACTGTCCCGGAGGATCATCCACGATAATGGTCCGCAGTTTGCAAGCCACACTTTTTATCGGTTCTGCGACAAACATCGCATCCAGAATATTGCTTCGACACCATACAACCCAGCAACGAACGGGTTGGCAGAGGCATTCAACAAAACAATCATCAAACTCCTCAAGAAGTTTATCTCTTCCAACAAATGCGACTGGAACGAGAAGCTCGATGAATGTTTATGGGCATACCGTACTACAGTCCGAACAGCTACCGGAAACACACCATTCTTCCTGGTATACGGGAGTGAGGCAGTTCTCCTATTAGAGACTCAAATACCCTCACTCTGCGTCACCCTCACTTATCAATTGACGACAGATGATAACTACCGACGCCGACTACAAGAGTTGGAGGCCTTAAATGAAAAGCGCCTCCTGGCTCAGCAAAGGATCGAGCTATACCAAGCACGCATCTCTAGAGCCTTCAACAAGAAGGTCAAAATCAGGACATTCCAAGTGGGCGATCTTGTTCTGGCAGTCCGGAGGCCGATGGTCATGACTCACAAGACCGTCGACAAGTTCCAGCCAATATGGGAAGGTCCATTTATCATCGAGGCCGTATTCTCCAACGGTGCTTACCGTCTCGCCAAGCAAAACGGAGACTTGCTCATGTTGCCCGTCAACGACAAGTTCCTAAAAAAATACTATGTCTAGACGATAATTTTCCAGATTCATGAGTAACGTACCCGCTGGTACCGCTGAACTCACCCTCATAATTCTCTAGATTTTCGAGTCATGTGCCCGCTAGTACCACTGAACTCGCCCTCACGATTTTCTAGATCATTGAGTCACGTGCCCGCTGGTACCACTGAACTCACCTTTACAATTCTCCAGATCATTGAGTCACGTACCCGCTGGTACCGCTGAACTCACACTCACCATTCTTCCGATTCCCGAGTCATGTACCCTCTCGTGCCACTGAACTCACACTTTCACAATATTGAGTCATGTACCCGCTGGTGCCTCTAAACTCACATCCCGGTTACTCTTTCAGATAGTAAGTCATGTATGATCATACCTCTGAACCTTCTTCCTGGAAGAGATCCTCCCTCTTGATCTAATACCCGCACTCCCCGTGCACAAGAAGGGTAATCGATCCACAAATTACCAAAACGGCCATGTCCTCATTACCTTTGAGTCGTTTCACTTCCGCCAAAAACAAATCACCCCCTACATAGAACTTCCACGTCCTCATTACCTCTGAGTCGTTTTATGTACCCCCTCTTCATTGAGCCCACTCATGCCATGTCCTCATTACCTCTGAGTGGGAAGGCTCCGTAGAAGAAACCTTCATACTTGCCATGTCCTCATTACCTCTGATTAAGTATATTGATTCCCCTTCAACCTATTATCTGTACCCACAACCGGAGTATGACAAGGATAATAGGTCCACAAATGTCCTCTGTTGACCACAAATGTCCTCTGTTGACCACAAATATCCTTCGTGAATTCACTCCTGCCATGTCCTTATTACCTCTAAGTAGGAAGATTCCACGATAAAACCCTCATGCTTGCCATATCCTCATAACCTCTGAGCAAATATGTTGGTTTCCTTTCATCCTATTATCCGTATCCTAAACCAGGGTACGCCAAGGATAATAGGCCCACAAATATCCTCTGCTAAGTTTCTTAGCACATGCCCACTATCTCATCATGCCCCATGAGTCCAGCTACTCTACGGCATTCTTTTTCCCGATACCGAGAGCACCTATGACCACTTTGCCATGGCTGTTCCAGGTACCCTAACCAAACTTGTTATCCGTATCTAAAACCATGGTATGCCATGGGTAACAGGTCCACAAATAAGTCCCCTAGACGGGGAAAACATCACCACAATATCACAGGTACAACAAGCAATACAAATGAAGGGTAGAATGGAAAGTACTCTTTATTTGAAGGAAGAAAAAAGCATTACATGTTTCGGGACCGCGTCCCTCTCAAAAAGAAAACAGGAACAAAACACAAGAAGAAAAGGCCGACTATAGCTCAGCATTACACAATTCCAGGAGCCGGTTTTTCACCAATGCAGTCTCCCGCTTAAGCCTCCATTTAGCTCGACGCTCGGCCTCTTGGGACAATTGCTCTGCGTTATTCAAATACATATACTTCTGCCAGTCGTTCTCTATCTTCTTCAGGGCAAGTTCTAGATTGGCTGAAGCCCTACTAAACTTGTCGGCCTCCTGAATGGCAATCTCTTTTTTAGCACGAGCAGCTTCGAGCTCGGACTCCAGAAAGGTAAGCTTTTTTTGGAGCTCTAGGATCTGTTCTCGGGTGTCGGTTACCCCGTGGGAGGCATCCGTTTCCCGAGTCGTACAGTCTTCAGTTCGACGGCTCCATTGATCGTACGACCGAGTCAGATCCCGGCGGTCCTTTAATATGGCCGGCTTGAGCGACTCTCGGGCAATCATCACCTTTTCCACCGCAGTAATAAGGAAATTATGCTCTTGGTTTATCGGTGCAGGTAAATCTGCTTGCTGCAGCCTGCGAAATTGGGCCACGAGACGATCAGCCTCTAACAATTTAGGCTTCAGAAGCGCAGCCAGTTCCCCTCTACCAGGTAGTGTCCTAAGGATATTGATCTGGCCACCGGCGCGTTGACGGGCCAGAGTAAAGGGTGTCCCCCTTTCCACAGCTGCCTCGATCCTCCTCTTCAGGTGGCGGTGGAAACTGTCGACCACATCCCGGGATACTTCATCCAAAACCTCGGTGGAGGACGGAGTCAAAGGGAGTGTGGCAGGCAGTACCGAAGGAGTAGCCTCAGAAGTCGCTGCCCCCGCCACCAAGGAAACAAATTCCGTACGAAAAGATGCTTGAATAGCGGCTAGCTCCTCTTCCGTCGCCCGAAGAGCCTGGATGCTCGGCAAGGCGGAAAGGTTAACCCCCGAAACTATATTCGCAGAAGAGGACGCAGGAAGCATCGTCCCTTGTCCCAGCTGTACTGCTACCTGGGCTCCCGAACTCGACCCAGATGGGGGCCCTCAATGCAAGGAGGTTCTGTCAGATCCCCACCGGTAGGGTCCGCTCCAGCAATGTCCGTCACCAGCAATAAAGGGTTGGGACCTGAACATCCAAAGCAACCATTAATCGACGTAATCCGAAGGATAGGATGACGGAGTAAATAAGCTTATTCACAGGTTAAGGTTTGACTTGTATTACCAGGGGAAGAGCATGGAGGCTGCGGTTCGTTCACAGCCGACGTAGTCTCCTCACCCGCAGCTTCTGATCCGAATTCAACTGGTTTCTCTGTCACGGCCATCCCTGAAAAGGAGCCAGCCAGGACAATGTCATCCTGTTGGAGTTCAGATGTCTCAGGGATGGGCACAGTAAAACCCCCATCCCCCTGAGTTGAGGTTCCAGCAAGGTGAGACTCCTCGACCGCCTCCGGAAGAACCCCGACAGCAATGATAGCAGTGCACACATCGCTGACCAAATGGGACAGGATCGGATCAACCTCGGCAATCGGGTCCTGAGAAGCGAACTCATCTGACGCCTATAAAGCGCAAAAGGAAAAAAACGATTAGGCCATAACATAGAAGAAAAAGAAAGGAGGTAGTCGAAACTCAAATCACCTTAGAAACGTCAACATCATCAATAAACAGCCTGCGATGTCTTACCGCAACATGCTTTGTGGAGTAGGTTCGACCGTCAGCGGCAGTCACGCGCCTGCTTCGCTTACGCGAAGGGCCAGGCACTGCAGATGGTTGATCCTCCACCACCTCGTCAGACCAAGTCGGCGGCTGACTCGACACCCTTTTATCTGGCATAATAGGGGGCTGATTCCCAACTTCCTCGTTTGAAGAATGCGACGAGTCATCGGCGTCTTGTTCATCATCCTCTTCGTCCGCCATAGTGGACTCTGAGTCCGGCGCAGGAACCCTGTTCGCCCCTCTCTTCCTCTTCTTGGATCCCTCTGGCTTCTCAGCCAAACCAGTGCCAGCAATGAAGCTGGTATTTATATCAAAATTGACAGGTGGCTTGCTCGCTGCGACATGATAAAGGGCCGCTATATATAAAATATCTCTTGCCGTCTTGGCATCGGGTACCGAGAAGCCGGCCCGGGTATGGATCGCATTATAATAATGCCAAGCCCGGACGCCATTGAGTACACTACCCTCAAAGCTCAAGCAAGCGCTAGGACAATCCAGGAACAATTGACTATACCCAAATTGACGGAAAAATCTACTGGGCAGATAAGGCTCCAGGTATACGTTATTTCGGTAACGATATACCACGTGCGCAGGGCGGATGTTGCGCAGCCAAAGAAGCATTTTCTCAGATAAAAGTTGGGGAGGATAAACGCCGTCAACATACACTCCCCTCACTTCTCTGAGGGTAAATTGAGGAAGAGAGACGAAGAACTCGGGCTCGTCAACTCTCGCCAACGCCCTCCGGCAGGCTGGCATGGTATCGTGCTCCCAAGGCTGATGACGGTATTGAAAAAGGAAGACGTCGTCAGTAGTAACATCTTTTTCAGTTCCTGGCCTCATCAACGACCGGTAGTGCATTAATAACCACCCCATGAGGTAGTGGTATGGTAGTTCTATCCGTTCAAAGTCCAGCGTCGTCTCACGAGCAATGACTTTGGATGAAAAGGCACGGAGGCCGTGATGTATGCTACATACCATAGCCGGGAGGAGGGCCAGTCTTACTTTGAAGACTAGCTTAACAGCAGGGAGAATGAAATGGCGGCTGATCCTTTCCGTAGAACCAGCTCCGCCCGAGACTACGCAATTACGTAGCCACACCATCAAGAACCCGGCTAAGATCGCTTTATCGGACATTTCCCGGGTATCATAGTGGAAGTAACTAAAGGAATCAATGCGGCTCCCAAACCTGTCACGGGTAGACCTCGACCTTTTGACCTTCAACATCATGTCTTTCACCTCCTCCGGGGTTTGAGTACTTCGAGACGAAACTCGGCCGGAGGGGCGTAACTTGAAAAGATACGCAACCCAGGCCGTGGTGTGAGGGGCACTCCCTTCTGAGCTATTTTCTTTCTTGATAGCAATCTGGTGGCAGATGCTATGATGGTACAACAGTTCTTGGTACACGGCGACGAAACCAGGAAATCGTCGATCCAGGTCATCGAGTTCCTCGTTCGTCGGGGTATATACTTCAAAGGCTTCGCCTCTCCACGGCAGCTTAGAAACATCATGCATCTCATGGAGAGCAAGTCCCAACTTTCCCCCGGATGCGAAGAAAGTCCCTGTACGCCGGTTATACAACTCCAAAAGGGCCATGAACAAAGGCTTGTTAATAGGCAACCCGTAATAGGTGCCCCTGACGGCGTAGTAGAGGTCAATTTCCCGAAGAGATTCCCCATATTTCCTCATGATCCATGAGGTAAGATTGGCCCATGTAGAAATGGGGTTGATCCAGTTCAGCAGCGACAACCTGCCCATAAGATAAGACCCCTTGCGAGCGAGCTGATTCAGAAAAGTATCAGCTCGAGTGAAAGAAAAGTAAGGACCAGTCACGTTTACAAAAGTGCCAGGGAGCAGCCCCATCACATTCCGACTAACTGAATCCTTGCCCGCACATGCTGAACCAGTACGCCTGTTGTAGTAGATGTTGCCCACAAACATTTTCGGTCGGGTGGGAGTCAGGGAGCCCACTATTGTCCTGCCCAGCGGTACCATGTTAAACTACGAGAGGGGATAATGTCGCTCCATCTCAGGGATATGGATCTCCACTCCGTCTACAGAAAAATCCCAGTTCTCGAAAACATCCAGCAATCGGAAGTTCTTTATGGAAAAGGCATCCCCAAAGAGAAAAGCCAGTTTCAGATATTCTACGTCCAGCTTTCCCGAATTCATCATAGAACAGAGAAAATGGAAAGGTTGGTTGTTAATGACAGCCATCCTCTCCCTAGGTTCATTAGTGGGAAGCTGGTCTACTATGTGTCGAATTAAGCCGTCGAGCCGCACGCCCACAGCAAACTGAGCTGAACCCACAAGAAGCTCTCCTGCTGGGTTGGTTGGGTGGCTCACTGAAAAAAGGACAACACGAAACAGGATTAAAAGATGGTTACTGAACTCAAGTCCCTACGAGCCTATACGGCTCGGATCAAACGAAGCCCTATGCGGCTCAACCGTAACTGGGTTCCAAGTGGAACGGCCCCAAGGGAGCTTATGTGGTTCAGCCAACACAGCCTCATGCGGCCTAAATCAATTGAGAGTTCCATATGACATTGGTTCGATAGCTTATGCGGATCAATCGAACATATGCGGTTCTAAGCAGAAGAACTTTTGTGGCACTGAAGCGCTATACGAATCAGTCTGTTAGAAGCGTATGTGGATCAATCGAACATATGCGGTTAGAAGCTTATGCGGCTCCATAAGGGAGACTTCATGCGACTCAAAACTTTTTCATGCGGCTCAAACATAGGGTATCTCCTATGTGGCTCGGGTATGAGAGGGTCATGCAGCCCACACAGCATATGCGGCTCTATCATAGACGAACTTGGGTGAAGGCTTGTGCATGAATATGCAACAGAGCCATGGATTCTTAGGATTCAAAGTATCCAAATACAACCCTTACTATTAAAGGCAGGACGGACATCAGGGTGCACTTCGGGAACGCCGGCTGACGAGGAAGCCGCCATCTTACCCTTCGCAGCAGCGGAGGCGACCTTAGAGGATTTGGGGGCCATGACCGACGATCGAAGAAGGAAAATGAAGAAAGAAAGGCAAGACAACAATAGTTGAACGAAGGAGAAAGTAAAGAAATCCCCCGACCGTACTCATCCATATTTATAAACAAAAGTGAAGCATTTTGATCCCCGTGCATACACGAAGACCGACTCTTCGGTTATCAAGGTGAGCCGCCGAAAATAAAGGCCAAGATCCTCGAATCCCGCACCGAAAAGTGGCCTTTAAAGCTGACAGCAAATCAAACAACATTTAATGCAAAAGATTGCCATACGTGGCAATGATGACGTGGCCGAAAGTCTCCTGCGGCTAAGCCCTCCATGCGGCTTAAACATCCATGCGGCCAGTACTTTATATGCGGCCAGAAGAATACAATCATGCTTCTTATTCAAAGTATTTCAATTTTATAAATTGAAAACTTTGAAGGGGGTCTTGTAGAAGCATGGAAAATATGAAAGAAAGATCCATGCGGCCAGGAAACTCCATGCGGCTCAGGAGGCCCATGCGGCTCACAGATTCATGCGGCACGAGGGACTATGCGGCTCAAGACGTCCTATGCGGCTCAGAACAGGAGACACGTGGCTTGTAAAACAGTTCTCCCCTCCTGCATTAATTATTTTGACGGCTGACAACTCTGAAAAAGAGGCAGCCCTGACACAAAAGAGGTAATTATGACTCTGTCATAATGACAGACCCCTAGGGAAGTGAAGGAGATCTCTGACACAATCTTCCGAGATTCAGAAAATGCCACGTGGCCCTGACACATGGATGGTCATATGCGGCTCGAGCGAAGACCCTCCATGCGGTTCAGGATGAAGCTGCCTTATGCGGCTCAGGCAGAAACAGTCTTATGCGGCTCAGGCAGAAATAGTCTCATGCGGCTCAGGCAGAAACAGTCTTATGTGGCTCAGGCAGAAACAGTCTCATGCGGCTCAAGCAGAGGGCCCCCATGCGGCTCGCAAGGATCATTTCCATGCGGCTCATTACCCATTGTGCGGCTCAAATTATCAATATAGTTCGAAGGTTCGGGAGGGGGGGCCACTCCCCAAGCAGACCCGACACGTGGCCAGTCTTATGCGGCTCCATCCTTATGCGGCTCCATCCTTATGCGGCTCAACCCTTATGCGGCTCAATCCTCCTCAACGGCTTTCGGGACATGTGTCATAAAGCCAATCAATTTTCCAGATTTACTGCAATCAAAGATTGGATCAGATCCTAATAATCTGGGACACATGGCAGGAGGATGAATTAAATTTATTCATTCAGATTCGCAGACATCATCAAATCATCACCACGGAGATTTATTCCAATCAGTATTAATTACTGATAGGATTTGGTACAATCTACACTAAATGGCCCAGATTTATCACGCTCAAGATTAGTGGCCCAGATTGATCGATCGACAGGCCGCCGCCACTTTGAGGGGTAATCATTGTGAACCCTAATGAGGTCCCTCCATTCCTATAAATAGCAGGGTGCCATTCCCTTGCAATATATACGCACATATAGAGAGGCATATATACATACAGAGAGAGACTTTTTTGAGATCAGATAGCACCAGAATACTTAGAGAGAAGAAGCAGAGAGAGAGCAAAGAGAGCATTTCTTCCAACGCCAAGCAATCTTCTGAGCCAAGGCTGCATACCGATCGTCCAAGGAGTAAGACAGAGCTGCCATCGCTTTCCCGAGCCTCTATCGTCACCCTCCAGAATCTAAAATAAACAATTGTACTTAGACTGCTGTACCTAGGTTTTTGTCCCTAGGCTTTCTTTGTACAAGCGAGTTTGTAACGTGAAGTAAAAGTCCAGTCCTCCGATAATTATTCTGCTCTTTTATATTTCATGGCAAACAATCTGAACCTATTTGACTCATAAGGTATATTTTTTTTTGTATACCTTGATTGTCTTAATTTCGCATGCTTATCAACCTATGGGTAGAGATTGCCTGATATCGTAGATTGATAATATAGATTGATTGCTTGCTATTGATATTGTAGGATGATATTGCTTGCTTGCTAGAATTGCTTGTAGTTAGCTTAGTCTAGCCCTGATATTTTTAGCCTGATTGGATTTAAAATTTTGAGGACAAAATTTTTCTGAGGGTAGAGATGTCACTCCCCATTTTTGAAATACATATTTTAATTTGTGTACTTCTTGAATGTATTTACTTAGTATTTGCCATGCATTTATTCTGTATTTAGTTTCTGTAATTACCTGCTAGTTATTTTCCAGTATTTTATTTACTGCTCTTGCCTAGCTCTTAGTTCATTTTGGTTCATGTTGAACCAACTTGGTTTGGCTTGGTTCAATATGAAAAGAGATGAATAGCTTAGATTGAGTGGAGAGGAATGATTGGTGGAGATCCCTTGGACTTGGTATTTGTACCACTTTTTCTCCCCCTCCCCTCTCTCTCTCTTTTTTCTCATTCACTCCTATTCATTTCTCTTTCACCTAAACCCTAGCCATTAGAGAGACAAGTACATATTGCACAATATGGAGGATTTCCTCAAAGCTTTAATTTTATTGTTCTATTCTTTTCCTCTTTTTATTCTTAGAATGATTAATGTTGTAGCCATAGCATTTTAATTATGTTTTTATTCATTTTAATTACTTTGAAGAAAATAGGTTCTAAGGGAAACATGGGGTTTTGATCTTCAAAAATTGTTGTTCTTTGAAAACAAATGGTTCAATGCTCAAGAGTGTTCAATTTTAAGCTAGTTTGCTTTTTTGTTTCATCTCATTTTGACTTATAGATTAGAAATTGTGATCATTTGAAGTTTTAGGATTTCATGGGTTTCTCGAGTTCTTAAGCTTCTTTGAAGAACGGCAGCCGTGCCATTTGCTGTCGCGCCATTCATTGCATGCGCCATTTGCTAACACACCATTTATTGCTCGTACCATTCATTGCTCATGCCATTTGCTGTCGTATCATTTGTTGCTCGTACCATTTATTTCACGTACCATTTGTTGCTTAGCATGATTAATGTTGTAGCCGTTGCATTTTAATTTTATTTTCATGTGTTTTAATTAGTTTGAAAAAAGTGGGTTCTTGGGGAAAAATGGGGTTTTGATCTTCAAAACTAGTTGTTCTTTGAAAAAAAAAATGGTTCTATACCTAAGAGGGTTCAATTTTAAGCTAGTTTGCTTTTTGTTTCATCTCATTTTGACTTATAGATTAGAAGTTATGATCATTTGAAGTCTTGGGAATCCATGGGTTTCTCGAGTTGCTATAAAAAACAGCAGCCGCGCCAGCTACCGTGCCATTTGCTGCCGTGTCAATTGCTACTGCACCATTCATTGCTCGCGCCATTTGCTGACACACCATTTGTTGCTCGCACCATTCATTGCTCATGCCATTTGCTGTCGCACCATTTGCCGTCGCACCATTTGTTGCACGCACCATTTGTTGCTGGCACCATTTATTGCTTGCACCTTTTGTTGACGCACCATTCATTGCTCGCCATTTGCTATCGCAACATTTGCTGCTTGCACCATTCATTGCTCATGCCATTTGCTACTTGCACCATTTGCTGCTCGCACCATTTGTTGCTCGCTCCATTTGTTGCTCGCACCATTTATTGTCGCCCCATTTATTGCTCGCACAATTCACAACTCGCGCCAGCTATTCTGATTTCCTGATTTGGTGCCTATAGATGTTTAGATTATGACTCCTGTGCCTTGGATGACTTGTGGACCTCCTTGTCACTTATACTTGATCCTTGAGAGTTATAAACTCGACCCAACTGAATACTAGACTGACTTTTATGCCTTGTTATGAATTGATAAAGATTGCTATATCGATTGAACATTAATCATGCGTTCCTATATTTGGAACTAAGAGACTAGCTAGTCATCTTATTGAATTGAATGAGACTGTTTGCCATGACAAAAGGTTATACGAACTTTTTATGTATTAAACGTAAAAAGAGTACAATCGATTCCTAAACAGGAGATCTAAGTACAACATTTTTGAAAAAGTGTGACGGTGGAGATTGAGCACTACAACGGCTCCTTTACTCCATTGATGATCTGACGACGAGTTGAACTTGTTGTGGCTTTCTGGTGCTGGTGATTGAAAATCTAGGGTTGCCAATCAAGAGGGTGCCGAAGTTGAAGATTTCGAAGCCTCTTTATCGAAGGAAAACTCATTCTATTTATAGGGAGCACATATACGATGTGCATAAAGATTGTGCAGGATCGCTGCATATAGAGATATAAGAGAATCTTGAGGTTGCATGTGGGGGCTGTTTCACTTAACAAAAATGCCAAACAAAAGTTGAATTTTGAAAATAAAACGAGAAAGTACAAGAAGTACAAATTTAATTCTGGAAAAGTATTGCTATGGAAGTCTGATTTATAAATGATCACTTTGTTCCTTGGACCATATGATGATGATGAAGATCACTGCTAGAAGTAGAACAACTTGGAAGAACTAAGTCACCAGAAAGGTATCGACGCACTTGGGCACTGATGGCGAGGCCGAATGCTTTCCTGCTTTGCTTCACTCTGTTCTGAAAGAAAAGTTTAAGAAGAATGCTCCGGAGAATCAAAATCTCGAAGTTCTGATCTCTGTATTCTCTCCTGTCTCTCTCTGTCCTTTTCTGTCCTTTGCTATGAGAAAAATAAGTCTATTTATAGACTTGGGCTCTTGTGCGTAAAAACTCAGCAAACGTTCCATCTTTACGCTAACAACTGCCACCCATGATCGAGGCCATCCTCTGCATATGTTGACGTGTGTTCCATCACTTCAGTAAGGATAGGATGCATGTACACACGTTCTTCGAAAAGAGTGGCATGAAAGCCACGTAAGCAAACCACGTTCCAAACTGGTGGAGGAGAATAGGGCATAAAAATAGCCCAATGTACTCTGAGCTTAAAGCAGTAGATTTGGCGTAAAATAGCCTTGACATAGACTTCCCGTGTAAAGTGGTTATTAAATAACCTTGAGCGTAAAAGCAGCTCAAATAGACTTTACGCACACGTCGACTGTTGAGCGTAAAGGCTCGTATAATCTTCGTACGTAAAAGAAGCCGTAGTGTGAGCGTAAAGTTGCTCAATCCACACACTAAACGACAACACTGGTCTCTGTGTAAAGACAAATCCCTTTGTGATATATGCCATCATTAATATCTCCATGTCAGAGTTTGCATTAAATGGGAGATTTGACAGCTTTGTCCAGCGTAAAAGTGGCTGCTCTGTCCTTGGCGTAAAATCATAGGTGTAGACCCAAGCGTAAAATGATCAGCCTGCTTAGGCGTAAATTAATTAGGCTAGTCTTGGGCGTAAAGAGATTACCCGCTCTGTTTGGCGTAAAACCAATCACTTATGAATGAGATGACTCTTTCTTTGAAGCACTTTTTACGCTCCTACAATACCCCCTTCGAAGTTTTCAAATATCTCCAAAATTTGAAATACTTTGAACATAAGCGTAAAAGTTGAGATTTGATCTGCCAGCGTAAAATTTGGGATACGCAACCGTCATCTGCGTAAAAGCGGGGATATCCAACAGTCGACGTAATTATAGGGATATCCAACAGTCGGTTTTGAATCTCTCTATAAATAGGTCTTTTCAGAGAGAGAAAACACTTTTACTCATCTTCTTGAATTCCTTTGCCTTTTCTTTCTTCGAAACTCTGATCTGATGGCTCCTAAGAAATCATCCGCCGTCGGTAGCAAGGGGAATAAACCAGCCATTGATTCCTCGTCGACTGATCATGTAAAAACCCCTACTCAGTCATCAACACCACAACGAAATCACAACACGGCCGTGGCTCCGCCTATGATGGGTAAAACCCTATTCTTTGGCTGGGAAAAAACAAAACTGTCGAGGAAGAAGAAGATAAACCAAATTTTCAGCTTTTTACGCCCACG
This sequence comes from Iris pallida, assembly GCA_029216955.1. Taxonomy (NCBI): domain Eukaryota; kingdom Viridiplantae; phylum Streptophyta; class Magnoliopsida; order Asparagales; family Iridaceae; genus Iris; species Iris pallida. The sequence continues at coordinate 28,941,695 of JANAVB010009999.1, forward strand.
TTGTACGTGTTATCGTAAAGCTGAAATAACATCGTACGCCCACGTTGTTCGTGTTAGCGTAAAAGATAAAAAGAATACGCCCACGTTATACGTATCAGCGTAAAATTTGGTTTTACGCCCACAGTTAATGTGCTAGCATAAAACTTAACTACGCTCATGTTCATACATGCCAGCGTAAAAAGTTGTATTACGCTCATATTACTATGTGGTAGCGTAAAGTTCATCAATCATTGAGAGATTTTGTCGAACAAAGACTTCATAAGCTTTTCATCAACTTTTAGTAATCATAAAAAACTTCGAACTAACTTGATCTTTTTGTTATTTTACCAGTGGATTTGCAAGTTTACCCCCTCGCTGAAGTTTTCGGATCGTCAGTTGGCATGGTGGGTTCGAACTATTTGGAAGATTTATCTCATGTCCAATTTTCTCAGTCGAATCCCGAATATCCGGTAGAGAGGGCACAGTTGATAGCAGCTCAAGGGGATAGGATGTTGCTATCCATGATAAATAGGAAATTGTTGAGTTCACTAGATGGACAACACTTCGCAAAACCAGCCTTTTTATTTGGAGATGCCATTGATTGTAAATCCCAGACACACCACAAGAAGGAGTCTTGGGTTTTCAAATTTGGAGATAGAGCCATGTATCTTCCAGATATGGACAGAGATTATCCTTTGTCAGCATTCGTCCATGCTACTCATCCTCGACAAATGTTGTGGAATTTGACTCCCAGCAATCATGGACGACCGGGTAGAATTGTTTTCAAGAGAGAGCGTGCTAATGATATGGGATACTTTGCCAGTGTTCCCAATGGAGGTGTTACTTCTATCTTTGGCCTTACGCCAGGCTCTAATCCTAGCGAAGATTCGGGTTTAATACAGCCAGTACAAACCCTGATATTTGTCAATAAATTTATGAGGGATGCTGTATTATATCCCCAAACCAACCCCAGACTACCAGGAAGGTTGACTCCATTCAACCAGAGTTGGATCCAGATAAGTCTTTGGATGATAAAGAACTTTGAGGCAGAGTTGAAAGATATTGGCTTGTACGAAGCGGTAGCTTCCACCAGTCAGGGTATTCCTCCGAATGGAAACTTATTTCTGGCCTTGATGGAGATATATCTGAGTTCAACTGGAACTTTTGCCACACCGAAAGGTGAAATGGGTCTTGCCCTTTATGAGATGCAGTTTATCTCGAAGCTGCCAATGGGGGAAGCCCCATATGAAGAATACGTTCCCTCCAACAGGGAGCTTGCTGAAATCAGAGGAGTTAACCCTCAGTTAATCGAGATATACGAAGAACTGATGTGCCACTACCTGATTTGTACCACGATGCATGAAAGTACATCCCATTTGGCGTATATCAACAAGTGGACGACTTATCTCTTCTTCCATAAAGATAAGATATCCAAGGAAGACAAAGAAAGGTTTCAGGAAAACAAAGCTCCAGTAATCAACATAGATTCGACAATCCCCTCTAACAAAGTTCGGGATATGATGATTACTTACAAATTCTCGAATAAATATCTGTCTATGAAGACTGGGGAATTTCCTTCCGGAACTGAAGCCTTGAGCTTCCTCAGATATGGTAGTCAGAAAATCTCTCGGCGAGCTTTGTTGGCAGGCTTTCTTTCTTTATGGTTGAGAAGATGGGTTGTACCGGGTATTGGTACTGTTGACAGAATCCACCGTAGTGTGCTATGGCCAGCAGTACGTCTGTTTATAAAGTCAGGATTAACCTGCTGTCAGCCATAGTGTGTCGAATAAATGCAGGTTTAAGGACCTTCGACGAGAAGTTAATCAACAATGCTCCTTATCGGAATGTTTTCCCTAGAGTAGAGATGCCCTACACTTATGGGCTGGCTGTTGCATCACAACTGCAGATTGTTACCGCCAGGCCCAGGTGATGATGCGGAGGTCTTCCTCCAAAAATTCAGCAAAGCTACATAGATTGCTACGACTGTGGCAGATACCCGAGAAGTTCTGAACTATTCTTATGGTTGGAACTTCTTCTGTACCCGGCCGCAAGTTCCAACAGATTGCTTCGGCGTCCAGTTTGAAGATGAAGTTGAAGGAAGAGTTGTATTGCCACAGTCAGTCTTTAGATGGCTTCAGTGCATCAGACCTTCTCATCTGATGTACAGAAATGAAGATAGTTGTGCGTTCGAACCATACTTACCCAGTAGGTTTGCTCGCCAATTTGGGTACGACCAACTCCATGTTGGTAATCCTTCGACTAATTTCCGTCACTATGGGAAATTACTTGACGGATCTAGGGGTCGGAGGTATTACGGTACTGCTCGAACTGGTACTAAATTTAGAATTTCGACTGCCACTAGCACTACAGAACTACGTATACTCCATACGTATGCCCACTTTTACGCTTTAATTCGTTCTTTTGCCCACGGTTACAATATGAAGGGTAGTTTGAGGTGGCCTAGAGAAGGAGATATTGAGGAACAGGTCAGGGTACCAGCAGACATCCCTGACGATACTGGCATTCCAGATCCATTTTTAGAAGTTATCCCAACAGGAGTTGGAGAACCAACTGCAGAACCTATCATCATTGGCAAAGGCCGAAAAAGAAAACAGAGTGCAGCCGCCACATCTCCAATGAAAACTCCGGAAAAGAGGAAGAGGTCTACCACAAAAGGGCCTTCCAAACCAAGAGTTCACACTCCAGAAGAGGACATTGAAGAAGATCCTCTTATCGGTTCTTCCTCAATTCATCCTGGAGAAGGATCTTCAGCCCCTCCACCGATAGTTGGATCAGGAGCTGTAACACTTTTGTCTCCTGGACGTCTTAGCACTTTACTTCATTTATCTTTGCCGTCCAAGGCACAAGTTACAGAGGGTACAACTACTGCATCCACTGCTGATCAAGATCGCATTCCATTAGACGAACCGGCTCTTGGCTTTGAGGATGATGACTGGGATGGTGATTATGATACATATCTTAAAAAAAAATGCACATATTCCAAGTATTATACAAAACCTATACGGAATTATATATCATGATTTTGTATACTAACTTATTCTGTTTGTTTTGCAGATGTCATAATCGCACCAAAGCCTGTAGCTCATCCTCCTCAAGAAGAAGAAATCTATGAAGAAAATGAGGAGTCTGAAGAGGAAGCTTCTTCTTCAGAAAACTCAAATGTCGAGGAGGGAGAAGTGCAAAAGCATGAGATGGAGCTTCAAGAAGAACGTCCTCCATCATTTGTGGCACAACAAACACAATCTGAAGTGTCCTCTCCTGCTGAGGACCAACACAAAAAGAAGACTACAGTCGACCCCACTGTAGGTGATGATGAAGTTGCTGGAGGGGAACCAGACTTGAACAAAGACTCAGCTGTAGAGAGTCTCACCACAACTGAAGCAGCGAAAAATCCTGCGGAGCAATCAGTTGGAGAAGATGCTGGAGGCATACTCGAACTTCCAACAGAAACTGAGGAAATTATAATAACATCCTCCACTGTCGTTACTGATCCGGTACCAGTTTCTGATAAGCCAGTGCCAGAATCTGAATCAGCTCCTGTAGTTGTCACTATATCCACCAACATTACCGCCGCCAGAACTCCAGAAATGGCTGGAGTGACAAATGCTGAAAATATTGCTTCTGAAAATCCTGGAAACCAAGCAGCAGTAACAACAATGGCTCCATCTCAACTTGTTGCTACACCAACAATATCTGCAGATATTGGAGATACAATCCTCGAAATTTCTGAGAATCAATTGGCTATGACGACAGTAACAGCAACGACTTCGTCTCATCCTACTGTCATGCCAACCACATCTGCTCCCGATCTCCAAAGGAAAGATTTATTAAATATTGCCGCCACACCTAGCTCCAGCGTAGAGATGAATCTCCTGGTTGAGATTCATACTGAAACTTTTTATAAAACTCTGGCAACTTTGATAAAGATGGTCCTGAATAAAGGTCCAGGCTATGAGATTTTGAAGACGGCAATGGCTCTAACTGTCAAGAATGTTGCCATGTTCAATAATGTTGAGAGAGCTGCCACATTGGAGAAAATTGTGGAGGACCTTGAGCAGCCGATTGAAGAATATCTCAAGCTATCAAATGAGAATGTTGAAGGCCTCATTCAAGAGGAGTATGAAGCCTTAACAGCTGATTATCTTGCTCGAGAGACTACATATAATACAGCTCTCCATGAACACAGTCTGAAGGTTGCCAAAGAGAAAGCCTTTTTGACTGGCATAAAACCTGCACTGCATGGCCACAGAGTGGCTTATGATGCTTTGAACATAGATATTCAGAGCAAGAATGACAGAATCTACGAAGTCGAGGCAGAGCTAGCTTGCTTGAAGGCTGAAAGAGAGAAGATGATCGATGCTCAAAATCTACACCTCACCCAAAGCTCAATTTTAGAAGAGAAAGCTTTTGGGGCTGAGTCGACCATCAGAACCCTTGATGAAGCCAAGGACAACTTGATAATCACCTTTGTTGAACTTTCCCGTATTTGTACTCCTGAAGCTCGACGTGCGGAGGCTACCAAGAAGGTTATGAGTTCTCGTGGCTGACGGCTAGAAGAATTAAAGAATTTGCTCCAAGAAGTTTCCACTCCACCTTAAGAGAGTGTTTTGTCATCTTTTTGTCTTATCCATTCTGTAGTATTTCCACCAGAAATGAATGAAAGATTTGTTTTGTGATCCTATTGTTTATTTGAATTTTAAACAATAGGTAAGAGATAGAAAGCACTTATCAGAGGTAATATGGACATGACAAGTCTATGATGAAATCTTGTTTTGTATGGGATAGAAAATACTCATCAGAGGTTATATGAACATGACAAGTTTTCTAAACTCAAAACATTATATCTATCCAGAGGTAATATGAACATGATAGATAATGTAATCTTGCTTTCTGTTTAGAGTGTACAATACTATCAGAGGTAATATGAACATGACAGTATGTAAGAACCCAAAGAAAAGTAGATTAATATCTATGCAGAGGTAAAATGGACATGATAGATAGGAAAAGAAGGTGAATTTAGTATTTATCCAGAGGTTATGAAAACATGATAAATAATAAATCCAACCTTATATACCAATTGGTAAGATAGGAGATCAAAATCCCTCTTCAAAGAGACAAGTAATCAGCTTAACCAAAGTTTGGTAGCTGGGGATTAAGAAAATAGATGTCGTTGAAGATATATATGAGAGAAATAAATGAACCGATGGTGGCTCAAGGGACATTTTTCAAATGGCTCGGATTCATCATCAGTTTGGACCATATTGACTAAAAATACTTGTCCAGATTTATCTTCAGATTGAATTTCCTCTGAATCTGATGATTGTGAAGAGCTAGAAGAGAATTCTTCTTGTATATCATCATAAAACATGTGGGACGGATCATCATATCCCAACCCATGACGAGTCTTATGGTAAAACGGATTGCCATATAATGGTAGTCGTCTACCCTTGCCTTGATTGAGACCTTACATAGTCTTTAAGTCATATCCCATGTTCTGGATAATCTTGATCGATTGTTGACTATATTTGTCAATTCGGATTCTTCTCTTGTCTTTATCCTTCAGCTCATCTGCCTGAGCAACAGGGATATTTCTAGCCAGGACAAACACAATTTGGCGCTTGTTTTTCTTATTAGACGGAATCACGAAATAAGATTCTTCGTGACGTCTAAAAGTTACGCAAGCTTGTGATGAAGCGGCCACAGGTAGAAGATAAGAAGAAGATGTTAGGAACCTTTGAGCATAAGGTCCAACATCTCCATGAGGAGGAAAAGAATTTTCCTTATGATCGATGTATAAAGTTTTTTCTGGCTCGATGTCGTCTTTATATCGATGACTTTGAATATCAGAAGATAAAGTCATTCTCTCGATAAACTTGACAGCCATATACTCGAAAAGGAAATCTTTATTGATATCAAAAAGTACAGAATGATCAATATTTATGTCATTTACGATTTGACTGCTACGCTTCGGATTAATCAACAGTGGACCATCATCCGTCTTCTGCGTAGATTTGCCAAGATTAACAATCAATGGTGATTCTGGATCATTCGTACAAGAAGTACGCCCTTTAACCTTGATCATAACAGGTTAAACTTGGCTCTTAGCAGGAATATTTATTGATCCCTCAAATGAAGTTTGAGTTCTTCCTTTAACCTTGATTATCAAAGGTTGATCATTAACAGATTGGGATTGGATTCGTCCCTTGACTATGATCTTTAAAGGTTGCTCCTCTGGTGGATCTTCATTAATAGATTGATCCTCGGTAGGTGATTGATCTTCAGCCATATCTGATATCTCTTTTACATGCTCTTATTTATAAAGCCTTGAATCAGAAAAATTGGCTTCGACACCCTTGAAGGGATTGATATCAGCAAACTCAGTTTTTACAACCCCTTGGGAGTCCACATATTTGAAACATTGGTGAAGAGTTGAAGGCACAATATTGTGCTCATGAATCTACGGTCTTCCAAGAAGAATATTGTAGGAAACGTCCGAGTTGATAACATAGAAAGTTACCATAGTTCGAAGATCACCAATCTGAATCTGCAGACGAATCTTCCCCAGTGGTTTGCTCTTGCCAGAGTTAAAACCTACTATCATAGTACTAGTGTAAGTTAGCTCACTAGTAGGAATCCTCAGGGTTCTTAGCATACTCTGAAGAATTATACTAATTGAAGACCCAGGATCAATGTAAATCCTGTCAATTTCAGTGGATCCGATATATCCAGTGTAGCACAGAGGCCTATCATGCTTATTGTGTTTCAATAGCATATCCTCTTGTGTAAAGGTGATGTTGGGAATTGCTTCCATCACACTATGACATTGCGAACATGACACTGGTATATTATCAGGAGTCTTGAGTTGAGCCAAGCATGAATCTGGTTGAAGTAAAGCTTCGCTCAAAGTCTCTCTGCTTTCTCTGGAAAGGCGAAGCAGTTCAAATATAGATAGTCTAGCCGGAGTATTGGCTAACTGAGCTAGAATGTCAAACTTGTAAGGCTTCATCTCCACCCCCTGATTGGAAGCAGACTTCAATGGGATATCAAAGCGTACTTCCTTCTGTTTCCCCTTTTCAACCACAGACGGTTTAACAGGAACAGGAGAAGGTTGAACTGGTAGAGTTTCCATTACATCTTCTGCTTCTTTGGAGGATCCTTCATAGTCTTTGTGGTACTCTTTTCCAGATCTTGTACCAGAAAAAGTTTTTTCTTCAGACTCAGGAGAAGAAAGTACCATATTACAGGATTTAGTCTTTCTTCCCTTAGCCTTTTTCTTGTGAGGGTTGTTACGAGGAACTTCAGAACCCAATCCAGCAGTAGAATTTTGATTTTGAATTTGTAAAGGAAGACGTATTCCTTTATCATAATTCAAACCTTTTACCTTTTGAAAGTCGTAACCCATCTTCCTCATGAGAAGGACGGATTACTGACTATACAAGTGGATAGGCAGTGAACTTTGGATAGGTGTTTCAGCACAGGAAGAGGAAGAAACCTCTGCAACTGCAGGAGAATGAAGCATAGACGTCTCTGTAGTTAAAGGAGGAAAAGGATTCGGGATACGAGGAGAAATCCCTGTTGGAGCTTTTTCATAAGCAGCAAAGACTTATTGTGCCTGGTATAAAGGAACACTATTCATAGCTAGCCACTGCTGATGAGTAAGCTTAAGCTTGGTAGGAGGAGCTAGACTTGGAGGACAGATGTTTAGTCCTTTCAGTCTATCTTCTAGAGGAAGGCCATCCCATAGATGATCCAAGTCATCAGGATTTGGAATAACATGAGAAATCGTGTTACAGGTTTTGACTTTCTTACCTTTCTTGGATTTTAAAGTTTTACCTTCATTTTTCAACTCAGGTACTAAGTCAGGATGTACCCACATGATTTCACCATTCTTCAATGTGAGCGACAGCAATCCTGTATTTTCTTCCCTGGCAGGCGGGATATTCACGATCTTCATCGTCGCTTTCGGAATTGGGATAATTACAACTAGGACTTGCTGTGGAGAAAAATCCCCGAACTGAAGAGAAACCATATTGGTCGTAACCGTATGGTCATCATTGGTTAAAGCGATAGCGCCACCATTTATCAGCTCTTGGATCTTCTTTTTCAAGACATAGCAAGCACTGGTAGGATGATTAACGTATCTATGATAGATACAATATTTGGGATTGTCAGTCAGATTCACCTCATTAGGCCTTTTTGGCTCTGGAATCTGAAGTTTACCACTTTTCACCAGACATTGAAATATCCCTGGGATATCACTTTTGTCAAAAGAGTATTCTTTCTTTGGCCTGAAAGATTCCTGATTATTTGGTGTCGTTTTGTTCTTGGGAGATTGACCATAAGAGTATCTTTTCCTTTCACATTACGATTGCCAGGATTATTACCAGGATTACTTTTCTTCACTTTATCTTCTGAAGCGAAAATCATCCCGTGTTCATGAGCCAACCTACCATTGGTCTCGGCATAAACTGCTGCTATGATAAACAAAGCCCAATCTGTGAATTGGAAACATGTGAAGACAGCAATGGATGGTCGCAGATTCATCTTGCATGTATCAATCAACGCTGAATCTAGCATACCAGGAGGCATCTTTAGAGTAGCCTGTCGGAAACGTTCAATAAACGTCCGAGTATCTTCTTTCTTCTTTTGTTTGATTTCTATCAAGGAGGACATGTTCATGTCCATACCTCCTTCATAGAAGCGGGAGAGAAACATTGCCTTGAATTCGTCAAAAGACGAAATAGAGTTATCGGGTAAGCTACGATACCAGTCATAAGCTGAACCCGTCAGGCACCCGATGAACACTCGAGTGAGAAGAGCATCATTTTTCTGCAAGTGTACAGTCATAATATCAAAGTAATTGATATGTTGACTGGGAGATGCTTTTCCATCGAATAAAACCATAGATTGTGGCTTGAACTTCGATGGAAAGGGTACATCATTCCAATGAGGAGGATAAGGTTGCTTAATCCCTAACCTCTAGAGCTGATCTTTGTGCCTCAAAACATCAAACTGTGCTTTGAGTTCACGCACTGCTTGAATGGCTTCACTGGTTTGAGGAAGCACATTTGATTGAATAGTCGTTGGATGTACCGTAACCCCTACTGGAGGTGGTACATCTTCTGGAATGATGGGATCTGGAGATGCAGAATTTTGATTAGCAGGCTCTTGAATATTCAAAGGTATATCAGCCCCTTGACTATCTTGAGTTTGTGCTGCTACTGGTACTGGAGTTATTACTGTAGGTTGAGCAGTTTGCTGATTCAAAATTATCTGATGTATGCTTTGCACCATGTTAAACATGTCTTTCAATGATTGCTCCACGGCAGTGAGAGTTGTTCCGTATTAGCAGATGACGTCTCTGGTTCATCTCCAACAGCGTAGGATTCAACCTCTCTTGAAGATATAGAGGGATTAGTATAGAAGTATGAATCCACACTATCGGTATCAGACTCAAAATATTGAGTACCCCCAGCTTCTGAATCAGAAGTCTACAATTGTCTTTGTCTTCTTGATCGAGTATTCTGATATACTCCTTCAAAGGAATCAAGAAGCCTGTTGAACTGTTGTTGACCTGGGGTTTGGGACATATTTCGTCTTGGATGTCGTCCTCTATTAGTATGAGATGCCATATTGACTGACACATATGATAGCTCATGTTCTTGGTCTTCAGCTTGATGTTGAGGCGAGTTAAAACTTAAACGATCAAAAACTGACCGTTTTGAAGCCGAACAACAGCAGTTGATCACAACCTGGTGATATTCACAATGATGTTTTTCTTGGGAGAATATTACCGGAGACTGTCTGTTCTTACGTTTTTGCATTAGCAATTCACGTAAATCAGAAGGAACAGATGGAGTATTCTTCTTTATTACATTTGGGGTAGAAAAACGTTTAGTCCCTTGTGTATAAAGAAGATTACTGGCTGCACTCGCAGAACCAAACTGTACATTTTTACGCATTTGGAGTTGTGTGCGTAAATCTTGAGATTTAGCACGAAGGACTCCATTTTCATGGCGTGTAATTTGTAAATTTGGTACTTTGCGTAAAGCAGTATAAGAAGGTTGTTGGTGTAGGACAGAAGCTTTACCAACGACATTTTTATGCTGCACACGTTTAGGTACATTCATATTAGATGTGCAAACATCGTTATGAATTTTATCTACACTGTCAAAGACAGGAGACTTACCTTTACGCGTGGAGCGTAAAAATTGATTATCTACCACATCACAGACGGAAGATTTTGCTTTATGCGAGGGGCATAATTTATTTGGGCCTACCACGTCACCGACGGAAGACTGATTCTTACACTCAGAAGCATAAACTTTAGAGTCTGCCCCATTACGAATGGGAGATTCATTCTTATGTACTGAGCGTAAAATTTGGTTCTTACCCACTGAGCGTAAAACTTGACTCTTACGCAGTGGGCGTAAAACCTGATTATCTTCACCGTTACAAACGGGAGATAAGTCGTCACACTTTGAGTGCAACTCTGAAGTAAGGACTGCCTCGTTACGAACGGGAGCCCCTACGACAGGAGTTGGAAGAATTCCCTTGTCATCAGAAGCAACAGAGAGATCAGAAACCACTTTGGATTTGGGAATCCAAACTTTTCGTGCTTTGCGAGACTTTTGAACATTGGAGTGGCGAGAACCACCCCCAGTTCGGAGCATTTCTTCATAGGCAGTCTGGTCGAAGTGTACAACCAGAGTCTTCTTGGTCGAACCGACCGAAACATCATTATATTGAGCAATCGCCTCCTCGTTAGAGGAGAAGGTCGTCCCCAGCAGAGTCGCCATTTTGTTTCACTTAACAAAAATGCCAAACAAAAGTTGGATTTTGAAAATAAAACGAGAAAAAGTACAAGAAGTACAAATTTGATTCTGGGAAAGTATTGCTATGGAAGTCTGATTCGTAAATGATCACTTTGTTCCTTGGACCATATGATGATGATGAAGATCACTGCTTGAAGTAGAACAACTTGGAAGAACTAAGTCACCAGAAAGGTATCGACGCACTTGGGCACTGATGGCGAGGACGAATGCTTTCTTGCTTTGCTTCACTCTATTCTGAAAGAAAAGTTGAAGAAGAATGCTCCGGAGAATCAAAATCTCGAAGTTCTGATCTCTGTATTCTCTCCTGTCTCTTTCTGTCCTTTTCTGTCCTTTGCTATGAGAAAAATAAGTCTGTTTATAGACTTGGGCTCTTGTGCGTAAAAACTCAGCAAAAGTTCCATCTTTACGCTAACAACTGCCACTCATGATCGAGGCCATCCTCTGCATATGTTGACGTGTGTCCCATCACTTTAGTAAGGATAGGATGCATGTACACACGTTCTTCGAAAAGAGTGGCATGAAAGCCACGTAAGCAAACCACGTTCCAAACTGGTGGAGGAGAATAGGGCGTAAAAATAGCCCAATGTACTCTGAGCGTAAAGCAGTGGATTTGGCATAAAATAGCCTTGACATAGACTTCCCGCGTAAAGTGGTTATTAAATAATCTTGAGCGTAAAAGCAGCTCAAATAGACTTTACGCACACGTCGACTGTTGAGCGTAAAGGCTCGTATAATCTTCGTGCGTAAAAGAAGCCATAGTGTAAGCGTAAAGTAGCTCAATCCACACACTAAACGACAACACTGGTCTCTGTGTAAAGGCAAATCCCTTTGTGATATATGCCATCATTAATATATCCATGTCAGAGTTTGCATTAAATACGAGATTTGACAGCTTTGTCCAGCGTAAAAGTGGCTGCTCTGTCCTTGACGTAAAATCATAGGTGTAGACCCAAGCGTAAAATGATCAGCCTGCTTAGGCGTAAATTGATTAGCCTAGTCTTGGGCGTAAAGAGATTACCCGCTCTGTTTGGCGTAAAACCAATCACTTATGAATGAGATGACTCTTTCTTTGAAGCACTTTTTACGCTCCTACAGGGGCTGCTGCTGAGCTGACACATGGTAGACATTGGGATTCTCTTTTATCAAGATCTTTGGAAGAGTTATCAACAACTAAATAAACGACACGTGGCGTATGTTTATTGTTGATCAGATGAACCTACGCAGATTATGTTCCTATCTCCGAGGTTGGATTTTGTCTTATCTTAGGGGGCTATTGGTTTAAACAAACCGATTAGATACGGCCCTCGTTTATGAGAACAAAGTCCATCCTTATCTGTGGTTTAAACAAACTGATAGGATAGGGCTCTTATAAACAGAATCGAACTCTGTCATATCTTAAGAGCAGTGGTTTAAACAAACCAATTCCGGTACTATCTAAAAAGATACCCGTGGAACCATGCCACCTGCGCTTCTGGCGAAGCTTCTATGTCATTACGCTTCTGGGCTACGAGTAGACTGTTCTTCAGGCAACGGAGTCACTGTACTTTTAGAGTGATGAAGCGACTATGCTTCGAGCGATGGAGTCACTACGCTTTTAGGGCGACAAGTAGACTTGTGCTTCAGGCGACGAAGTCGCTATGCTTTAGAGCGACAAGTAGACTTGTGCTTTGAGCAACAGAGTCACTGTGCTTGAGAGCGAGTAGTAGACTTGGTCTTGAAGATGAACGAGTTACTGTGCTTTTGGGTTATCGCCAGGGTGCTGTGGAAGGAATGAGCTGGTTGCGGTCCTGAGTCGAGGAGAGGACACAGTCAGTTGTCTGCGCTTCGGGGACGAAGGAGCTAGTTTTGTTGAAGTCTTTTAAGGGCAATTAATGACTCCTCTTTTGGTTGACGAGTCGGTCGTCCTCTTCTTTAATTATCGTCGTCATTTAGGGGAATTCTATGAAGTTAGTGGCCTAGGATTCAGTCGACATGAACCTATTAAATGAGGTTCATTATGCTGAGTTTCAGGTTCATCTATTAATTCGGGGGCCTTTGACCGACGGCCACATGGCATATGGGTTGGACCACACTCACCCTATCTAAAGGAAAGCTTTTCTGATGGGTTGTGTCTTCTGTCTCTTAACATTCCCACCGTCATGCTCGATCCTGACTTTGCTTCGAACAACCGTTGGCCTTGTATAAGTCGACTGTTGGTTGCGGATCCCTTTGTTCCAAGAAGACGTGTCCTCGTAGAAGAACTATTGCTGAGTTTTGGGATGCACTTGAGCGTTTGGTGTAAGGTGTTCGAACATGAACAACATCTTGGATGTCTTCAAGATCTAAGCTTTCGAGTTGTGCTATACCTACTCAATAACGTTGGCATAGCCTGTGCTATGGACTGAGTTCTTGCTCGGGCCAATAGCTGCTTCAAGAAGTGGCTAATTCTGACAGTACTGTGCGTCTGGGGGGTTGCGTGTATGTAAATATTAACCCCTTGTAGATTTTTAGGCGCTTTAGTTCTTTTTTATGACGAATCTGTATTAGATCCTTGTAGATATGATTTTAATAAAGAAGCTCTTTTCTTGTAAACATGACGAATCTGTAATAGATCCTTGTAGACATGATTTTAATAAAGAACTCTATATGAACTGTGACTTTGATTTTCTGTCTGCGCTTTTGGGTACCTGCGCTTTTGTGAAGCTTTGTGTAGCGAGAACACTACCTGCGCTTTTGATATGTCTGTATTTTTTCATGCTTCTATAGAGACACGTTCTTGTTTATACAGTGAACTATTGCGACTGACGAGCCAATCCCGATCATTGACATGTGTACTCGTACTGATATTTCCAATTTTATATATACTTTCAATTCAAGCAATACTGAGTATGTGCTAATACATTGGTAAATATTTCCTTATTACAAAAATAGCACGTGTATCTTACAGTCAAGGCATGATTATCCCGTGGGTAGGTTTGTTTTGCTGCATTATGCTATTTATAACCTGTAGCCAAACTGCACTGTTGTCGTTGTAGAGTTATGCATATCGTACCCCGTATGGATGTACTCATTCAGAATGATCATGACCCACGTCATGTGAGTTCAATTAACGTAGGGATGACTAAGAAACATTAACTACTGTATGGAGAGGAATGAATTCCTGAGTTCTTATATGGCAGTCATCTTCGGACAAATAGTGCCCCGACATGTCGGCTGGTCCCCACGGATATTACAAATCTGCTACATGGGCAGGGAGTGGTATCTGTTTACTTTACTGTAATATTGTTGATGGGCGTCCTGCTAGGACCCATGTAATTTATGATTGGCGCAATCGATTATGGATAGACTAGCCTTGCTTGTACATGGTAAGAACTAAGAAATTTAATAATACATCTTTCTAAGATAACTTGGAACTTACAGTTAGCAAGCCGTAGTAGTTGTATTGCCGCTTTAATTTGGATTTGTCTGTGCATTGTATCCTATTCTCTTAACTACTAAGGTGAGCAGGAATGTTATGACATGATGGGTCAACTTCTGTCCTTGTTTGGTTGAGGAGTTGGTTCGAAGTGTCACGATGTCACGTGAACCCAGTCGCAAAACATAAACTAATATTTATTATGCTATTCGGGGTCTAACATCACTGGCTTTACATGTCCAGGTTTAGAGCCAGTTCCTGAGGATCCAGCTTGCTTCTACCCCGAAGATGGTCAATACTAGGAGAATGGCCGTTGGAGGACACGAGTGGGTTCCTTGCTTCCCTGTTCGTTTTACTGATTACTTTACGTTTGCCGCTTGGCACCGACCTGTTAGGCGGACTGTCTTGCATTTGCTTTTACATAATTGTAACTAAATCAGACTACAGCTAATAACGATTGTGTATACCTTATTATATCATCTGGCTATATTTTGTAAAGCCAGATCTCTATAACATTTTGACTAAGCATTTGGGTCGTCTTACTTCTTTATCTTATATGTTATATATTACTGCTTCTTGTTTAAATGATTAAGACAATAGATGTTGAGTAACCCTAGTGAGACTTATATGTAGTATGCACCCCCTTGTCTGGTAGACCACATTGATCGTATTATTCGGTATTCATCTACCCGTAATACGTAGCTGGATTAGTCATTCTTCCGCTTTCTGGTATTTTGGATCTGGGTCGTGATATTTCTATTGCCAATTCTAAACGTTTTTATGTCGACCATAACTAATTGAACTATTCTGGACTCGATGGAACATTTTGTGCCATCATCAGAAGTATCTTGTGTAGTTGTAACACCAAAGTCAATTTTTGTGCCACATTGATCATCATACCACCCTAGGCGTCACAACCGGACAAGATACCTTACTACTTACTGTCTATTTACTTTAGCTCACATATTGCATGCATTTACTATTATTTAAATTTCTAAAATATAAAAGTGTTCTTAGATCATGTTTAGATAAAATTACTGCTTGATTATATCTTTATTACTTTTTTTTATATATTTTAATGCATATTTGACCTAGATTTAAGAAACCATCATTTGTGTTGTACTCATTGGCCTTGACACGTTTGTGCCACGAAGTTGCGAGTCGCATATAGAACTCGAACATACGTAGCTGCCTGGCCACTGGTATGTATAAGCTGTATGATAGGATTACCTGCTAATAGTATTGCATGGTTAATCCTATCATTTTGCAAGTCATCATTCTCCTACCATCTTTACCCTTAATGGGGGGCTGTACGTCGGGATGAACGGGAGGAGAGTCCGCAGCTCTCGACGCAGAGACGGGTCCCTTCCTTTTGGCTGCAGCGTCGGTCGATTTGGAAGCTTTTGGAGCCATGGCTGACTAGAGCAGAAAGGATGACGAAGATGATGAAGCCGAAGGAGGAGAAGTTGAAAGAAAAAAGAGAATCTCTCTCTCCGTAGTATGGCCCATATTTATAGGTCTTTAAAAGAGCGTAAACCGATAAACGCCGCTTCGATTCTCATATCCACTAAGAGATAATGATGACTCTTGGGATTCTATCCCTTGTAACCAAAATGGCAGTCCCAAATCCAAAATCAAATCAGAGCATTAAATACAGCAGTGACAGCTGGACAGCCTGGATGGGATCTCCCTGCGGCTCGAAATTTCCCTGCGGCTCGAAGTCTCCCTGCGGCTCAAAATTTCCTTGCGGCTCGAAGTCTCCCCATGGCTCGAAGCCTCCCTGCGGCTTGACATATCTCCATGCTTCTTATTCAAAGTATTCCAAATTTGTAATTTGAAAACTTTGAAGGGGGTCTTGTAGAAGCATGGAAAAGATGGGGTTCATGCGGATCACATTACAAAAGAAAGCTGACCGCATGGGTGCTCTGAGCAAGGATAATTTGGTCTGCAGAAGGAAGAGCCGCATGACAAAGTCTGCGGTCCAAAATGCCACAAATTTCATGCGACTCATCATTGCTGTCTCAAACAGATTGTGACCAAACTGAATCGGGCCGTAGAAGGAAGAACTACTTATGCGGCCAAGCCGATCAGCCTTAGGAGCCCCTCTGACAAACTGACACCTCTGACAAAGCTGACAAATCTGAAACATCCTGACAAAGAGATGAAGATAAGACGTGACCTTTCGAAAAAGACAAGAAGTGACATGTCACCAGACATAGGGCCCACGTGCCTGAACCTACGACCCACGTGCCTGAGAGTTCATGCAGTCTGATGCATGGTCCGCAGGGGTGTCATGCGGCCAGGAGGACTACGACCTGAGCCGCATGAGCCTTATGCGGCCCAGAATGCAGGATCTATGCAGCCCAAAAGTCTCCAAGCTTCATGCGGACTGGTGGCACTGCTGGTGGGACATGTAGCTAAGGAAGACTGCGACCTCAGCCGCATGTGTCTTATGCGGCCCAGCATGGCCGAGCACTAAAAGGCAAAGAAGACCTATGCGGTCCAAAATGCCCCAAGCTTTAGGCGGCCCCTCATTTGTTGTCTCAAACAGATTGATTCTATTCTGTGATAGGGCACGTGGCAAGTTGACCAAATCTCAACCATCCAGATTTGCTGCAATAAAGAAATCTCCACAAACCACCAGCTGGCAGCCAAAAACCGAGCCTTCATGTGCTGTTACAGCCACGTTGCCATGAGACCATCTATACGGCGCAAAATATGCTTCATTTTAAAATCATTATAAATAGCAGGGTACCACTCCCATGTTAAAGGTTGGCAATTTCCTCAAGAGCAAAGACTGTGTCTGATAGTCCAAGGAGTAAGGCAGAGTTCCTACACTTCTCCCGAGCCTCCACCGTCACCCCCATAATCAAAACTAAATAATTGTGCTTAGATTATTTCCTAGGATTTCTTTCTACGCTCTCTATTGTACTTTCAAAGTTTGCAATCAAATCTAGTTCCTCTACAAGTTCTTGTTTTGATAATCAATGGCAACCAACTGTATCTCTCCGAAGTGCTGTAGAAAAAATCCTTGTTCTGCGAACCCAATCTGTAGCATATTTTCCCAACTCTGGCATGTTGAATAGGGGTCAGATCCCACGCCATACGTCAGGAATAACTGGAAAATGCATATCGAGACAAATACAAGTGTCTCAATATTTCTGTAAGGTATATGATTCTGTCCCTACATTAATAAAATATGACTTCTCTCTTCGCTTTGGGATGGGACGTGTTCTTGACCGCCTCTCCAAACAAAAAAGCTGGCTTCCTATGAACGACATTGTTCAGACTTTCCAAAGGTTCACCATTCATCAAGCATAACAAGGTGGGGTTCTTTTGAGCTACGAGCATAGTCCTTGGGACTCAGGAAGATCACATTGAGGATACCGTACGTGGGATAAGTCTTCTCAGTATTTTGACACGTTGAAGGCTGAAGCATATCGTTTAGCATCAGGGTCTTCTCTGAGATCAACTACAGAAAGAAGAAAGTAAAATATCAATTATAAAGTCTATACAACAGTATCTAAATTTAAAGCAGGGTGCGCGAGGTCATAGGTTGCACGAGCATCTAAAAAATATAATCTAGGTTGCGTACGATTCTATGTTGTACAAGCCTACAGAGTGCGCCTATTGTTAGCTCAATACTAATATGAACTCAAGTTCTACATTGCGCAAGTTATCAAATTGTGCCTAGTGCAAACTCGAAGTGCGCATGTTTGAAGGGTACATTCGCGCAAGTTCAGCAGGCATAAATTCGAAACATGCACAATACAGTTTGTAGAAACAAACAGTATATTTTGACACAGCCAACACTCTAAAAAGAGGTGGCACGAGTAATAAAGTGCGTGCCTATACTCTAAAAAGAAGAGGCGTACGTTACAGAGTGCGCAAATCAATCAAAACTCTAAAAAGATATGATAGATTCTAACATAGTGGATACTTTTGTTCATTGGCGTCTAAGTGATGGTCGATTTGTTCTATGAAGATCACCTTCGAGAGGTGGGTTGGCTTGTTTAGCTCTCGATTGTTATGACCCGCACCCAGTGTAAGGGTACAAGTTTGTAACAGCGCCCAACCTACGTCGTAGAATCGACGGTAGAACGTTGTACTAGGACACTATCTAAACAATAACTCACACAATATATAATGTACTTGTCATAATCTCAACTCCAAATGGAGGACAAGTATAGATATAGTATAACTCAATCACAGTCTTAGCACGATAAGACAACACAAAAGTCTATAACTAAAAGACTAAACAACAACGAAATATAAACTACTAAATAGTAATATCTCAACAAACTCAAATATAGGTCAATATCAACTTATTACATTTCAAGTTCTAAATATGAAATCTAAACAAGTCTACTAGCTAGTCTCCCGATCACTTCTGAGAGTCGGGGCCCAAAGTAGCTAAGCCAACTCCTGGTCCATAGTAAGTAGTGCAAGTTTCCTCGGGGCAAACATTTGTAATATTTTTTCATCGATCCAGTCAGGAAAGGAACGAGCACAACTCATCTAGAAATCCCAAATAATTGGCAAAGACTATAAAACTGTTATAGACAGTTATATTGATGAAGCATGGAGGTTTTATACATGTAATAAAGTAGAACAACAGTTTAAACAAGTCAGGAGAGCACGGCAATAGAGATTGTTAAAGTAAAACTAACTGAACATAAATAGAGATGATATAAGTCCAGATAATATAGCATAGACTAGTGTGATCCAGTGTGAGTCCTAAACATGATACTGACCAGTGTGTTTTGAAATACCGAGATCGACATGTAAATGATAGGGGTAAATACAACTCATCATACACTTGGCAAGTGTACAACTGCTATCATTCCAAATTAGACCAGATGGGGTAATTCTAGCATTTTTGGGACTATTTACATGTCTACTCAAATATTTCTCCGCCCAACAAGTACAAATGAATCCAAAAAATAAGACAAAAATAAAGTACAAGTCCAGCCAGAACATGATGAAGCTAGTAGTGAGTCCAGTGGGGTGATTCCAGAAATAGAGGCTAAACATGTAAAAAGGTGAGTGTCTCAAGTAGTGGATCCAAAAATATCAATCTGTATTGACAGAGAATCAATAGAACTAACTAGAACTGAAATACAATAATCATCAAATAAATAAAAGAACTATCAGAGAATGTACTCGCTTGATACCCTGTGCGACTGATGAATAAAGATGTCTGAACTGGATTAACTGAGTCTTATTTAGAGCAATATAGGTTAAAATGTGTTTAATATATAATAAATGAAGTTTACAATGCAATCTACATGATTCTAGGTCATTCTAGGTAAAAGTCAACTCTTGGTCAACTCTGGTCAACCATTCTAGTCAAACTTGGTCAAACCTAAAGTCAACTAGTCAATTAGTCCAAGGTTTAGTCAAACTTAAGTTAACAAGTCAATTTAGGCCTTATAGGGTCAATTCTAGGTCAAGTTTAACCCACAGTTGACTTTGTCAACTAGGTCAACAACCTAGTTAATTATGCCAAGTTAGGCCAAATGGGTTAAACTCAATACTAACACAACTCCCATAGGCTAATATAACTTAGTTATCCGATACTTAAATCCTATATACAAATTCACAATGTAAACATACACACACATATAGAATACTATATCTAGACCATATATGTATCTCAATATATCTAAGACATTGTTTAGCCTACACACACACACACACACACACACACACACACACACACGCACACATATATATATATAATCACCCCACTTATACAACTATAACCTAATATAGCCCATATCCATATGTAAACTATTCATACATACATACATATATACATACATACATACCATCCAACCCTTAACTTACTACCTACAAACCCATATAGGCTAACCCTCTATCTAATGCCCTGCCTAGCTGCTACTTGGTTATTGCTGCTGCTGCAGCTACTTGTAAAGCCAAGGCAAAGCAAGGCATGTTGCTGGCTGCTTCTAATCCTATAGCTAATGCCTAATGCTCACTCGTCACTAACCCAAACTAACAAATACACACACACACACATCATGGTACTCACACATTCCAAACTAATCTAACAAAATATCCAACCCAAACTCAACTCTAACTCACACACTCCAAATCTGAACCAAACTCATATTCATATATATAAACCTATAACATACTCATCATCACCTATATATACATCTCATTAAAACCCAACTAAACCTATATATCAAATAACACATACACAACAACCAAAACTCAGGAACTAACAATACCAAACTCAAGCTAAACCTCACAAACTGAGAATCAAACCTACACCATATCTAAAATCTAAACTAAAACTCAAATATATACATATATATATAAACTCAAATATATCAAGAAATCCCAAACTCGGATACATTAACCAACATAACCCAAACCATATACAAAAAGTGGTGTGTTTGTGCACAAACGAATGTGTCAGCATGTGTGCAAACTAGAGTGTCGTGTCCAAACAGTGTCCATGAAGTGTCCAAACTCGTGTCAGAATAGGGTGTCAACATATGTCAGAAACTGTGTATGTGCAGGGCTCGTGCACATGTGTCGACCAACCTAGGTGCACGTGTGTCCAACCAAATCCCTCGTGCTCGTGCCTGCGGATGGCCTAGGTATAGGACTAGGTGTTGGACACCCTGGCTCGAGTCCACATGTCTGAGTTATAAACCTGTGTTAGGGCCAAAAACGCGAGTGTGCACAGCAGCCCAAAATCCATGCAGGTGCGATAACTTCGTACACACTCAATAAAACCTCATAAAATTTTGTAAGCATGTGGGCAGAGGTTACCCCTACATGTCCACCAATTTTCAGCCCAAATCGAGTCATATCCATCGAGTTATGACACTTAGACAGCAGGACAGTGCACGGGCCTCGTGCTACATCCCCGTGTCCGATTTGGACACGAAAACAGTGTCAAAATAAACCCCAAAAATATGTTTTAGAATAGACTCATATAAGGCTACAATAATATGAAATTAGTTTTGAAAAATAACAACTTTTAATTCTTTGAGGCATTTTATCAAACACATGTTACAATATACCGACACGCATCCGATACACAAATCAAACGGATACGAAATCCTACCAAACTTGGTCTACAGGTCTATGGTACCTAGATGCATGCTTCTTTGAAGAAAAATCAGAGTTGGAATCTCAATAGAAAAGCACTCTAAAAGCTTCGACACCTAAAATCCTACGATCAAACGCCTCTAATCCCTTGCTAGCTAGCCTCCAGCAAGTTCTCCTCCTCCCAAGGATCGTAACGCAATTCGTTTGGTCTAATTTGGATGAGAATTTGAGAATGGAGGCTACTTTGAATAAGGTAGAAATTAGGGTTTTGCAAAGGTGGCTTCATGGCTACATGATGTGTTATATAAGAGGGGGGACTGTGTTGGCCGGCCACACACTGGAATTTGGGTTAGGGTTTAGTCATAAGGCCCAACTATAACTTAAGTTAATAAAAAGCATTTTTAGCAAAAGCCCAAAAAGCAAACAACTCAAAATCCTAAAAATGACTTAAAAAGTTTCCTAATTTAGAATAGAACTTAAATTCTAATCTAAAATGATAACTAGGACTCTAATGATATGGCTAGTCTCTAATCATGGTCAGCTAAGGTTAAACCAAACTAATAAAACAAAAGCACCAATTAACATATTATAAAATAATCAAAAATCACACAATTACCAAAATACTCCTATTCTCGAAAAGTAGTAGTAACAAATCTACCCTCCTTAAAGAATTTCGTCCTCAAAATTTATTGTGATCGTACTCCTTCTAGGTTAAACCTCTAACAATCAAGGTCAAAAAAATTATATCTAAGACATGCAAAACATGGTCCTGTTGGTCGTGATTTTACAATCTCGAATAGGGTCACTACACTATCTAGCACATAACAAAAATATCCTGACAGGTACTAGTAAAATCATACATCAAGATGGAGAAGAGGAATATGAAACACAAACCTGCTAACCCATTACCTGCAGCATTGGTCTCCTCGACCATGACTGCAAAAGCCCCGCCTTTCTGGTGCTGGACATGGTGCTGTGCCACAGGTGGCCTCTCATATGGAGGATAGTTTATTTCAAAGAAGAAAATTATCATCAAGGATGTGGATATCAGGAATTAGATTAGAATTTTTTCCTAACTGTGATTGAGTACCTCTCCGCTAAAGCATATTCCTTAATTCCTATCGCAGGCTCGCAGTAGTACAACTAAGTCATCGTACTACCACGATATCATACTAATGCGACTCTCGACCTGCATGGGCCACCACTAAAAATGTGTCACGATCCGTACACAGTGTAAGGGTACAAGTGCGTAACCGCGCCCAGCCTACGCCATAGAATCGGCGGAAGATCGCTGTACTAGGTCACTATCTAAACAATAACTCACGCAATATATAATGTAGTTGTCATAATCTCAACTCCGAACAGAGGACAAGTATATATATAGTATAACTCAATCACATTCTAAACATGATAAGACAACACAGAAGTCTATAACTAAAAGACTAAACAACAACAAAATATAAACTACTAAATAGTAATATCTCAACAAACTTAAATATAAGTCAATATCAACTTATTATATTTTAAGTTCTAAATATGAAATCTAAACAAGTCTACTAGCTAGTCTTCCGATCACTTCTCAGAGTCGGGACCCAAAGTAGCTAAGCCATCTCCTGGTCCATAGTAAGTAGGGCACATTTCCTCGTGTCAAACATCTGTAATATTTTGTCAACGATCCAGTTAGAAAAGGAACGAGCAGAACTCATCTAGAAATCCCAAATAAATGGCGAAGACTATAAAATAGTTCGCTACCAAAATAGAGGCAAATAACGACTAAAAATTAGCGACGGCGTAATCAGTCGCCAATTAGCGACCGACAAGCGACTTACAGGCGACGAATTTTTTCACTTAAATTTTTTATAAGTTTACCGACGGATCGGCGACCATTTAGCGACGGAATATGTCAACCGACTGATTAGCGACAGATATATACGTCGCTAAGCTGCTGTAAATGTCGAAACAGAAGGATTAATTTTTATTCTAAATTTTTTCATAAAGGTAGCGACTAACGAGCAACTACTTAGTGACTTTTCCATGTAGCGACGGTGTAGCGACAGAAAATTTCCGTCGCTAATTTGCTGTGAAAATTCGAAAGTTACTTAAATTTCAAAAAATTCCCAATCTCTCTCTCTCAAAATCCTTCTCTCTCCTCCAGTCTATCCCGTCCGACCGACGATCACCCCCCCGACTGCGGCCCCCTCCGGTGACCCCCCTCCGGCGCCTCCTCCACTACGGCCCCCTCCATCTTCTCCTCCTCTGATCGAACCCCCTAACCACCCCCTCTTCTCCTCCTCCGTCGAGCCCCTACCTCCGGCGACCACCTCCCTCCGGCGTGCTCCCCCACTCCATCCCCCCTCTTCTCCTCCTACGTCGTGCCCCTCTCCGGCGATCCCCCCTCCGGCAACCACCCCCCTCCGGCGTCCCTCCCCCTCCGGCGCCCCTCCTCCGACGTCCCCCCTTCTCCGAGATCCTCTCCGTGACAAACCTCTTCAAGGTCCGAAACCCTAAACCCTAATTTGTATTTATTTTTATTTATGCTTTGTTTGTATTTTCTCAACATGTTCTAGGGTTTCAATTTCAATTTCGTGTTTGAAATTTATCGATATAGTAGTGGGTATAGTAGATAAATAGAAATTTATCGGTATAATAGTTTTAGAAATTTGACGGAACACGGACATGAAATAAATAGGTGTAGTAGTTTTAGATTACTAAGGTAATTGATTGATCAATGCGATATATACATGAGTATCAAGGAGAATCTCCGGCTTCGCAATCTCCGGCTTCATGCCGAACTACAACGTGTAGATTAATCAAGGAGAATCTCCGGCTTCGTAATCTCAGTCCTTCTTCAATACCGAGGTGAGAGATTCTACTATCGGAGATCATTTTGAATATCGGCAACCAACAAACTTGGCACGTGAGATGGTATTAGATTTTGCTGTGGCACGTGAGGATCCGAATCCTGATACAAAGGAGTTCTACGATATGTTCAAGCATGCTGATACTCCGTTATATCCGAGTTGTGATTCTCATTCGATATTGTCGGTGGTGATGCGGCTGTTGAAGCTTAAATCTGATTTTAACTTACCGTAAGAATGCTATGACAGAATAATTCAGCTTGTAAGAGAGTTGTTGCCAAAAAGATCAAATGATTTGCCTGAAAGCTTCTACAAGTCGAAGATGATGATACAGAAACTCGAATTGGGCTACCAGAAGATAGACTGCTGTCGAAATGGTTGCATGCTATAGTACAAGGAGAACAGTGATAAAGACAAATACATTTTTTGTGATGAGAACCGGTACAAGCCAATCCGGGGCAAAGAAAAATCAATTGCCCGGATGCGGATGCTCCCGTACAAGTACATGCAGTTCTTGTCAATCACAAAGAGGCTGCAGAGGATCTATATGTCTGCAAATACTGTTAAACACATGACATGGCATAACAAAGAACAGAAGATGGATGAAGGAGAATTATCTCATCCTGCCGATGGAGAAACATGGAAGCATTTTGATCGGTGTCATCCTGATTTTGCTGCGGAGCCTAGGAATGTTCGATTGGCTTTATGTTCTGATGGATTCACTCTATTTGGACAGTCGGGGACGCAATACTCTTGTTGGCCGATGATTTTGACCCCGTACAATCTACCACCATGGATGTGCCTGAAAACTCCTTACATGTTTCTCACACTTATCATACCTAGTCCAAGAAATCCAAAGAAGAACATCGATATCTACTTGCAACCATTGGTGGACGAGTTGAAACAATTATGGCAGTTTGGCGTCCAGACGTTTGATATATCGATGGAGCAGAACTTTCAAATGAGGGCAATGCTCATGTAGACCATCAACGATTTTCCAGCTTATGGGATGTTATCGGGGTGGAGTACTCATGGTATTATGTCATGTTCGATATGCATGGGAAAGAGTAAGGCATTTCGCCTTCAGAATTGAGGAAAGGCATTTTTTTTTATTGCCACCACCAGTTTCTTCCTTCGTCACATTCGTGGAGAAGGAACAGAGATGACTTCAGGACTGGTAAACGGGAAGTATCTCTTCCCCCGTTGAGATTAACGGAAGATGTAGTTTGGGAAAAGGTTCAAGATTTACCGACTGTCATAGAAAATTTGGGATCGGACCATGACATTGAAGGCTTCGGACAACATCACAATTGGATGAAACGGAGTATCTTTTGGGATTTGCCTTATTGGCCGGACAATCTCATAAAAAATAATCTTGATGTCATGCATATTAAAAAAATATTTGACAACATATTTAATACTGTGATGGATATTAAGGAAAAAACGAAAGACAATATTAAAGCAAGGAAGGACTTAAAAATTATTTGCAAGCGTCCAGAGTTGCATCTGTCGTAAATATCCAATGGTAATTGGGTGAAGCCTCCAACACCATTTACATTGAGTAGAGATGATAAACTGATAATATGTAAATGGATTTCAAAGTTGAGATTTTTTGACGATTACGTATCGAATCTGGCGAGATGTGTCGATCTCAACGAACGCAGGTCGATAGGGATGAAGAGTCATGATTGTCATATTTTCATGGAGCGATTACTTCCTATCGCTTTTAGTGAGATGCTACCTTCTCATGTGTGGACTCCGCTGGCCGAGTTATCTATCTTTTTTAGAGATTTGTGTTCAAGTAAGTTGACGGTGCAACATATGCTAGAACTTGAGGAGAAAGTTGTAGTGATGTTGTGCAAGTTAGAAAGGGTGTTCCCTTCCGGCTTCTTTGATAGTATGGAACATTTGTCGATTCATCTTGCATACGAAGCACGTATTGGTGCTCCCGTCCATTATCGATGGATGTACCCATTTGAGATGTATAAAATAATCTTCTAATTTGTAATTTTTTTATTTAAATAATTCTAATATTTAATATAATTCTTATAGATATCTAGGTCACCTGAAGAAGAAAGTGGGCAATAAGGCTCATGTAGAAGCTTCAATATGCGAAGCGTACATCATTGATGAGGTTTCTAACTTCTACTCGATCAACTTCGATACTCATGTTCGAACAAATCGGAATAGAGCGCCGAGGAATGATGAAGGTGATATCAATGCACCGAACGAAGGGATCCGTACAATCTTCAATGTGGGGGGCAAGCCGACAAGTGTGACTAAATTACGGTGGTTGGATGACGATGAGTTGAAGCCGCACATCGGTATATATGCCTCAATAGCAGTATCCAAGAGATGGAAGATATTGAAAAGTAAGTGACACTATTTAGTCATTCTAAATTCGATATTTAGAAGTGTGCTAACATTTCTCCCTAGTATTACAGTACTTTTAGAGCTGAGATTAGAATGGAAAGACCTGATATTGATGATGATGATCTTGCTAGAGAGGTCGATATGAAGTTTCCGTCGTGGTTCTAAAATTATGTAAGGATTATAATCGTTAGCCATTCTAAATTCGATATATTACTACCCACACTTTATCTAATGACTTTTCTGATACTACCCACACTAGGTCTTCCGTCCTGGTACACAGTTGCAGAACAAAGGGCTAAGAGCAATTGCTATAATGGGTTTAACTTTAGAACTACTGATAAGCCTATCAATCATTCATTTGTCGATGTGGATGCTAATTATACCAAAAATTTGGGACTTTGTGTGAGAGCCTCAGTCTACGATGCCGATCCCAAATTCGACTACTACGGTGTTCTAAGAGATATCGTAGAGATTGAATATTCTGTTGATACGAAGATTGTGCTTTTTAAATGTCATTGGTTCGACACAACACCCAAGCAAGGATGGAAGATTGACAAACAATTTGTCTTTGTTGATATAAAACATGGAAAAAGATATGGAGGTTTTGAACCATTTGTGTTGGCTAGTCAAACCATTCAAGTGTACTATACGAGTTATCCTAGCCGACGGTACAGTACCCTGGATTGGTGGGCTGTATGCAAAACCAAAGCAAGAAATACATATAATGCTGGGGATGTAGCCTACCAAGAGGAAGAGGTGGTCAAGCCTCAACCAACATATATAAGTTTGGCTGGTGTTGAGGAAGAGGGTTTAGAAGATATGGAGGTTGTGGTAGATGGCGTTATGGAGATTAACGTTGATAAAGAATTGGAAGATGTTGAGGAAGAAGTATTGGAAGATGAAGATGAAGATCATAGTGATAGTGAAAATGAAGAAGCAGAAGAAGACACTTCGAAATCAAGCAATGATTCAGAAGACTCTTGGGAAGATGAATCAGACTAGTACGTACGTTTTAATTTAATATACGAGTTCCATTAGTATAATGACATGACAATAGTTTTTATTTCTAACACATCATCACTTATTATTTCTTTCAGATTTTTCTATGGTGCCGAGAGGTCGACGTTCATGTTTGCAACTTGGATCTTCATTAAGTCCGTCGAGAGGTCTTCATCATGCCCGCCGAGAGGTTTCCATTACGCCCGACGACCTAGATTTACTGTACCAGTACTTTCTTGTATTAAAACATTTTCGATATGTGTATTAATATTTTTTATATTAAAACATTATTCGTATGTATGTATGAAACTAATTTTGGATATGTGTATATGTGTTGTATTAAAATATTTGGGATACGTGTGCATGAAACTGAGAATTTGCAGGAAACACAAATACTGATACGTGTGCCTACTGTAAAACTGTCGACAGGGATAAAGACTGCTGGAAACACGAATACTGATATTGTATTTGGAAACTATTTATATGACTGTATATTGTGTGTGTAACTGTCGATAGGGATGTGGAGTGCAGGAACACAAATACTGACATGCAATATTATATTTAGCGACGGAACGGCGACAGAAAACCTGGAACATTGCAGGCTAGCGACGGAACAGCGACGATTTTTCCGTCGCTACATTCCTGAAAAATTTACTTTGCAGACTACCGATGGAATAACGACTGTAGATTCCGTCGCTAAGGTTCTAAAAAATATTATATTCCAGTATAGCGACTGAATAGCGATGTAAGTTTTACTTACTATTCCGTCGCTATGTTCCTGTCCGACACCAAAAGCGTATCGGAAACATCATAGCGACGTAATTTTCTGTTGCTAGCCCGTCTCTACTCTCATGCTGAATTATGCCGCTACGACGTCGGTAGTTCGTCGGTAACTATAGCGACAGAGTTTCCATCGCTATTACGTCGCATTTTCCAATAAATAGCTTGTCGCTAAATGCGTCACTAATCAGTCGCTATTTTTGACAAACTAGCGACTGATTTAAATTAGCGATACGTGATTTTCCGACAAACCATTTTCGTTGCTGATATGTCGCTATTTGGCTTTAGCGACGGAAAAACGACTTTTAGCGACGTATGTCGTTGTCGCTAAAAGCCTGTTTTTATGTAGTGGTTATAGAAAGTTATATTGATGAAGCAAGGAGGTTTTATACAGGTAGTAAAGTAGAACAACCGTTTAAACAAGTCAGAAGAGCATGGCAATGGAGACTGTAAAAGTAAAACTAATTGAACTCGAATAGAGGTAATATAAGTCCAGATAATATAGCATAGACAAGTGTAATCCAATATGAGTCCTAAACATGAAATTGACCAGTGTGTTTTGAAATACCGAGATCGACATGTAAACGATAGGGGTAAATACAGCTCATCGTACACTTGGCAAGTGTACGACTGCTATCGTTCCAGATTAGACCAGATAGGGTGATTCAAGCATTTTTGGGACTGTTTACATGTCTACTCGAATATTTTCCTGCCCAACAAGTACAAGTGAATCTAAAAAATGACACGAAAATAAAGTACAAGTCCAGCAAGAACATGATGATGCCAGTAGTAAGTGCAGTAGGGTGATTCTAGAAATAGAGGCTAGACATATAAAAAGGTGAGCGTCACATGTAGTGGATCCAGAAATATCAATCCGTGCTGACAAAGAATCAATAGAACTAACTAGAACTGAAATACAATAATCATCAAATAAATGAAAGAACTATCAGAGAATGTACTCGCCTGATATCCTGTGCGACTGATGAATACAGATGTCTGAACTGGAGTAACTGAGTCCTATTTAGAGCAATATAGGTTAAAATGTGTTTAATATATAATAAATGAAGATTACAATGCAATCTACATTATTCTAGGTCGTTATAGGTCAAAGTCAACTCTTGGTCAACTCTAGTCAACTATTCTAGTGATACTAGGTCAAACCTAAAGTCAACTAGTCAATTAGTCCAGGGTTTAGTCAAACTTAAGTTAACAAGTCAATTTAGGCCGTCTAGGGTCAATTATAGGTTAAGTTTGACCCATAGTTGAATTTGGTCAACTCGGTCAACAACCTAGTCAATTATGCCAAGTTAGGCCAAATGGGTTAAACTCAATACTAACACAACTCCCATAGGCTGATATAACTTAGTTATCCTATACTTAAATCCGATGTACAAATTCACAATGTAAACATACACACACATATAGGATACTATATCTATACCATATATGTATCTCAATATATCCAATACATGGTTTAGCCTACACACACACACACACACACACACACACACACACACACACACACATATATATATATATATATATATATATATATATAAACAAAAAAAAATAATATATATATATATATATATATATATATATATATATATATACCACTTATACAACTATAACCTAATATAGCCCATATACATATGTAAACTATTCATACATACATACGTACCATATGCAACCCTTAACTTACTACCTACAAACCCATATAGGCTAACCTCTATCTAATGCCCTGCCTAGCTGCTACTTGGTTGCTGTTGCTGCTGCAGCTACTTGCAAAGCCAAGACAAGGCAAGGCATGCTGCTGGCTGCTTCTAATCCTACTGCTAATGCCAAATGCTCACTCCTTACTAACCCAAACTAACATTACACACACACACACATCATGGTACGTACTCACACATTCCTAACTAATCTAACAAAATCCCCAACCCAAAATCAACGCTAACTCACACCTTATCTACAAATCTGAACCAAACTCATATTCATATATATAAACCTATAACATACTCATCATCACCTATATATACATCTCATTAAAACCCAACTAAACCTATATGTCAAATAACATATACACAACAACCAAAACTCAGGAACTAACAATATCAAACCTACACCATGTCTAAAATCTGAACTAAAACTCAAATATATATATATATATATATATATATATATATATATAAACTCAAATATATCAAGAAATCCTAAACTCGGATACATAACCGAAACCATATACAAAAAGGGGTGTGTGTGTGCACAAACAAATGTGTCAGCATGTGTGTAAACTAGAGTGTTGTGAGGGTGTCCAAACAGTGACCAAGAAGTGTCCAAACTCGTGTCAAAACAGGGTGTCAACACATGTCAGAAACTGTGTATGTGCAGGGCTCGTTCACATGTGTCAACCAACCTAGGGGCACGTGTGTCCAACCGAATCCCTCGTGCTCATGCCAGAGGGTAGCCTAGGTATAGGGAAAGGTTTTGGACACCATGCCTCGAGTCCACGTGTCCTCGTGTCCGATTTAAAAACCCATGTCAGGGCCAAAAACTTGCGTGTGCACAGCAGCCCAAAATCCATGCGGGTGCGATAACTTCGTGCATACTCAATAAAACCTGGTAAAATTTTGTGAGCACATGGGCAGAGGTTGCCCCCACATGTCCACAAAGTTTTAGCCCAAACCGAGTCGTATCCATCGAGTTATGACACTCGGACAGCAAGACAGTGCACGGGACAGTACACGGGCCTCGTGCTATATCCCCGTGTCCGATTTGGACATAAAAACAGTGTCAAAATAAATATAGAAAATATGTTATGGAATCCCCTCATATAGGGCTACAATAATATGAAATTAGTCTTGAAAAATAACAACTTTTAATTCTTTGAGACATTTCATCAAACACATGTTACAATACATCGACACGCATCCGGTACACATATCAAACAGACACGAAATCCTACCAAACTTGGTCTACATGTCTACGGTACCTAGATGCATGCTTCTATGAAGAAAAATCAGAATTTAAATGAGTTTAGAAGCTTTTACCTATTGAGAGTTGGAATCTTAATACAAAAGCACTCCAAAAGCCTCGACACCCAAAATCCTACCGTCAAACGTCTCCAATCCCTTGCTAGCTATCCTCCAGCAAGTTCTCCTCCTTCCAAGGATTGTAATGCAATTCGTTTGGTCTGATTTGGATGAGAATTGGAGAATTGAGACTACTTTGAAGAAGGTGGAAATTAGGGTTTTGCAAAAGTGGCTTGGTGGCTAAATGATGTGTTTATATAAGAGGGGGGCTGTGTTGGACGGCCACATGCTGGAGTTAGGATTAGGGTTTAGTCATAAGCCCCAACTATAACTTAAGTTAATAAAAAGCCTTTTTAGCAAAAGCCCAAAAAGCAAATAATTCAAAATCCTAAAAATGACTTAAAAAGTTTCCTAATTTAGAATAGTACTTAAATTCTAATCTAAAATGATAACTAGGCCTCTAATGACATGGTTAGTCTCTAATCATGGTTAGCTAAGGTTAAACCAAACTACTAACACAAAAGCACCAATTAAAATGTTATAAAATAATCAAAAATCATACAAAGTGCCAGCTTCAAGTAGAAGCCTAAAAATCAATGGGCGCCTCTCTCAACAAAGCGCTAGCATCAAGTAGCGTCAGATCACTAGGTTGCACCAGTGTCAGGTTGTACCTAATCCAGGGTGCATGAGCTCCACATGACAAGCATCCTCGAGAAGCTGTAATAGCTGCCATCATTACTGACAGCTCATCAGTCGAAAAAAAATCTATTCGAATCCCGCGCAACGCGATGCTCAAGGAGATTTTATCAGTATGCAATTAATGTTGACAGCTAACTTGTGCAAGTTATCAAGAAGTGCGAGGATTAATCATCATAGCATTGAAGACCCAGTCAAAGGCGCCAAACATCAAGTTGCGTGCTCGCGCCACATAGAGTATTGGCGCCACCCGATTAACTTTTGTTTAGAAGCAGGATGATGTGGCACGCATACCACTAATCTCGAAGAACGTGTCACTACACTCCCTACGACCACATGCATCTCATTCAAATGATGCCACGCATCTCCAGCAGTTCAAGTAACCGTTCGCACAATTGGATAGAAGACGCGTAACCTGAAGTACGCGTAACTCAGAAAACAGTTATTTCAGAATTATATAAATAAAGTTTCATATCAATACTAAAGCATCACTAATGATCATAATCTACTAACAAAGTGCTGGTATATTCTCCAAAGGCTTGTGTCTTCGATATCACATCGTACAAGGTATAAAGTGATCATTTTCTGATCAGATTCCTACAGTTGTAATTCCCCAGAAATCAATTGTACTCTTGTACTCTTTTCTTAGTTTGTAATCGAACTTTTATTTTTTCAAACAACAACAGGGCCATAGAACCGTAACTCCCCTTGTTCCTTCTCATGTTGGAGCATCTGCCACGTTGGAGGTGCACCTCTACCAGTTCGGAGGCCTAACCCAGTCATCCCAGAGGTATCCCAGCAGCAGCCACCTTCGGGATCAGTGGATGCAGCTCAGCTTTTCACCTATTTCCAGCAGATGATGGAGGCCCAGCAACGTCAGTCTGCTAATTTCAGGCAGGGCATAGACAATACCCACCAGCTGGCTATGGCTACAGTAGAGAGGGTGACCGTCCAGCCGCAGGGAGGGCAGATGCCGCAGTACCAACCGAGGTCCTTAGGCACTCAGGACTTTCAGAAGATGCAGCTAAGAGATTTCAGGGGTACTGAGGGTATCCTATATGTTGACGACTGGATTGAGCACATAGAAGAGATCTTTCATCTTGTACTAATACCAGTTGTGATCCAGATAGAGGCAGCAGGAAGCCAGATGCAGGACCTTGCCCGTAAATGGTACTAGATCGATCCCAGAGTTCGTATGAAGGGGCGGACATGGGAAGCTTTTAAGAAGCTTTTCAAGGAGAAGTTTTTTTCGGACACAGCACTCGGCGCCTTGGAGACGCAGTTTAAGAGTTTGGTTCAGGAGAACCAGACAGTGGAGAAGTACGCCGGTGAGTTCTACCGTCTGGGAAGATTTTTTGAGGGCCTTAGCGAGACGATGAAGGCTAGGAGGTTCAGGAAGGGTTTGGTTAAGGAAGTCAAGTCATTGACCAAGAGTGACAAAAATGCCACCTTTGAGGAGATTTTGTCAAGAGCTATGGCAGCGGAGGACGACCTTGAGCTGAAGCTGAATAGAGGTCGTAATACGTATGAAACCAGTAGCAGTGGAGGTCCAACGAAGAGGCCCTATTTTCAGTAGCACCACCAGCAGAGGTCGTTTTGTGGACAAAAAAAAAGGACTGTCTTTTCTTATTGGCGCAAGGCACCATAAATCGAGTACACCTGAGAGATCCTATACTGAGAATTCTCTAGTACAAAAAGAATTCTGGGAAATGGGACGATGGAGATCGAGCGGCAGTTGCTCTTTTACTCCGTTGACACTCCAATTTACAAAAGTGGGCAAAAACCTAAGGAAACTGCTAACTCTCGGCTCTCTGGAAAGAAGGACAACAATTTAGCTCTGAAATGCTCTTCGTTCTCTCCTTTTGAAGAGGCATGTGACATATATTTATATTCATTTTGTACTAAAACGACTATTATGCGCATACAAGGAAAAAATATACTGATTTTCTTATGGGCGCATAGTCTACCTTTCGGAGCATAGGGTATAGGCACATAAAGACTGGATGATCGTGGGTAGATTGTGGGGGTGACGTGGCCATATGCTTTGGTGCACGACTGATCGTGGATGTTGACCGAGTTATGGAGCTGTCCTGACTTGGGCGTCTAGTGTGGGAACAGGGCTATGCGCCTTCTTCTGGAGGAACCATGTGGGCGCATAGGGATTTTACATATGGGCGCATAGTATTTGTATTATGGGTGTTTGTCACTTTCTGATTTGGGTGCATAGCTACTTCCAGACTTGGGCGCATAGCTACTTCTAGATTTGGGTACATAGCTACTTCTGGGTTGGGCACATAATGCTGAAATTTTCATGCTTCTGCAAGACCTCCTTCAAAGTTTTTGATACTCGAACGAGTTCGAAATACTTTGAAAGAAGTATGGGAGACTGTCTTCTTATGGCTATGTGGGCGCATAGCAAAACTCTCTCTTTAGGCGCATAGATACTGACAGGCTGTCAAAAGATGGCTGTTGACATCTTCCTCGAAAATTTGAACTGACAGATTCATCGAAGTGGAATTTCAAGAGGTCCATCCCTCGTTCGATGTCTATACATTGTCCACATCAGCAAGTAGCAAGCGCATAATTTGTAAAAGACCAAGTCTCTGCGGGGGCGCATAGGCAATATGGGCGCATAGGCCATGTGGGCGTATACTCTGGTTCGTGCCTATAAATAAGCCTTTGAGGAGAGAGAAAATTCATTCTCCTCTCAATCTCAAGAAACATTCAAGAGACTCTTCATTTCATCTCTGCACGAATCATGTCTCCCAAGCCTGCCAAGAAATTTGCGAAGGGCAAGGAAGCTGCACCAAGATGTCACGACCCGTACACAGTGTAAGGGCACGAAAAGTAGTTACGTCCAGCCTACGTCGTAGTGTCGACGGTAGAACGCTGTCCTAGGTCATATACATCTAATAGTTATAAGGTACCTGTACAGTTATATTCTCCGAGTGAAGGAATAATATAAAATACAAACTCAATCACAGCTAAGGAAGATGTACGATAAGATAGATAGATAGATAATAAGAACTGAATCCACCCTGGAAATACAAGATAAGAGAGAGAAACTAAGTTTCTAAGATAACAACTACATAATATCCAGAATAACAAATCCCCAAATAAATACAAGTGTATCCAAACAAGACTGAATGATAAGTAAGATACTGGTCTAGCTAACTAGCCTAGACTATTGGGATAATGTCCTCTGCAAGTGTTGGGTCCTCCTGGGAGTCCAGCTCACATGTGTCATCTAGGCCTGCTCCATAGTATGTGGGACGGAACTCCTCAATGTCATCTGTAATATTTTCAACAAGTCCAGTCAGGACGGAAGCGAGCAAAGTACATCTCACGCAGTTCATAATATGACAGGATATATAAATATGCAATAAAGTAAGATACATGAAACGCTGAAGAATATACATGAAGTAAAAGAGAGAGAACTGTAATGTAAATAGATACTATAAGTAGAGAACTAACAGCGAACTAGTGATTTAGAGTGTAAGATAAACATATGAACGGCTTGAATTTGCACATGAGTAATCTAAGAGTTTACACATGAGTATACTACTTTGGAATTATTCACATGACCATTTATACTCCCCCGTACCCCAATCAATACACAAGGATCCAGACAGGTTATGTTATTGCACATGATATCACATGAAGTCCCATAATAGGGTGCACATGATTGTATACATGGGGGCTCCGGGAACATGAGAGTACATGAATTACGAGAGTGCACAAGAATGGTGAAAGCAACGGAGTACATGATGAAAGTGAAACGCACATGACATACTGTAACTCGATGCTCCCGAGTGGGATAACATCTCATGAAGGGATCCATATAGTACCAATCCGTGTTAACAACGTGACAACATCAAGTAAAGTAATCTAGAGCATAAATATAAATCCTATCAAGTATAAAACGGTCAGAGAATGTGCTCGCCTGATATCCTGAGTATCTGAAATAAAATACTGCCTGAGGAGTGGTGTCTGTCTCCTATTCAGAACATCACAAGTCACAATATATCCAAATTAGTAAAATAGACTGGTACAATGCATTCTACATGATGTTTGGGTCAATCTAGGCTAAAGTCAACCTTTGGTCAACTCTAGTCAATTACTCTAGTCAAAATAGGTCAACTAGGTCAAACCTAACCCAGACAAGTCTCACTAAGCCTAACCATACTACCTAGCATTCACACATCATCACAAAGCTATACTAGTCTAACAACACACAACCACATGTGTATACATTACCATATACACATAGGAATACACATAGGGATACACATAGGCTATATCACATAGGCTATATGCCATATACAACCTATATGGCATGCACACATATTTATTTACCACATATATATACACTAAAATTATAGGCAATGAGCATATATAAATATATATATATATATATATATATATATATATATATATATATATATATATATATATATATATATATATATATATATTTATATATATATATTTATATATATATATATATATATATATGTATATATATATATATATATATATTACATATTTATCACACAAGGCTATAGATATTATATATATATATATATATATTATATATACACAAAATAAAGAGGGTGGAATAGAGAGTCATATGCATATATGTGTGTGTCCTTTGTGTGTGAGTGACAGTAAGGGGTGTAACAAGGTGTTCTCAGGTTTATATGTGTGTATGTGTATGAATAGAAAATCAATGTTTGGGTGTGTGTAAGGGTGTGTGTGTATAGATGACAACATAGGTTCTCAGGTTCACATGTGGGTGGGTATGTGTATATATGTGTGTGATACATGAGAATCAAAGCACAAAATCAATATACAAGTTGACCGTGTATCAATTCTCAGGAAATTCGAATTCAGTTTACACATGACAGTTTTGTAAATCAATGTAACAATCAGAGTACACATGTATTCTCAGGAAAATAGCCCAATGTATATTCGAAACCCAAAATCCCATGCTAGCAGTAATCCTAGCATTATAGGTTAATCTAAGACATAAATGTATGATCTAAATATGATAATTAACCATTCAAAATCAGTTAACCCAATTTAAAATTCAGAGAAATCAGCTAATAGTCCGAGTTATCAAAAAAATAGGGGAATACCTAAATTCGAATTCAAATACAACTAATATTCAATTTTAATGGTTGGTAATTAGAGTGTCATATGTGAGTGTGTCATAGGTGCATCCTAGTGTCCATAAACTGGACACAAATGTGTCCAAAACCATTTCCTACACTCGTGTTCGACAGGACAGTGCACAGTCTCGTGCACGTGTTCACTGAGTTCGTGGAGACGACATACTATAAACCAAGACACGTGCTCATGCCTGGGGGTTCGCCTAGGATAGGGCTATACCCTTGACATCCTGCAACGTGTCCCCGATGTGTCCACCACGGATACAAGACCCGTATCAGTGCGTGTTGTGTGACAGTGTGCGCACAACGCGTGTCTAGTGCGGGCACGATTTCGCCCTGTGTAGTGCACCATATGATTCCAAATTTTGGAAGGATAGTATTAGTCATGTGCTTCTTGTCTCCACAAATTTTCGTGTCCAGTGGTGTCGTGTACAGTGCACACTACACCCCGAACAGCAGGGCATCGAGCACTCTGCTCGTGCTGCGTGTCCGTGTCAAATTTTGACACAAAAAGGACACAGAGATCGACTCAGTCCACATGGAATTTAAAACATACATATAGATCTACATTTTCCTTCAATTACTTTTCAAAAATAGTAAAGTAAAATCCTTTGGGGCATTTTCACAAACACCTAGCACTAGGCTATGATACGTGTCCGATACGGACACGAAATCAAAGCAAAATTACACAAATCACATACCACAGCTAGGGGACACCTAGATCTAGTCTAATATGCAAAAAAATTAGAATAAAAATACAATTTAGAGGGTTTACCTATAGTGTGTCAATGACAAGGAAAAGCCCCAAAATAGAATGATTCTCCTTGCTAGCCAAAAACTCCAAATTGTCCCAAACTAAAATTCTCTCCATGAACAAAAAATAGAGTAGGATTAGACTCTAATGCAAGAAACTAGAGTCAAAAAGTAATTAAAATGGAATAGTTATGGATTGGGGAAGAATGACAATACCTTTCCTTTCCAAAAGTTAGTTTGATACAATGGAGGCAAGAACAATAGGAAGAGATATTATATAGGGTTGGGATCCCTATGTGGCCGGCCTAAATAAGTGGGAATTAGGGTTAGGGTTTTGGATAGTGGGCTTGGGCCAAGTCTCATTGGTAATGGAAATCAATGCATGAGTTAAAAGTCCTATGAACCTATTTATCCTCCTATTTGAAACTTGATTCTAAGTGACTTAACTTGGGTTGACTTAAGTTAGACTAGGGTCCCACCATGCTAATCAAGTCACCATAGCTAGAGTCAACATCTAGGTTAGTCTCCAATGTCTCAACTAACAAAAGTCAAAAATAACAATCATCACTTCAATAATTCAAAATAAATTCAAAATTTACAAAATGACTAAAATACCCTCAAGCTAAATTGTGGTAGTGACAAATCTACCCTTCTTAAAAGAATTTTGTTTTCAAAATTAAAGGCGAAACTAAACTGATGAGAAGGATAGACAATCATACCTCAAGGTCCAAAAAGATATAGGTATCGCTCGCACATCTCATCCTCCCGCTCCCAAGTAGACTCTCCTCGAGAATGATGCCTCTATACGACGCGAACCAAGGGTATCACCTAGTTTCTCAGTACCTTCTCTCGGCGATCAAGAATCTCCACTGGCTGCTCTGGATAACTGAGAGTAGGTCCCACCTCAATCTTCGAATGGTCAAGTACATGGCTAGGATCAGCCACATACCATCTCAACTGTGATACGTAGAATACGTTGTGGACCCCCACTATTGCAGGTGGCAAGTCTAGCCTATATGCCACGTCACCGACTCTTTTGCTGATCATGAAAGGTCTGATGAAGCGCGGGCTAAGCTTCCCACCTCTACCAAAACGTATGGTACCACGAGTCGGAGGTATCCTCAGAAAAAATCATGTCTCCGACCTAAGCACAAACAAGGTCTCAAGTTACAAAATAATCAAACATGATTAAACAACACAAACAATAACCTACTTCTAATCCTATCTCTAATTTGTACCTCGAACTCCAAAGGCCTTCGGTGGCTATCGGCACAATGCCGATGTCTATCCTATGCCACGCAAAATCTGTCCCTGATGAGCTTCACCTTCTCGGCTGCGTCAACAACCATCTCAGTTCCCAATAAAGCTCGCTCTCCAACATCATCCAAAGATAAGGGTATACGACATCTACGCCAGTAAAGTGCCTCGAAGGGTGACATCTCAATGTTGGCCTGAAAACTGTTGTTGTAAGCAAACTCCACCAAGTCAGGTGATCCTTCCAGGATCCTCGAAAACCTAAGACGCACGTCCGCAGCATGTCCTCGAGCATCTGTATAGTCCTCTCTGACTGTCCGTCCGTCTGAGGGTGGTATGCAGTACTAAACTTGAGCTGAGTGCCCAAACTAGTCTGCAGACTCTGCCAGAAATAGGAAGTAAAGCGACTATTCCGATCCGAGACAATGCTGACCGGAACTCCATGAATCCTGACAATCTGTTGCATGTACATCTCTGCAAGCCTCTCAGTAGACGTACCCACTTTAAATGGCAAAAAGTGGGCCGATTTGGTCAACCTGTCTACGATGACCCAAATCGTATCTTTTCCTCCTGGTACGCGGCAATCCAGATACAAAATCTATCGTGATATGTTCCCACTTCCACTCTGGAATGGGTAATGGCTGCAATAAAACCCCTGGCCTCTGCCTCTCTACCTTGACCTACTGACAGACCAAACACGGGGCTATGAAACGATCTACCTTTCGCTTCATCCCATACCACCAGACGTGCTCCCTCAGATACTTGTACATCTTGTTGGCACTAGGATGTATAGAGTACTGAGATCGATGGGCCTCCTATATGACCTGCTCCCTGAGCTCTCCACTGGGCACACACAGCCTAGAACCGTATCTCAAAGCACCATCCTTTGCAAGAGTAAACTCACCATCCACCAATCCTGCTCGAACCTGCTCTCGGATGTACCGCAGAGCAACATCCTCGAACTGCGTCGACTTGATCCTCTCTATCAAGTCCGACAGAATCTGAAGGCCCCACATCTGCATCTGAACTCCTGGTATAATCATCTCAATCCTCAGGCTCTCCAAATCTACTAGCAAGTGACGATCCATAGTCAAACACATGGCTCTAGGATACCTACTCAAGGCAATAGCAACCACGTTGGCCTTCCCTGGATGATACTGTAGTAAAATATCGAAGTCCTTCATCAACTCCAACCACCTGTGCTGCATCATATTGAGCTTCTTCTGTGTAAATACATACTTCAAGCTCTTATGATCTGTGAAGATCTCCACCCTCTCCCTATATAAGTAGTGTTTCTACAACTTCAAAGCAAATATCACTGCTGCCAACTCCAAGTCGTGGGTAGGATTGTTTTTCTCATGGGGACATAACTGCCTGGAAGCATAGGCAATCACCTTTCTATGCTGCTGCAAGACACAATCCAAACCCTTCCCCGAGGCGTCACTGTAGATAGTGAACCCTCCCGATCTTGATAGCAATGTCAGAATCAGAGCTGTCATTAGCCGCTTCTTCAACTCATCAAAAGTGACCTGACAATCCTTTGACCAAACAAACTCTGCATCCTTTCGGGTTAGCCTAGTCAACGGCTCTATAATCCGGGAGAAATCCTGCTCGAACATCCTGTAATAGCCTGCCAATCCTAAGAAGCTTCGGATCTCTGCTACTGAACTCAGTGCCGACCATGCCTCAACTGTCATGATCTTCTTCGGGTCCACTGAGATCCCATCTCTAGTCACCACATGACCCAAGAAGTCAACTCTGTCCAGAAAAAACTCGTACTTCGAGAGCTTACCATAAAGCTCCTCCCTCCTGAGTGTCTCCAGAACCACTCTCAAATGCTTCTCATGCTCTTCCTCAATCTTCAAATACACCAGGATGTCATCGATGAACACCACCATGAACTTGTCCAAGTACTGGTGGAACACCTTGTTCATCAAGTTCATAAATATCGCCGGAGCGTTGGTCAGCCCAAACGGCATAACCAAGAACTCAAACTGACCATACCGCGTCTTGAATGCAGTCTTGGAGATATCCTCCTTATTTACCTTTACCTGATGATAACCTGACACCAGATCAATCTTCGAAAAACCCAAGCTTCGCTCAACTGATCAAAGAGACCATCAATCCGCGACAGTCGGTATCTGTTCTTGATCGTGAGGTTGTTGAGTGCCCTGTAGTCGATACACATCCATACCAACCCATCCTTCTTGGGTACAAAGAGTACCGGTGCACCCCAAGGTGAAGAACTTGATCGGATGAAGCCCTTATCTTGCAGCTCATCCACCTGCTTCTTCAATTCCACCAACTCGCTATTGCTCACTCGATAGACATGCTGAGAAATTGGTTCCGTACCGGAAAGTAAGTCTATCGAGAACTCAACATCCTTTTTCGGTGGAAGTCCTGGCAACTCCTCCGAAAAGACGTCCATGAACTCCGCAATCAAAGGATATGGAACCGCCTGCTCCTCAACTGAAACTCTACAAAAAAGTTCGCTGCTCTGCTCCGCCTGCCGTCGAGTGAACTCGAACTCTGGCTCTCATGGCGCTCCGAACAGAACTCTACCCCTATGGCAATCTATGCTGGCGTGTGTAAAACCGTAAAATAAACTTCATAGACAAAATCAAAGAAGTTGAGAACTTTACTTAAAGTCAGACTCTACGCAAGGTCCATTTAAAGACTCTACTGAGTCAGATTTAAGCTCTATGCAGAGATCAAACAGAGTCTAACTCTATGCGAGCTCCTTTACGTAAGAATCATCCTCAAACTCTACGCGAGAGTGACAGGCTGTCCAGACTGCATTTAATGTGCGTGATACTGTTCTGACAGAATGATTTTCTGACAGAACATCACACAGAAGCCGAGAAGATTTTTGCACCAAATCCAACGCTTGTAGTTTAATGTGCAGATGAGCTACTTTATGCTTAATAGATTGCTTCTTTTACGCATGAAAGTCATTTGAGTTTTTACGCTCATGGCTATCTCAGCGACTTTTGTGTGCGTAGAGTTTATTTGAGCTAGCTATACGCTCAAGGCTATTCCTTAGCAACTTTACGCAAGAAGCTTACTTTGGGCTATTTTACGCTCAATATTTTCTGGCTATATGAGAACGTGGTCTGCATACGTGGCTTTCATGCCACACTTATCGAGGAACGTGTGTACGTGCTCTCCCTATATTATTGAAGTTGTGGGACACGTGTCACCATGCGTAGAGACTACAACTCTTCATGGGACACGTGTCATCACGCGTAGAGATCGATTTTCAATCGTAGGTGGCAATTACTTGCGTAAAGACCCAATTATGTTCTTTTTTACACACAGAGGGTCTAGTTTATAAATAGACTTATTTTTAAACAAAAAATACGACAGATCACATAGAGATCAGAGCCCAGATACTTTGAGAGCAAAGTGATTTTCCAGAGCATTTCTCTTCAACTTTTCTTCAAGAATAGAGTGAAGCAAAGCAGGAAAGCATTCGATCTCGCCATCAGTGCCCAGTGTGTCGATACCTTTCTGGTGACTTAGTTCTTCCAGCTGTTCATCTTCCAGCAGTTTTTTTCTTCATCATCATCGTGTGGTCCAAGGAACAAAGTGATTGTTCTCAGATCAGACTTCTATAGCAATACTTCCCAGAATTTATTTGTACTTTTGTACCTTTTCTTGTTTTCTTTCAAAAGCCTTTCAAGGGCATTTTGTTAGGTGAAACAAAATGGCGACTCTGCTGGTGATGACTTTCTCCTCCAACGAGAAAGCAATTGCTCAATATGATGATGTGTCGATTGGATCGACAAAGAAGACTCTGGTTGTTTAATTCGACCAGACTGCGTACGAAGAAATGCTCCGAACTGGGGGTTGTACTTGCTGCTCCAATGTCCAAAAATTACAAAAGGTGCGAAAAGTTTGGATTTCTAAGTCTAAAGCAGCCTCTGATATCCCTGCTGTCTCTGAAGGCAAGGGAATTCTTCCCACTCCTGTTGTTGGGGCTCCCGTCTGTGACGAGGCAGTCCCTACGTCAGTTTTGAACCCAGTGCATAAAATTCAGTCTTCCATCTGTGACGTGGTAGACGCTCAAGTCTTGCGCTCTACGTGTAAAGGCAAATCTCCCGTCTGTGATGTGGCGGCTACTTCTATTTTGCGCTATATGCGTAAAGGCAAATATCCTATCGGTGACATGGTAGATAAAGTTTACAATGGTGCTTTTGTACCTAAAGTGAACTTACATACACGCGTGCAGCGTAAAAATGAGTCTTCTGTTACTATGACAGACAATTCCTTTGGTTTATCTAAGGAAAATAAAAATTGTGGCAAAGCTTCTGTTTTACGCCAACAATCCTCTAATGCTGCTTTATGCAAAGTGCCTAATCTTAGGATACGCGCAATGCTGATGGTGTCCGTACAACACAAAAATCAATTCCAGATTTATGCATACCTTCAAGCGCGTAAAAATGCACAGCTTTCTGCCAATGAAGCTAGTAATCTTCTTTTTACGCAAAGGACTGGATATTTCTCTGTCCCAAATATAAAAAAGAAGATATTACCTTCTACTTCTTCTGATTTACGCGAGTTGATTGTACAAAAGCGTAAAAATAGAAAATCTCCTGTGACACTCCCCCAAGAAAACCATCATTGTGAGTGTCACCAAATTGTGATTAAATGTTGTTGTTCTGCTACTAAACGATTAGTTTTCGAGCGATTAAGCTACAACGTACCTCAGCAACAACTTGATGACCAAGAATGTGAGTTGTCTTATGTATCAGTCAATACGTCATCTCATATCAAAAGAGGACGACGTCCAAGAGTCATTTCATCCCGGACTCCAGGTCAACAAAGGTTTAACCAAATTCTTGACACTTTTGAAGGAGTATATCAACATACTCGGTCATGAAGTCAACGATCTTTAAACATGCATTCTTCAGATTCAGAAGCTGGGGGTACCCAGTACTTGGAGTCAGAAACTGATAGCGTTGATTCATACCTCTATACCAATCCCTCTGTATGTTCAAGGGAGGTTGAATCTTATGTTATTAGAGAAGAACCAGAGACGTCTACTTCTAATACAGAATGACGTCTTTCGGTAGTAGAATAATCGCTGAAGGACATGCTTGCTATGATGCAAAATATGCATCAAATAATGATGACTCAACAAACAGTCAAACCAGCAGTGGTAACAACAGTGCAAGTAGCACCACAAACTCAAGATAGTCAAGGGGTTGAAATACCTTTGAATAATCCGAGTCAAGAGCCTGCTATCAATCAAAATTCCGCATCTTCTGATCCTCTTGTTCCAGAAGATGTATCACCTCCGGTGGGGGTTACGGTACATCCATCCACTATTTAATCAAATGTGCTTCCTCAAATTAGTGAAGCTATTCAAGCAGTGCGTGAGTTAAAAGCACAGTTTGAGGTTCTTAAGCACAAAGATCAGCTCCAGAGGTTGGGGATCAAGCAACCTTATCCTCCCCATTGTAATGATGTGCCTTTCCTCCCAAATTCAAGCCATAATCTATGGTATTATTTGATGGAAAGGCTTCTCCAAGTCAATATATCAATTACTTTGATATTATGACTGTGCATCTACAGAAGAATGATGCTTTTCTCACCCGAGTCTTTATTGGGTGTTTGACGGGTTCAGCATACGACTGGTATCGCAGTCTACCCGACAATTGCATATTATCTTTTGA
Organism: Iris pallida; assembly: GCA_029216955.1. Lineage (NCBI taxonomy): Eukaryota > Viridiplantae > Streptophyta > Magnoliopsida > Asparagales > Iridaceae > Iris > Iris pallida. The sequence continues at coordinate 28,986,607 of JANAVB010009999.1, forward strand.
CGAGTTTAAAGCAATATTTCTCTCCCTTTTCTATAAAGGAGGAATGGACATGAATATGTCCTCCTTAATTGAAATTAAACAAAAGAAAAAGAGGATACTCGGATGTTCATTGAACATTTTTGACTAGCTACATTAAAAATGCCTCCTGGTATGCCAGATTCAGCATTGATTGATACATACAAAATGAATCTGCGACCAACCATCGCTGTTTTATAGGCTCTTAATTCACAGATTGGGCCTCGTTTATTATAGCAGCAGTTTCAGCCGAGACCAATGGTAGATTGTCTTGTGAATATAGGATGATCTTCACCTCAGAAGACAAAAAAAAAGCCTCTTCAGGCAATAACTCTGGTAATCGCAATGGGAAAGGAAAGAAAACCCTAGTGGTAAACCTTTCGAAACCCAAAATAACACCAAGTAATCTGGAGTCTTCTAAGCCAAAAGAGGCATACTCTTTCGATGACAGTGATATTCCTGGGATATTTCAATGTCATTTGAAGAGTGGTAAACTTCAGATTCCAGAGCCAAAACGACCTAATAAAGTGGATTTGGTCGATAATACCAAATATTGTATCTATCATAAGTACATAAATCATCCTACGAAAGCTTGCTATGTCTTGAAGAAGAAGATTCAAGAATTGATAAATGCTATAGCTATCGCTTTAACTAATGATGATTATACAGTCACAACCAATATGGTTTCTCTTCAATTTGGAGCTTTTCCTCTACAGCAAGTTCCTGATGGGGTTGTCCCAACTCTAAGGCGACGATGAAGATTGTGAATCTTCCACCAGCCAGAGATCAAAGTGAAGGATTAGTGCCACTCACTTTAAAAAATGGTGAAATCATCTGGCTAGACCCTGACTTAGTACCTGAAGTGGAACATGAAAGTAAAACTTCAAAATCCAAGAAAGGCAAAAAAGTCAGAACCTACAATATGATTTCTCATGTTGTTACCACAGATCATGATGATTCTGATCATCTGTGGGATGGCATCCCTTTGGAAGATAGACTACGAGGTCTGAATATATGCCCTCCGAGTTTGGCTCCTCCTACCAAACTAAAGCTCACTCATCAACAGTGGTTAGCAATGAACAGTGTCCCTTTGTACAGGGCACAACAAGTTTTTGCTGCTTACGAGAAAGTCCGGTTGGGATTCTACCTCCTGCACCAAAAGATTCCATTATTGTGACTACAGAGGTATCTGTTTCTTCTTTATCTGCCGGACCATCTGTTGAAAGTCTGCTACCCGCTCACATGTACAGTCAACAATCGGTTCATCTCATAAAAAAGATGGGCTATGACTTTCAAAAAGCGGAAGGCTTAAACTATGGTAAAGGTATGCGAGTTCCTTTACAAATTCAAGGCCAGAAATCCTCCGTCAGATTGGGATTTGAGATTCCTCACAAAAATCCCCATAATTAGAAGACTAAGGAAAAGAAGACTAAATCCTGTAATATGGTACTTCATTCTTCTGACTCTGAAGAAGAAGTCTTTGCTGGTATAAGGTCCGGAAAGGACTACCACAAAGATTATGAGGGAACTTCCAAAGAAGCGGAAGACACCGTTAAAATACTACCGACTCAGTCATCTTCTGTTCCTGCTGAGACAAGGCCTTCTAAACCCCAGTAGTTGAAAAAGGAAAACAGAAGGCAGTGCGTTTTGATGTCCCGTTGAAGTCTAGTTCAAATCAAGGGTCAATAAAACCCTATAAATTTGACATACTAGCCTAGTTAGCCAATACTCCGGCTAGGCTCTCTATTTTTGAGTTACTCCGACTCTCTAAATAAAGTCGAGAAACCTTGAGTGAAGCATTGTTACAAGCAGATTCATGCTTAGCTCAGCTCAAAAGTCCCGAAAATATACCAGTGTCGTGTCCTCAATGCCACAGTGTGATGGAATCAATTCCTAACATTACTTTCACACAAGAGGATATACTGTTAAAGCATAATCGACATGACAGGCCTTTGTGTTATACAAGGTATATTGATTCTACTGAAATTGATAGGATTTATATTGATCCTGGGTCTTCTATTAGCATTATTCTTCAGAGTATGCTAAGACCATTGAGGATTCCTACTAGTGATTTTACTTACACTAGTACGACAATTGTTGGTATCAATTCTGGAAAGAGTAAACCATTGGGGAAGATTCGTCTGAAGATTCAAATAGGTGATCTTCGAACTATGGCGACCTTTTATGTTATCAACTCAGATGTATCTTACAATATCCTACTCGAAAGACCATGGATACATGAGCATAATATTGTACCTTTAACTCTCCACCAATGCTTCAAGTATGTGGATTCTCAAGGGATTGTGTAGACTGAATTTGCAGAACTCAATCCTTTTAAGGGTGTTGAAGCCTATTTCTCTGATTCAATACTCTACAAACAGGAGCAGATGAAGGAAATATCTGATATGGCTGAAGATCGGTCGCCTGCAGAAGATCAATCTGTTTTAGAAGATCCTTCAGAAGATCAACCTTTGATGATTAAAGTTACAGGTCGAATTCAATCCCAACCTGTTAATGATGAACCTTTGGTGATTAAAGTCAAAAGAAGAACTCAAGCTACGTCTGATGAAGCTGTGAGGATTCCGGTCAAAAGTCGGGTTCAAGCCAACACTGGTGATCAACCTCTCATGATCAATTTCAAATGACGTACTTCTCGTACAACTGATCCAGAACCATTGGTTATCAACCTTGGCAAGTCTACGCTGAAGACGGATGACGCTCCGTTAATGATCAATCCAAAGCATAGTAGCCAGTCTATAAATGATGTAAATATTAATCACTCTGTATTCTCGCATTTTAATGAAGATTTCCTTTTGGAGTATATGGCTGTCAAATTTATTGAAAGAATGACTTTATTTGCGGATAATCAAAGTCATCAACATAAAACTGACATAAATATAGAGGAAACCTTATATATTAATCATAAAGAGAATTCTTTTCCTCCTCATGTTGATGTTGGACCCTATGCTCAGAGGTTCCTAGCATCTTCTCCTTATCTTCTACCTGTAGCCTCATCATCACAAGCTTGTGTAACTTATAGACGTCACGAAGAATCTTATTTTGTGATCCCGTCTAATAAGAAAAACAAGGGTCAAATTGTGTTTGGCTTGGCCAGAAATATCTCTGTTATTTAGACAGATAATCTCGTAGAGAAAGATAAGGGCAAAATTAGAATTGACAAATATAGTCAACAATATCTTAAGATTATCCAGAATATAGGATATGCTTTGAAAACTATGCTAGGTCTCAATCAAGACAAAGGTAGACGGTTACCGTTATGTGGTGATCCGTTTTACCAAAAAACTCGTCATGGGTTGGGATACAATCCATCCCACATGTTTAATGAAGTTATACAAGAAGAATTTTCTTCCAGTTCTTCACAATCCTCAGATTCTGAAGAAATTCAGTTTATTGAATCTGATACATCCCACATGTTTAATGAAGATATGGAAGAAGAATTTTCTTCCAGTTCTTTACAATCCTCAGATTCTGAAGGAGTCCAGTATGTTGAATCTGAGCACGTCTTTTCAGTCAATATGGTTCAAACTGATGGTAAATCTGAACTATTTGAAAATAACCCTTGGGCACAACAAATGGACACTCAGTGGGAGCTTCGGTTTGAACAATGACAGCCACCTACAGAAGATAAAATTGTCCAGATTGACGTTGGAAACGAAACTACGTCTAAGCCAATATTCATCAGTAAAAACCTTTCTGAAGATGAAAAAGAAGAGTTGATAAAGCTGATTAAAGAATATATTGATATCTTTGCATGGAGTTATGAGGATATGCCGGGTCTGGATCCCAAAGTAGACTCATAAACTCAATATTCTTCCTAATGCCAAACCTGTAAAACAACAGCAGCGGTGTTTTCGACCAGATATAATGGATACAATTGAAGCAGAAGTCAAAAAGTTGATTATATGTGGCTTTGTCCGTGAAGAGCAACACCCAGATTGGGTTGCCAATATTGTTTCTGTCATGAAGAAGAATGGAAAGGTTCGAGTTTGCATAGATCTTCGAGATCTTAATGCAGCTTGTCCAAAAGACGAATTTCTACTTTCTATCACTGATGTCATGATAGATAATACATGTAGTTTTGAATGTATGTCTTTCATGGACGGATTTTCAGGATATAATCAAATTAAAATGCATCCAGGAGATGAAAAGCATACTGCTTTTCGTACACCCCTTGGAGGTTATTGCTATACAGTTATGCCTTTTGGTCTGAAAAATGCTGGTGCCACATATCAAAGGGCCATGAGCAATATATTTTAAGAACATCTGCGAAAAATAGTTGAATGTTACGTAGAAGATATAGCTGTCAAAAGTCGATTAAAGGATAACCATATTTAAGATTTGAAGATAGTATTCGAGTTGATGCGTCGACATCAATTAAAGATGAACCCCACTAAGTCTTTCTTAGGGGTTTCTAGTGGCAAATTTTTGGAATTTGTCATTACTTCTCAAGGTATTCATGTTGATCCTGATAAGGTCAAAGCAATTCTTGAAATGCGTCCTCCACGTAATCTGAAAGAACTTCGTGGCTTTCAGGGTCGCATTGCTTATATCAGAAGATTTATATCAAATCTCTCTGGAAGATGTCAACCTTTTTCTCGTCTATTAAAGAAAGGTGTATCATTTGTTTGGGATAAAGCATGTCAAAAAGCCTTCAATGACATCAAACAATACCTTACAAATCCACCTGTTCTATTACCCCCAGTGGTGGAAAGACCATTTTTGTTGTATGTTCGAGCATTAGATCATTCTCTTGGTGCTCTTCTTGCACAGAAAAGTGATAAGGGTCATGAACAGGCAATTTATTATCTCAGTCGAATGATGGTTGGGGCTGAACACATGTATACTCCTGTGGAAAATGAATGTCTAGCCTTAGTTTTTGCCATTCAAAAGACCCGACATTATGTGTCAGGACAAACTATTCATGTCATATCCAGAATAAATCCTATTCGGGTATTGATGAGAAAGCCGAGTATCCTTTACTCCCGGTTAGCCACCTGGGCAATATTACTTACTCCCTATGATATGGTCAACATACCTCAAAAATCAGAGAAGGGTCAAGCATTAGCTGACTTCTTAGCAACTCACCCTATACCTGGACTTCCAAGTTATATGAAGATATTCTAGATGAAGTTGTAGATTGTAACATGACTTTGAGGGATAACATTTGGTAATTATACTTTGATGGAGCATCGCGAGTTGGGCCTAAAGGCAATATTGTCTCCGGAGTAGGCATCGTCTTGGTCTCTCCTGATAAGATGGTCATATACCGTACTTATTCTCTTAATGAACCATGTTCCAATAATGTAACAGAATATAATACTCTGCTAATTGGTTTTCAAGTAGTAAAACAATTGGACATTGAGTTCCTAGAAGCTTATGGAGACTCTCAACTGATTGTCAATCAGGTCAGAGGGACATATGAAGTCAGAAATCCTGACCTTATTCCCTATCATCAAGGGGTAATCGAATTGGCTCTTTCATTCAAAGGATTCTTCATTGAATTCGTACCACATTCTAAAAATTTGGAAGCTGACGCTCTTGCTAGTTTAGCTGCGGATTTAGCAGTTCTAATTAGAAGACATAATACCATTACTTTGTTGGATAGAGATCTAATCTGTGTCAAGAATAATTTGCATATCGAACACAGTTATGCTACCGAATCAAATTCTCAGCAAAGAGATTGGAGAAGTCCATTTATTGATTATGCGGTTCATAAAATTTTACCTGAAGATCCAAAAGAAGCTGCATCAATCAAAAGGCGATCATTTCGATTCTACTATGATTCTTCTTTGCATATGTTGTATCATCGTTCTTATGACGGACTTTTATTGCGTTGTCTTTCAAAAAGTAAAGCCAAACAAACACTACGTGAAGCTCATGATAGAGTTTGTGGTGTGCATCAACTAGGTCCGAAATTACAGGACCGTATTCGAAGAATGGGTTATTATTGGCCTTCTATGATAGCAGATGCTGTGGATTATGCCAGACGGTGTAAAGCATGCCAGATTCATGCTGACTTTATTCACCAACCCTCTGAATTCTTACATCCTACAGCAGCTTCCTGGCCTTTTGAAGCTTGGGGCATAGATATTATTGGTCCAATTAATCCTCCTTCTGTCAAAGGACATCGGTTTATCCTGGCTATAACCGATTATTTTTCTAAATGGGCAGAAGCAGTTCCTCTTGTGGAAGTGAAAACGTCTAATGTGGTTAGCTTCATCAAACATCATGTCATTTATTGTTTTGGAGTTCCCCGAAGGATAATCCATAATAATGGACCACAATTTGCCAGTCAGGCATTTTATCGATTTTGTGATAAGAATCGGATCCAGAACATAGCTTCTACGGCTTATAATCTAGCTGCTAATAGTTTAGCGGAAGCTTTCAACAAAACTATTATTAAACTTCTCAAAAAGTTCGTCTCTTCTAATGAACGTGATTGGAATGAGAAACTTGGAGAATGTTTATGGGCTTATCGAACAACAGTCCGAACTCCTACTGGTTTTATACCATTCTCACTGGTTTACGGATGCGAGGTTGTTCTTCCATTGGAAATCCAGATCCCGTCTCTTAGAATAGCCATTGCTAATGAGCTAACCTCTGAAAATAATGATCGCTTACGACTCCAAGAACTTGAAGGACTGGACGAGAAGCGTCTTCAAGCACAACAGAACATCAAGATATATCAGGCCCACATATCTCGAGCTTTCAATCGTAAAGTTAAAGAGAGGATATTCAAAGTCGGTGAGATAGTCTTAGCTGTCCGAAGACCTATAGTTATGACTCATAAGAGCAAAGGTAAATTCCAAGCTAAATGGGAGGGTCCTTATGTAGTCGAGACAGTATTCTCCAATGGTGCCTGTAGGTTATCGAAACCTAATGGAGATTTGATTATGATGCCAATTAATGGTAAATTCTTGAAGAAATATTACGTTTGAATTTCTTCCTTATTCCCCAGCTACCAAGTTTTGGTTAAGCTGAAGATTTATTTATTCTCCTAAAAGAGAATTTTGATTTTCTATCTTACCAGCTGATTCCGAAAAGAAAAAGATTTATTATTTATTATGTCTTCGTTACCTCTGAATAAATTTTAAGTCTACTTCTTTTCCTTATTCATCTATCATGTCCACATTACCTCTGAATAGATATTAATCTATTTTCTTTGAGCCATCACGATCTATTATGTTCATATTACCTCTGATAGTATTGTATGCTCTAAAAAAAAAACAAAATTTGTTATCTATCATGTCAACATTACCTCTGGATAGATATAATCTACTTTGTTGAGTTTTAAAAACTTATCATGTTCATATTATTACCTCTGATAATTGTTTTCTATCTCACAACCATAAAAAAATTATTCATTGCATGATTTGAAATATTACAGCAAAAGCAAGAAAAAGACAGAATACAAAATTCTTTATTGATGATATGAAAGGAAGAATACAAAATTCTTTATTTCCTAAGGTGGAGCAGATACATCTTCAAGTATTTTCTGCGGCTTTGCCAAACGCCTCTCACGAGAACTCAGTACAGTTGTAGTAGCTATGGTGCGACGAGCCTCTGCAGTACAAAGATGCGAGAGTTCGGCAAAAGCAGCTATCATCTTATCCTTGGCGTCATCAAGGGTTTTTATGGTAGCTTCAGCACCAAAGTCTTCTCTTCCAGTATTGAGCTCTGTGTCAGATGTTTGTCTCGAGTTGCAATCATCTGCTCTCTCTCTGCCTTCAATCGAGCCAATTCTGCCTCAACTTCACGAATTCTATCATTTTTTTGATAGATTCTCATGTTTGAAGTTTCATAGGCTTCTCTATGTGTCTCCAGCAGGGGTTTTGTTTCATTCGATAAAGCCCGCTCCGTGGCAACTTTGCTACTTAGTCTTGGAGAGATTCCTTAAAAATAGTCTCCCAAGTGATGTATTCAGCTGATAAAGCATCATACTCGGTCTGGATGAGACTTTCAAGGGTTTCACTTGACAGCCTTAGATATTCCTTGATAGGCTGTTCAAGTCCTTCTACTACTTTCTCCAAAGCTGCTGCTCTCTCAGGAGCAACATTCCCAATGGTGGGAGCAATCGCAGCCTTTAAGCTTTCATAATTTAGGCCCTTCTTCAAAACCATCTTGATAAAGGCTGCCAAGATTTTATAGAAAGCTTTAGTATGAATCTCAACTAAAAGATTCGTTTCTGCATTTGAGCTCCGTGTAGCAGCAAGATCCGCTAAATCCTTTTTCTGAAGACTAGGGGTAGATGTCGATGTTGTCTTGGTAGCAGGTTGAGCTAAAGCTGTAGTTGTTGTTGTTACTATAGCTAATTGATCCCCAGGAGTTCCAGAGACAATATCTTCAGCACTTTTGTGGATCATTTTTTAGCAGTTTCTGGAGCTAAAACTACTTGAGTTTCGGTGATAGTGATTGTTGCGGTGGGAATGGTGATTGTTGTAACCGATTCAGGTTCAGACACTGTATTCTCAAGAACTTGTGCCGGATTAGTAGTAATAGCTGAAGGTGCTATTACTATGTCTCTGACTTCGGTTGATGGGTTGACAATGTTCATCACCTTTGCCGACTGCAGGCCTTTCAAGCTCTGACAATATTTTAGTTACAGTTGGTTCTTCATATGCAACTGGTTCTTCGTCTGCAGCTGGTTCTTCTGCAGCCGGTTCTTCTTCTATTTCTTCAACAAGAGAAGGCAATTCTTGGTGGGCCTCCACTACAGGCTCTTCTGGTATCTCCATAGATGGAGAGTCTTCTTTAGAAGCAGAATCTTCTTTTGAAGAAGAACTCTCTCCTTTAGACTCTATGTTTTCTTCATGAATAGTTTCTTAAGGAGAAAGAGGAGCCACGGGCTTTACTACAGCGATGGCACCTATAAAGATTAAGCAAAATAAGTTAATATACAAAATCATAATACATAATTTTGTATAGATTTTGTGTAATTTATATTTACCTGGAGTAGGTGCAGGACGTGCCAAGAGTTCGTCATAATCTTGATCCCAGTCATCATCTTCTAAATCAAGAGCCGGTTCATCCGGGGGGATGGGTTCCAGATCTACAGTGTGAGTGGTGGCGGTGTCTTCGATAGCTTGCGCCTTTTCTGGCGAAAGAAGATGCATCGAAGTGCTGAGACGTCCGAGAGATAGGAGCCACATAGTTTCTGTTGCTGCTGCTAATTGGGATGCTGAAGACCCTTCTCCAGGATGAGCTGGAGAAGATGCAATGTTTTGAGCTTCCTCGACTGGAGTTTTGCTTTCTGGAGTAGCGGCCCTTTGTCTGGAAGGCCCTTTAACAGTAACATTTTTCTTCTTCTCTCGGACAGTAACCGCTGTGTCAGATTTATGCTTCCTAGAGGTAGAAATTTTAATTGCTCCCGCTAGTGCCTCCCTACTTCCGTTGGGATCACTTCCAGATATTTATCTGGAACAGCAGCATCATCAGGTACATTCGAAGGTACCCTAACTGGTTCTTCAATATTTTCTTTCTTGTCCCAACGAAGACTTCCCTTTATGTTGTAGTCATTTGCGAAGGAACGGATGGAAGCATAAAAACGAGCATACGAATGAAGCATTCGCAGCTCAGTTGTACTAGTGGCAGTTGACATACATAATTTAGCACCGGTACATCCAGCGTTAAAATATCACCATGCCCTTGCACCATCAACTAACTTCCCGTGATAATTGAAGGCACTGGAGGGATTACCAACGTGAAGTTGGTCATACCCGAATTGATGAGCGAACCGACTGGGCAGGTACTGTCCAAAAATGCAGCTATCCTCAATCCAATACATCAAATGTGATGGTCTGATGCATATCAGCCAATTAAAGGCAGGAGCAGGGAGCCCTGTCCTCTCTTGACCTATATCTTTAAACTGCACATCGAGGGAGTCAGCTAGAACTGGTGATCTTGTACAAAAAAAGTTCCATCCATAAGAGTAGTTTAGTACTGCTCGAGTATCTGCCACTGAAGTTGCAATCCACGTAGCTTTATTGAACTTCTGGAGGAAGACTTCCGCATTATCTTCAGGGCCTGGTGGCAATAAATTGCAGTTGTGATGCAGTAACCACCCCATTAAATAAGTGTAGGGCATCTCTACCCTAGGGAAATCTTTACGGTATGGAGCGTTATTGATCAGCTCCTCACCAAATGCTCGTAGACCAGCATTTATCCGACATACCATTGCCGGTAATAGGCTGAGTCTGGTCTTGAATACCAAACGTACTGCTGGCTATAGTACGTTTCGGTGGATTCTGTCAACCGTACCAGTTCCTGGTACGACCTATTTTTGCAGCCACAGGAAAAGAAAGCCCGCCAGCAAGGCTTTATTTGAGATCTTTCGACTGCCATGCTTCATATAGCTCAATACTTCAGTCCCCGCAGGGAATTCTCCAGTCTTGGTGGTCAGATACTTGTCCTGAGACTTAGATGTGATCATCAAACCATGGATCAAATCCGAAGGAATTATTGAGCAAAGGTTGATGGATTGAGCCTTGTTGCCTTGGAATCTCCCCTTGTCATCCTTGGATATCCTATTCTGATGGTAGAATAGATATGTTGTCCATTTATTGATGTATGCCAAATGTGATCCACTTTCATACATAGTGGTGCAAATTAGATAATGGCACATCAATTCTTGATAAACTTCGACTAGATCGGGGTTTATTTGGCTGATCTCTGTTAATTTCCGGTTGGAGGGAATATATTCTTTATATGGAACTTCCCCTATTGGCAGCTTAGAAATGAATTACATCTCATGCAATACAAAACCCATTTCACCTATCGGGGTTACAAAAGTCCCTGTTGAGCTAATGTATAACTCCATCAAAGCTAAGAACAGGTTATTGTTTATTGGTATGCCTTGACTTGTGGAGGCTACTGCTTCAAACAACCCAATGGCTTGCAGTTCCGCTTTGAAGTTCTGCATGACCCAAGCACTGAGTTGAATCCAGTTTTTATTATGAGGGGTCATCCACCCTGGAAGCCTAGGGTTAACCTAGGGATATAACACTGAGACGTTCATAAACTTGTTTATGAACATTGGTATATGTACTGGTTGTATCAAAGCTGAATCCTCGCTTGGTGTGAATCCAGGCAGTAAACCAGAAAAAGGAATGACACCACCGCTAGGTGTAATGGTATGGTAGCCCATTTGGTTAGACCCATCTCTCTTAAATATGATCGTTCCTGGTCTACCATGACTGTTGGGAGTCATGTTCCAGATGATATGTCTTGGGTGGGTGGCATGAACAAACGAAGATAGGGATAATCCCTTGACATTCACGGGAGGTACATCGCTCTTTCCCTAAATCTAAATACCCAGGACTCATTCTTGGGATTTGTCTGAGATTTGAAGTCAATGGCATCTCCAAACATGAAAGCAGGCTTAAAAATTATTGGCCATCCAGCGATGTCAGCAGTTCTCCATTTATCAAAGTTAGCAGCATCCTGTCTCCCTGAACAGCTATCAGTTGTTGTCTCTCTTCAGGATCATGCTTGTCACTTTGTGGGAACTCAACATGAGACAGATTCTCCAAATAGTTGGAACCCAAGATACCAGTTGGGGAATCAAAGACTCTAGAGAAGGGATGAATCTGCAAGTCCACTGCAAAAAAAATATTAACAAAAAATCAATATTGATCTCTATACATCTCTACGCAAAAGCTTCTACGCAAATAAGTGTTTGTGTGTAAAGATTTTGAAATTTTTCATTCTTGGTTTCAAAAAGATTGAAAAAACGTCCTAAAATTGGTTCATCTCTACGCAAAAGTTCTTTTTACGAAAGTGAAGATTTGTGCGTAAAGGATTATGAATATTTTTTCTTTGTTTCAAAGAATTGGAAAATATTCTAAGTTGAGGCAGTGTATGATTAAAAGTTTTTTACCCGTACTTTTCACTGTTCAAAAGAGTAAAAATTATACGCATGAAAACATAGTCTTTTGACTTGCTTTACGCTGGCACGTATAGACGTGGGTGTATTTTGTTGTTTTCATTTTTTTTATGCTGACACGTATAGACGTAGGCGTATTCTATTATTTCTATTTTTTACGCTGACACGTATAGACGTGGGCGTATTCTGTTCTTTTTATTTTACGCTGATACGTATAGACGTGGGCGTATTTGGTAGTTTTTATTCTACGCTGACACGTATAAACGTGGGCGTAAATTTAGGGTTCGGTTCTTCTTCTTCTCCAACGAACCCACAGTCGAACTAGATAGGATTTTACCTATCATGGCCGGAGCCACAGCGGGATTTGGCCTAAGGGTTGCCACCGATGATAGAACGGTAGTTTCTGCACGTTCAGCCGTCGACGAAGCAGCGACAGTGAGCTTCTTGCCCTTAGCGCCGACGGTGGTCTTGCTCTTTGGTGTCATTGGTTTAGATGTGGATTTCGAAGATTAGAGTCAAGGAGATTGAGATTGCAAGAGATGAGTAAAGTTCTCTCTCTACTCGTGAAGCTCTATTAATAGAAATGTTTGAAATCGGTTCAAATTCTGAGATGACTATTGGTATCCTGAATTTTACGCTTCTTAGATGACTGTTGAGTATCCCGAACTATACGCGGATGACTGTTGGATATCTCGGATTTTATGATTCTGTTCAAAGTATTTCAAATTTTAGAAAAATTTGAAAACTTTGAAGGGGGTCTTGTAGAAGCATAAAATAAACTTCATAAACCAAGTTAAAGAAGTTGAGAACTTTACGCAAAGTCAGATGCTACACAAGGTCCATTTAAAGACTCTACTGAGTCAGATTCAAGCTCTACGCGAGCTCCTTTATGCAAGAGTCATCCTCAAACTCTACGCGAGAGCGACAGGCTGTCAAGACTGCATTTAATGAGCGTGATACTGTTCTGACAGAATGATTTTCTGACAGAACGTTACACAGAAGCCGAGAAGATTTTTGCACCAAATACAAAACTTGTCGTTTAATATGCAGATGAGCTACTTTACGCTCAATAGACCGCTTCTTTTACGCATGAAAGTCATTTGAGTTTTTACGCTCAAGGCTATCTCAGCTACTTTTGTCTGTGTAGAGTTTATTTGAGCTAGCTATACGCTCAAGGCTATTTCTTAGCCACTTTACGCAGGAAGCTTACTTTGGGCTATTTTACGCTCAATCTTTTTTGGCTATATGAGAACGTGGTCTGCATACGTGGCTTTCATGCCACACTTATCGAGGAATGTGTGTACGTGCTCTCCCCATATTGTTGAAGTTGTGGGACACGTGTCACCATGCGTAGAGACTACAACTCTTCATGGGACACGTGTCATCACGCGTAGAGGTCGATTTTCAATTGTGGGTGGCAGTTACTTGCGTAAAGACCCAATTATGTTTCTTTTTGCGTACAGAGGGTCTAGTCTATAAATAGACTTATTTTTAAACAGAAAATACGACAGATCATATAGAGATCAGAGCCCAGATACTTTGAGAGCAAAGTGATTTTCCAGAGCATTCCTCTTCAACTTTTCTTCAAGAACAGAGTGAAGCAAAGAAGGAAAGCATTCGATCTCGCTATCAGTGCCCAGTGTGTCGATACCTTTCTGGTGACTTAGTTCTTCCAGCTGTTCATCTTCCAGCAGTTTTTTTTCCATTATCATTGTGTGGTCCAAGGAACAAAGTGATCGTTCTCAGATCATACTTCCATAGCAATACTTCCCAGAATTTATTTGTACTTTTTCTCGTTTTTCTTTCAAAAGCCTTTCAAGGGCATTTTTTAAGTAAAACAACGTGGTGCTTTCTCAACCAATCCATACCTACTACGATGTCATAGTTCGATAGTGGCATTACGAGCAGACTCACCTCCAACTCTCGGCCTCTCAAAATAACACTCTGCCCTTTGCAAACATCACTCACGAGGATAATACCACCCCCGGTCGTGATCTTGCAGGTCCTAGGCAATTGTTCAGATACTAGGCAGTGTCTAACAGCAAATAATACAGACATAAAACTGTAGAAAGCCCCAAAATCAAATAAGGCGAAAGCTGGAATGGAGTCAAAAAGAACAGAACTCGCGATCAGCTCCCCAATAGCCTCTGCATCCTCGGCCGCCATGGCGAAAGCTCTCTCCTGCTGACCTTCCCTGGCCTACTGCTGGTGCTGCACGAACAGCTGCTGCTGAGTTGGCAGCGGACCCTTCTACTTAACTGCTGGGGGCTCTGGCCCCCGCTCCATGAGCTGCTTATCCCGAAGATAGAGGGCACTCCCTCAACTGGTACTCTGCCGAACCACAGAGTAGGCACCTCCCGAGCCTCTTCCTGCAGTCATTCCACACATGCCCTGGTTTCTTACAAAAACTACACCTGATAGGCTGCTGCCTAAGTGCCTGCGGCTGAACCCTCGGCTGCTGCTGCACCTGCTGGAAAGGTGCACGGCCCTGACCCTGAAACTGTCTCTGCTGGTGCTGCTGAAAGTGCGGCCTCTTGGCCGGTCCTCTGCTACTACTGGCAACCTGAGTGTCTCGCCCCCTCTTAAGCCTCAGCTCAAAATGATACTCTGCTGCTAAGGCACCCACCAGGATCTCCTCAAAAGTGGCACTACGGGCACTCTTGGTATAGGACTTCACCTCCTTGATTAGTCCCTTCCTGAACCTTCGGGCCTTCGTCGCCTCAGATAACAACTCAACAAACCTGCCCAGACGGCAGAACTCCCCAGCATACTCCTCGACAGTTTGACTGCCCTGTACTAAAGCCTCAAACTGAGTCTCGAGGGCACGAAGCACTGCGTCAGAGAAAAACATCTCCTTGAACAGCTTTTTGAAGGCTGACCAAGTCTGTCCAACCGTACCAACCCTCGGGTCTATCTGGTACCATGTGCGAGCCAAATCCTGTATCATACTGGCCGCCGCCTCAATCTGTAGCCTTGCTGGAATCTTTGCCAGCCTAAAAATCTCCTCCATATGCTCAATCCACTCATCAGCGTACATGATGCCCTCTGTACCTCTGAAGTCCTACGGGTGCATCTTCTGGAAATCTAGGATACCCTTCTCCTTCGACTGATGCGGCTGCTGAACTGCCGTAGGCTGAGCTGCTGCCCTCTCAACTGTCGTCAGGGCCAGATCAATGCCCTGACTGAACTCTGCCGTATGACGCTGCTGCTGGGCCTACATGAACTGCTGGAAGAAAGTGAACAGCTGGACTGCGTCAACGGATCATGAAGGTGGCCGCTGCTGCTGGAGCATCTCTGGGATCATCAGGATCTGCCTGTGCACTGCTAGTGGAGGGGCTCCTCCAAATACAGCTGAAGCACCCACCCCAACTGGTATAACTGGGGCTGCGGTACCGAGGGCTGGCTGCTGAAGACGAGAGGTGGCAGACCTCTCATCAGTGTCCCCCTTTCCTGGGTAATGTGATCTAGTCTCGACCATCCTGGAGACATCAAATAAGAACACAATTTCTGAGAATGAGTCAAAATAACAAAGGAGGACAGTTTATATTCAAGGGAAGACAATAAGCAGCAAATTTAGATAAAAGGAATCGGATTAAGAGTTTTTTCTAATATGATTGAGTACCTTCAAAATATCCTAATCCTACTGCAGGCTGCAGTGATACTCTAGTTCGAATACCATCACAAAAGGACCTGCATGGGCCACTACTAAATACGTGTTACGACCCACACCCAGTGTAAGGATACGAGAAGTAGTTACGTCTAGCCTATGCCGCAGTGTCGACGGTATAACGCTGTCCTAGGTCACATACATCTAACAGTTATAAGGTACCTGTATAGTTATACTCTCCGAGTGAAGGAACAATATAAAGTATAAACTCAATCACAGCTAAGGAAGATGTACGATAAGATAAATAGATAATAAGAACTGAATCCACCATAGAAATACAAGATAAGAGAGAGAAACTAAGTGTCTATGATAACAACTCCACAATATCCAGAATAACAAATCCCCAAATAAATACAAGTGTATCCAAACAAGACTGAATGATAAGTAAGATACTGGTCTAGCTAACTAGCCTAGACTACTGGGGTAATATCCTCTGCAAGTGCTGGGTCCTCCTGGGAGTCCACCTCACATGTGTCATCTAGGTTTGCTGCATGTATGTGGGACAGAACTCCTCAATATCATCTGTAATATTTTCAACAGGTCCAGTCTGGACGGGCGCGAGCACAGTACACCTCACGCAGTTCATAATATGACAAGATATATAAATATGCAATAGAGTAAGATACATAAAACGCTGAAGAATATACATAAAGTAAAAGAGAGAGAAATGTAATATAAATAGATACTATAAGTAGAGAACTAATAGTGAACTAGTGATTTAGAGTACAAGATAGACATACGGATGGCTTAAATTTGCACATGAGTATACTACTTTAGAATTGTTCACATGACCATTTATACTCCCCCTACCCCAATCGATACACAAGGATCCAGACAGGTTATGTTATTGCACATGATATCACATGAAGGCCCATAATAGGGTACACATGATTGTATATATGGGGCTCGATGAACATGAGAGTACATGAATCACGAGAGTGCACATGAATGGTGAAAGCACCGGAGTATATGATGAAAGTGAAACGCACATGACATACTGTAACCTGATGCTCCCGAGGGGGATAACATCTCATGAAGGGATCCATTTAGTACCAATCTGTGTTAACAACGTGACAACATCAAGTAAAGTAATCTAGAGCGTAAATGTAAATTCTATCAAGTATAAAACGGTCAGAGAATGTACTCGCCTGATATCCTGAGTATCTGAAATGAAATATTGTCTAAGGAGTGGTGTCTGGCTCCTATTCAGAACAGCACAAGTCACAACATATCCAAATTGGTAAAATAGACTACTACAATGTATTCTACATGATGTTTGGGTCAATCTAGGCTAAAGTAACCTTTGGTCAACTCTAGTCAATTACTCTAGTCAAACTAGGTCAACTAGGTCAAACCTAACCCAGACAAGTCTCACTAAGCCTAACCATATTTACCTAGCATTCACACATCATCACAAAGCCATACTAGTCTAACAACACACAATCTCATGTGTATACATTACCATATACAAATAGGAATACACATAGGGATACACATAGGCTATATCACATAGGCTATATGCCATATACAATCTATATGGCATGCACACATATTTATTTACCACATATATATACACTAAAATTATAGGCAATGAGCATATATATATATATATATATATATATATATATATATATATATATATATATATATTACATATTTATCACACAAGGCTATAGATATTATATATATATATACACAAAATAGAGAAAGAGAGGAATAGAGTGTCATGTGCATATATGTGTGTGTCCTGTGTGTGTGAGTGACAGTAAGGGGTGTAACAAGGTGTTCTCAGGTTTACATGTGTGTGTATGTGTACGAATAGAAAATCAATGTGTAAGTGTGTGTAAGGGGGTGTGTGTGTGTATAGATGACAACATAGGTTCTCAGGTTCACATGTGGGTGGGTGTGTGTATATATGTGTGTGATACATGAGAATCAAAGCACAAAATCAGTGTACAAGTTGACAGTGTATCAATTCTCAGAAAATTTTAATTCAGTTTACACATGACAGTTTTGTAAATCAATGTAACAATCAGAGTACACATGTATTCTCAGAAAAACAGCCCAATGCATATTCGAAACCCAAAATCCCATGCTAGCCGTAATCCTAGCATTGTAGGTTAATCTCAGACATAAACGTATGATCTAAACATGATAATTAACCATTCAAAATCAGTTTACCCAATTTAAAACTCAGAAAAATTAGCTAACAGTCCTAGTTATCAGAAAAATAGGGAAATCCCTAAATTCGAATTCAAATAAAACTAATATTTGATTTTAATGGTTGGTAATTATAGTGTCATATGTGAGTGTGTCATAGGTGTATCCTAGTGTCCAAAAACTGGATACAAATATGTCTAAAACCATTTCCCACACTCGTGTTCGAAAGGACAGTGCACAGTTTCGTGCACGTGTTCACTGAGTTCGTGGACACGACACACTACAAACCAAGACACGTGCTCGTGCTTGGGAGTTCGCCTAGGATAGGGCTACACCCAAAATAGCCTGTAATGTGTCCCCGATGTGTCCACCACGGATACGAGACCCGTATCAGTGCGTGTTGTGTTACAGTAAGCGCACAGCACGTGTACAGTACGGGCATGATTTTGCCCTGTGTAGTGCACCATATGATCCCAAATTTTGGGAGGATAGTTTCAGTCATTTTCTGCGTATCTCCACAAATTTTTGTGTCCAGTGGTGTTGTGTACAGTGCACACTACACCACGAACAGCAGGGCATCGAGCACACTGCTCATGCTGCGTGTCCGTGTCACATTTTGACACAAAAAGGACACAGAGATCGACTCAGTCCACACGGAATTTAAAACATACATATAGATCTACATTTCCCTTCAATTACTTTTCAAAAACAGTAAAGTAAAATCCATTGGGGCATTTTCACAAACACCTAGAACTAGGATATGATATGTATCCGATACAGACACAAAATCAACACAAAATTACACAAATCACACACCACAGCTAGGGGACACCTAGATCTAGTCTAATATGCAAAGAAATCAGAATAAAAACACAATTTAGAGGGTTTACCTATAGTGTGTCAATGACAAGGAAAAGCTCCAAAATAGAATAATTCTCCTTGCTAGCCAAAATCTCTAAATTGTCCCAAAATAGAGATTTCTCTCCATAAACAAAAATAGAGTAGGATTAGACTCTAATGCAAGAAACTAGAGTCAAAATGGAATTAAAATAGAATAGTTATGGATTGGAGAAGAATGACAATACCTTTCATTTCTAAAAGTTGGTTTGATACAAAAGAGGGAAGAACAATAGGAAGAGAGATTATATAGGGTTGGGATCCCTATGTGGCTGGCCTAAATAAGTGGGAATTAGGGTTAGGGTTTTGGCTAGTAGGCTTGGGCCAAGTCTCATTGGTAATGGAAATCAATTCATGAGTCAAAAGTCCTATGAACCTAATAATTTATCCTCCTATTTGAAACTTGATTCTAAGTGACTTAACTTGGGTTGACTTAAGTTAGACTAGGGTCCCACCAGGCTAATCAAGTCACCATAGCTAGAGTCAACATATAGGTTAGTCTCCAAAGTTTCATAATAAAAGTCAAAAATAACAATCATCACTTCAATAATTCAAAATAAATTCAAAATTTACAAAATGACCAAAATACCCTCAAGCTAAATGTGGTAGTGACACGAGCGGTTCTCCTCCTTCGGCAGCGTCTTCGCTAGTCCAAGACCCCATTCTTGGTGAGGCTATGCTTCAAAAACAAAGTCTCGAACTTTAATTTGAGACGTTCAGACTTCTCTCTGCTTGGGCGCATAACCATTGATATGCACCCAAAGCAACACACTTCTGTAAGCATTCTCATACGCCCACAGAAGTATGCGCCCACACACTTGTGTTGTGTGTTATGCGCCTACGTAGAACGCTTCTTTGTTTGAGCACTCTTTATGCGCCTATAAAACTATGCGCCACATGCTTGTTGCATGTCATTAGCCCACACATAACATATGTGTTTGAAGATTTTTATGCGCCAACAGGCCGTTTGGGCTTATAACAACTGGGCGTATAGAATTTTTCCAGTACTTAGCACTTTTTTTTGTAGATTCTAAGTCTGATTTTTTTCTTCTATCTTTGTAGTTGACATGGTCGTCCCGGAACTCGATGGAATTCCTCTTGGCTCTGCTCGCCTAGTTCTCGGTTCAAGCCTCGTAACCAACATGATTAGAAATGTTCAGGCCAAGATTAGCCATAATCAGCCTTCAGTGCGGATAATCGCTATGCTTGAACATGATAAGGTGTTCCTGAAGCAAATTATAAACGATAAAAAGTTCCTACACGGAGGGGCGCAGATACTTAAGAAGCCGTACTTCTTGTTTGGCGACAGCTTGTGGTTTGAGGACGTCGAGACGATATGTCTGAGAGACCCTTTGGTGGTCAGGTTGAACGATCAAAAGATATGGTTGCTAACGATGAATTGCCAATATCCTCTGTCGAGGTTCACGATCTAGCTGTGCAGAGGCAGATGAAATGGGACTTAACCCCTGAACATCATGGGGTCGTCTTCGGAAAGATACAGTTTTAGCTCCGATGATCGAAAGAGGGACACTTTTAAGTGTGTCAAGGGCTCCACGTCCTATTCCACAAGTGGCTGCACCCTGGGGCCATAATAAACGATATCCCGACCGACCTTCTTCCTTTTGCTACCGACACACTTTTCAATCTGATGATGTCAAAAAATTGGTCGTATCCTGTGGGGAAGATGCGGATGGAAGGTTGGAGGTACCCCATTTTATTTTGGAGTGACCTTACTGAATGGGTGCTTTTAACCTATGAAGCCACCCTAAAGGCTGCCGGCCTTTTTCATGCCATCAGAGCCACTCAATATGGTGTAAAGACGAATTGGCCCATGTTTATTTCTTTAGCGGAGTTGTACAATCATCATACATATACTTTCTTAGCTTCCTTGAGGTACAAAGCCGTATAAAGAATATATCCCTTGTGATGAGGAAGTCCTGAACCTGGAGAAGGAAAACTCCGAGATGACGGATGTATATAAGGAGTTATTCTAACATTTCCTTATCTGTCACAGGATCAATAAGAAAGGAAAGATTGAGGAGGCCAATCCCCATACGAGATCTTGGACGAGCTATATCTTCATTCAAGAAGAAGGAGAAGGTTCGGCCTCCTTTTCGATTTGTAAACCCCTAACAAAATCTGAAATAGAGAAACTGATGACAGATCATAGGTATACAGATACTGATGATAGTGATGATCCTGAGGGGAATTCCTCGATTTACTACTTCTTCCGACAAGCTGAGTGTAAGTTGTCGGAGAAAGCCGTGCTGGCGGCTTTTCTGATGATCTGGATCCGTGATTGCGTAGTCCCTGGTGGTTTAGGGTCTATTGAAAGGATGAGCCAGAGTATGATATTTCTGGCTGAAAAGCTGGTGTTTGGATACCGGCTTGCCCTGCTTCCTGCAATGGTCTGTGCCATCCAACGGGGTCTACGAGATTTTATTGGAAACATGGTGACTCCTGACAGTAGAACAGATTTTGCCCAGACTGAGCTCCCTTATCATTTCTTAATGGGATGGTTGCTGTTGCACTATCCCAAACTGATGAATGCTGGGCCGGTGTCGGACTTTTTGTCAGAATATGGTTTTCTCCGAAGATTTCGTGATGCAGACTGGGACATTACTGGAGTGCCTGCTTGTAGAAGGGCCTTAAACTTCATACAGAACTACGATTTCTTTAGGATATCCCCTTCATCCAGTAGTGGCAATGTAGGGGATACTTTAGTAGATGACGGAGCCCATACTATTAGCTTGACCGTTGGGGCATTCCATTGGCTCCAGTCTATTAGGCCCTCGCATCTGGTGCTCAAGAATAGGAATCATACCTACCTGGAGCCTTATCTACCGAGTCATTTTGCGCAGAAATTTGGCTATAGTCAGCTTCTTCTGGGCAATCCCAGCCCGTATCTCGAGTCGATAGGCAGCTTGATCGATGGAACGCGTGCATGGATTTATTACAATGCCGTATGTACGGGAGCAATTTTTACTCTGCCCGAAGATAAGCCTAAGACCCACCTTCTCTATGCTGCTGCCAAATTTTATACTATATCAATACCTTTCATCCCCGGTATGATCGTGAGCAGAGTTGATATTGGGGACCAGGTTTGGCTCCACTCCTACAAATGTGAAATGAGCCCGCAAGACGCCAAAGGACAGCAAAAAGGAGAGCGCCACTCCAGCCATTAAGCCGGCCGCAGCACCACAATAGAGAGCTGCTCTTAGGGAGGATACCGAAGATGATTCTGCTCTCCCCGATCTTTCTTAGAAGAGGAAAGCTTCAATTGAACTGGCCTAGGAGCCAAATTTTAAGAGAAAGAAGAAGACTGTTGCCGCAAGAAGAGCCAAGGAGGTGGGTGCTAGCTCACCTTCTTTAAGAAGATCTTCTAGGTATTCTGGAAGAGGTGGAACGGCACCGCGGGCCATTACCATTCGGGAGGTAGATCCATTTCTAGACTCCATAGCCCTTTTGGTCGAACCACTACTTGTGCAGTCTTCAAATGAAGCTTTCTCACCCTTGCATTTGTCCTTTGCACAAGACCCCAAAGTTGCGATCGATGTGGGTGCCTCTTCATCTGAAGAGGTGAACGTGATAACAGTGTCCCCTCCTTGACCTCAACCGGCAGACGAAATTCAGCCTTCCCCAGTCAAAGGGGCTGAGTCAATGGATGACCAAGGCAAAGGCCTAGAATACGATGGCGACGAGAAAGCCAGTCCCTCCTACGATATCTCTTTAGAGGCTATGTTTGAGATCGGTGCTATAAAGAAGGAGTTGGACAAGAACCAAGTTCAATCGGCCCACCCTCCCGCGAGTATGTTATCTTTGTATTTTACCTCAGACGAGATTTTTTGCCTTCGATTTTGTGTACTCCTCGTGAGGCTGACTGCCATCATATATTCCCTTGTAGATAGGGAGAGGGAACAATATGTAGAGATAGCCTAAGACACTGGGGTAGGACAAGAGGTTGTCCCTGGTTCCTCTGGTATTGCGGGCACGAAGGAATTTATTGGTAAACCGGCATCAACTACAGAAAGAGAGGTCGAACAACGCACTGAGGGGGCTGTTACTGAATCTGCTCTACGTCGAGCTAGGGCCGTAGAAGATATACAGCCTGATGTCGGAACTGTACCGGGCCTTGACATTGCAACATTTGAGCAACCTGGGCCTGCTCTTGGCTCCGTCGTAACCAGGGCTGAAGGCCTAGCTCAAGTTGGTGTTGAGCAAACAGAAGGTACAAAATTATGACTCTTTCACACACTTTTAGGTTTTTCTTTTCCGTCACTGATAGATATATTGCTTCCTTGTCAGGTTCGGCTTCTTGTCAAGCGTCTCTTCCTGGAGTGGAAGATCCCCATCATGCCTCCTCCCCAATGACCTCTTATGAAGATGACGAGATTGCCTAGGAAGTCGTCAAAGCTTTCTATTCTATTTTGAAAGTAAAGCTTTCTGGAGTTTTAAATCGAAACGCCGCCTTTGGACCTGCAAAGGAGACGAGGCTTTGGTTGTGGCTCTTACGGAGGAGGAAACTCCTTTCCAAGCATGGAGGGATGCCCTTGCTAAGGAGATCAGTAAGTTGGCTGATCAATATGAATAGTTCAATGCCATGAGCGAGGTCCATGTTGCTTTGAAGAACAAGCTGGCCGCCCAGATCACTGAAAAGTACAATCATATTGCACAGATCCATAAGAAGATTGCCCAACTGGAGGCCAGCTTAAAGGCAGTCACGTCTGAATAAGAAGACAATATAGTTCAGGCTGCTATGACTGCCACAACTTCAGACCAGTTGAAAGAACAGATGGAGAAGTTGGAGGGAGAGGACACGAAGTTGATCCCCTTCAAGGATGAAGCCGCTCGGCAGGAAGAAGCACGCCGTCGTGCCATTGTCAAGTCTCAGATTATGATAATGGCTTTAAGGGACAACATCAATCGATTGTGTACCCCTTAAATCTTCTTTTGTAATTGGCTTTTTTGAGCCGTAAAGACTCTTTTTCTTTTCTCTATTTTTTTAGAGAGGTTTTTAATAAAAAATCTTTTGGCTTTCGAAATTTATGAATATAGTTTGTGAAATATCAGATCTAGAGGTAGTGTGGATGTAGTAGGGATATTTCTAGTAGATATTCTGCTAGGGAATTTGATGTGGACTTATTATCTGTTTTATGTTCAAGATTCTCGAACATAGATACTAAGTTGATGGAAACTGCTAGCAGAGGTAATGAGGATGTAATAGCAGAGGATGTTCTATATCTGACCAGAGGTAATATGGACGTGAACGGATATATAACATTAAGTAGGAGTGGATAATACAGAGGTAATATGGACGTGATTACCTTTGACGAATGTTTTGCTCAGAGGTTGTATGGACGTGGCAAGACATTTCTTAATTATTCTACTGGAAAATAATTATCGAAAAATAGATCATAGGTAATATGGACGTGACCGTTTTCATAAGACCGAGTTTGGGCAGAGTCCAAAACGAAGATAATTCTACTGTGGAATCTTTTTTAGAGGACCTATTATCCATAGCATATCCAAGACTCTTGAAATACGGATAATAGTTAGATGATTTTTCGAATCACGTAAACATTGTACTATACATTTACATGATTAAATAGGGTATATGTGAATGCTGTATATGAAGGTTACACATAATATTTTTTCAGAAACTTGTCGTTGATTGGCATCATGAGAAAGTCACCATCAGGTTTGGTTAATCGATATGTACCGTTAGAATACACTGATTCTATAACGAAAGGACCTTCCCATTTAGGCTGAAATTTTCCTTTTGGCTTGTGCGTCATGACCATTGGTCTTCTCACTACTAAGACCAGATCGCCAACTTGAAAGATTTTTTCCTTTACCTTTTTATTAAAGGCTCTAGAAAGGCGTGCTTGGTATAGCTTAATACGCTGTTGAGCTAATAAGCATTTTTTATCTATCGCTTTCAGCTCTTGTAGTCGCAGACGGTAACTTTCTTCGACAGTCAACTCACTGGCTAAGGCTACTCGAAGAGAGGGAATCTAGATTTCTAGGGGAAGAACTGCTTCACTCCCATAAACCAGAGAGAATGGCGTATTGCCTGTTGGAGCCTAGAACATTGTACGATAGGCCCAGAGACATTCGCCGAGCTTCTCATTCCAATCACGCTTATTTGAAGACACGAACTTCTTGAGAAATTTGATGATAGTCTTATTGAAGGCTTCTGCTAATCTATCAACTGCTAGATTATAAGCGATAGAGGCTACGATTATTATCGTAGAACCGATAGAATACATGGCTTACGAATTGTGGACCATTATTATGGATGATCCTGTGAGGTAGGCCGAAGTAGTAGATGACGTGATGTTTGACGAAACTGTTCACATTTGATGTCTTTACTTCGATGAACGGTATAGCTTCCGCCCATTTGGAGAAGTAATCGGCTATATCTAGGATAAATCGATGTCCTCTGGAGGATGACAGGATGATTGGGCCGATGACGTCCATACCCCAGGCTTCAAAATGCCAAGATGCCGCCGTTGAGTGTAGAAACTCCGAAGGTAGATAAATGAAATCGGCATGGAACTGACAAGCCCTACACTTTTTTGTATATTCAACAGCATCTGCTATCATCGTGGGCCAATAATAACCCATTCGTCTGAGGCAATCTTGTAACTTGGGGCCTGGTTGGTGTACACCATAAATTTCATCGTGAGCCTCACGTAGTGCATGTTTGACTTCTGTGTCTGATAAACATCGTAACAGTTGTCCGTCATAAGAACGTAGTACAATATTTTGGTAGCTGTATCATAATAATATCTAAGGAATCGCCTTTGGATAGACACTACTTCTTTTGGGTCCTTAAGGAGGATTCCGTAGACGGCGTAGTCTTTGAAAGAAAATCTCTAGTCTTTGATGTCGACGTTTGTTTCTGTTGTGTAACTGTAATGAATATGCAAGGCATCTTTTGCACAGAATAACTCTCGACCAGATACTGTGATTGAATGCTGAGTATTGATAGGGACGGTCAAGTAAGCAGCCAGACCGGCTAAAGCATCTGCTTCTATATTCTGTAATCGTGGCACGTTCTTGATGAAGAATCCAGCGAAGGTAGAAGCCAACTCGATCGTCGCTCTGTGATATGGGATGAGATCTTTGTGACGAACTTCATAATCCCCTCGGACCTGACTAACTATTAGCTTAGAATCACCGTAAGCTTCTAGATAGTCAACTCCTAGTTGTTTTTCCAATTGAAGGCCGATCAGTAGGGCATTATATTCGGTCACGTTGTTGGTATAAGGTTCCACGAGAGAATACACATGGTGTATAACCAGATGGTCAGTGACACAAGCACGAGGCCTACTTCGGCCACAATATTTCCTTTAGGTCCTGTTCGTGACGTACCGTTGAAGAACATTCGCCAAATGGGGATTTCCTCAGTTGCGGTGTTAGACTCAACCACTTCATCCGAGATTTCATCGTAGAGTTTGGAAGATTCTGGCACTGGATGAGCTGCTAAGAAATCAACTAATGCTTGGCCTTTTACTGCCTTTGAGGGACGAACAACATATCGTATAGAATCAACAGCATTTTCCATGAAAATAAATAGGAATTAAGAGAACCTGATTTAGTCATGAGTATTCTGAGAGGATTGACTCTAGATATGATGTGGATAGTCTGCACAGACACACAGTGACGTATCTTCTGGATAGCAAATACCAGTACGAGACATTGCTTTTCTATAAGTGTGTATCTGTCTTCGGCATCGACTATCGTACGGCTGAGGTAATAGATTGTCTGTTCATGGCCGCCTTCATTCTTCTGAGCTAATAGGGCCCCAAGAGACTGATCCATAGCACGAACATATAACAAGAAAGTCTTTCCAACTATCGGAGCCACCAACACTGGGGGGCTTGTGAGATACTTCTTGATGTCGTCAAATGCGCGCTGACATTGTTCAGTCCAGACGAAAGATACTCCTTTCTTCATGAGTTGAGTAAACGGTTGACACCTTCTAGAAAGATTTGAAATGAATCGTGTGATGTAGGCTAACCTTTCTTGCAGTCCGTATAGCTCTTTGAGATTTCTTGGAGGACGCATATCGAGGATAGCTTTCACCTTCTCCGGGTCAAGATGTATACCCTTTGAAGTGATAACAAAACCAAGGAACTTGTCGCTGGAGACTCCCAGAAAAGACTTGGTTGGATTCATCTTGAGTTGGTGTGCACGCATTAGTTCGAACACCGTTATTAAATCTTGGAGGTGGTTGCCTTTGAGATGACTTTTAACTGCGATATCATCTATGTAGCATTCCACTATTTTGCCTAAATAATCGCAAAAAATTATGGTCATAGCTCGTTGGTATGTCGCCCCCATATTTTTCAATTCGAATGGCATCACCGTATAGCAGTATACACCCAACGATGTTTAAAAAGATGTGTGTTTTTCATCATCGGGGAACATCTTTATCTGGTTGTAGCCTGAGAACCCATCCATGAAGGACATCTGCTCGAAGCCATAAGTATTGTCGATCATTACGTCGGTGATCGGTAGAGGGAACTCATCTTTTGGGCATGCATAGTTCAAATCACGGTAATCGATATAGACTCAAGTTTTAACATTCTTTTTCATGATCGGAACATTGTTAGCGACCCAGTCAGGGTATTGTTCTTCGTGAATGAACCCACTTGAAATAAGCTTTTTGACTTCACTCTCGATGGCCTCCATAATATCTGGTTGGAACCGCCATTGTTGCTGCTTCACTGGCTTAGCTTTAGACGGGATATTTAGACGGTGCATAGCAACTTTAGGTTCTAAGCCTGGCATGTCTTCATAGCTCCATGTAAAGACGTTAATATATTCTCTTATAAGCTGTATAAGAGATTGTCGTTCTTCACCAAATAGACTTTTGCTGATAAAGATTAGTTTAAGAGATAATTCATCTCCTAAATTAACTTGGACGACTTCGTCTTCAGTAGGTAGTTCACGTTGTTCAAAATGTAACTCCTACCTGGGTTCATCTTTTGAGCCTATTGTTCGATCTCGATTGATTGGACATCTTCTGCAATTTGGTCAACTGACACCATGTTGATGGATAAAGTTGCTTTGAACATGTCTCCAATGTTGGAGTCTGAATCCCAGAGACAGGAATCAGAGGAATGAGAACAACGATCCACTTCGACGTCTGATCTTTCAGGAGTTGTTAGAGGAGTAACATAACCGAAACCAATACCGTTTCGTTAATAATAGTTCTCAAGTTTGCCGGAATGAGCAAAGTGATGTATTGGCAATCGTCGCCCTTGACCATAGTTTAGTCCCTGGTCCCTTTTTATATCATATTCCATGTTTTGGATGATATTCTAGGCCTACCAACTATATCGGTAAAGTTGTATTTTTCCAGAATCATAGTCAGCTTCAGTGTTGTAATTGGGAGTAATAAAGTCCAGAACGAACTTTCTTTCGCCAATTATTCGACCGAAGATGATCAGTTCTTCACCCTTCTTTCTAGCTGGAACGATGAAGTAGTGGATATCTTCTGGCCAGACTTTTCCCGTGGATGAGGCATCGTGACCGGCATGCAGAGATGTGGTCCTATGCCATGCTCTAGGGCGTACAACATATATATGTACTGGTTTACAGATTGGTAGACATCAGAGTAATTCAAAGATAACCCTTTACTTAGAAAATATACAAGTTCTTCTTCAGGGATAACATCATCCATTGAAGGTACACTATTTTGAGTAATGATATACTCATTGAGGGGATCATTGTCCGGAATAGGTGTCACAGATTTTGTTAAGTTCACCATGTAGGGTAACTCATCAGGATTGGGAGGATGGACTTCAGCAGGTTCCACCTGAGTCATTTTGCGGAAAGTGTTGGTCAATAGTTTGACAATATCAGGATTTCTCTTTTTGACCCGAATTGTAAGAGGCCTTGGAGTACTTTTTGGAGTTGTACGTCTTTTGACTCGGATGACCATGGGACCATCACTGGCGGATGAATTAACTTCAGCTTCATTGTCAGCTTCATTGTCGTCATCCTTGGAAGGCTGAGATTGATAAAGTACCGAATCTCCATAGTAGGCTTCAATACCCATAAAAGGATCGACATCGACAAACTTCGTCTTCATGATGCCATCACCTTTGACGTACTTAAAGCACTGGTGAAGGGTAGAAGGAACGATCATGTTCTCGTGTATCCACGAACGTTCCAACAAGACGTTGTAGGACACATTGGCATCGATTACATAGCAAGCAACCTCTGTTCGGAGATCACCAATCTGGCACTTGAGACGGATCTTGCCCAGCAGATGACTTCTTCCAGCATTGAAAGCCATGATAGTTGTATTAGTTGCAGATAGCTTGTGCAGAGGGATCCCTAGAATTTGGAGTAAATATCTAGGGATGATGCTGAGGGAGGAACCTGGATCGATATGCACACTATAAGAAAATAGTGTTTTCCCGACGTTTATGTCTCCCAACGTTTATGGGAACGTCGGCTTAAGCATGATAAACCGACATTCTGCGATAAACGTTGAAACATACCAACATTTGCTCTTGAATGTCGATGACTGCCGACATTTTTTTTGACGTTTATGTTCAAGTTGGCTTGGGTAAGCAAATACCGACCTTATGCATTAAACATTGGAAAAATATTCAATTCTCGACTTTTTTTCTCAACGTTTGTCTTAAACATAGAAAAATATACCGATGTTTTGTCGAAAATGTTGACTATTGTGAAATAAAATCATTGTATTATTTTTCTTCTCTCTGTAATTTGCCTTTCCCTCCTAAAATCCCCCATTTTCTGTACTCCCAGAATTATGCTGCGCGCTTCGGATGTAAAAACCTATCCCATGCCCCAACCCCCTACCTTGATAAAATTGTTGCCATTTCTTTGACACTCTATTTTCTCCTTCTCCTCTCCTTCCCCTCTCTCTCTCTCTCTCTCTCCCAAGCTTTCTCTCCCTCTTCCTCAAATCATCCAAAACCCTAATCTTGACTAGATGTACTCCTCCCAAATCCTCCATCTCTACCTCCTTATCCTCTTCCTCTTTCTGGAAAAGAGAGGAGCAAAGGTGGCTCCACGAAGAGAAGCGACGACTGTGCAATGAGTCTTGGTGGCGAACGGAGAAGGAGTCGCTGCTCAACAGATCGCCACCCTCCATTACCGGATCAAGGTCACGTATCACCGTTGCTGACGGAGGACACGAAGGTGAAGGAGATAGTCCTCGAAGGGGACAAAGTTATGGTTTCGGAGGATAACATGGAGAGACGAGAAGATCGAAGGACAGATACGACAAGACAAAGTAACCATCTTTCATTTCTATTTTAAATTTGTGTCAAGTTCTGAAGATGGAATCAGACTAATTTTGTTTTCATTAAATGTGTAGATGCTTCTTGAACCCTCAAAAGTGTCAATAAAGTATATTTTCATCTTGGTTTAATTCAAGGGTTATCAAGGGGTCAATTTCTTGGGACTACTGTAAATCAGATTTGGGCTGCAATGGATATTCGTCGACAAGGAATGGTGCAGCAGGTGTGAAGTTTCAGGAGTTTTTTATGGGTTCGACTCAAATTCACCTAATGCACAAATCTTTTTCTGTCCTAATGGTTGAACTAACCATGTCACTTGCACTCAAGGTATGTACTTCAAGCCTATTTTATTTTCCTTGTCAAGTGAAGTGAAGGTACATTATTATTTTGTATTTCCACAATCTCAACTAATACAAATTGTTCACATCAGTTGTTTGTTGAAGCCTGAAGGAATATATATGGATATGCATTTTTGGTCCACTATAATTATTGTTAGCTACATGAACAGAGGAACTAGTTGATTAGTTAGGCCAAATTCTGTTGTCACATTACCTGGTCCAGAATTTTTTGTATGGAAAAATAGAGGAAATTATTCAGAGAACTACTACTCAATACTTGTAATATGACTATCCAGGGAAGTGTTATAATTGTGTAAGCTAAATTGGTATTACATTTTTGTCTGTAGAGTATACAAATGTAAAGAAAGTTGCATTAGGTAAAAAAACATGTTTCTCTTCAACTAATTATAGTTCATAAATAGCTCATAATCCTTTAGAAAATTGTTAAGACTAATCAATAAAAAAATGGTAAGTATTAACATTTTTTACTTCACTTTATTTGTTAGTTGTAGCTATTGTAGGAGGAACTTGGCTTTAGTTACAACATGATGCATTGTTATTTGTTCAATATATAGGAATTCTAAAGAAACATGGATCTCTAGCTCCAAAAAGGTACAAGTACTCTAATGTGAAGAAAGCGCTTTCACAATGGAAGTGAAAGCAATACAGCTATTTTATCATGCGTGGCCTTAGTTTTGTGTATCTTTATGAGTGGGATGCTTAATAAAGATGTAGGTGGAACATGTGTTATCTATAATTTTAAGTTCTGACATAAATAACTTATCATGGTTATAAATCAGAAAATGGAATTGCTATTTGATAAATAGAGCAATTTGTGTTTAGATGCAATTAGGGCTATGCATTAGGCCTTTCTACTATATGCAAAGTAAAATTTCTAAATCATGTATTCTTTGGAACTTGGATATATGCTACAAAGTGTTATACTAGATAGGAGAAAACATGTGTACTTGTCATATATTCATGGCATGACTACAAAAATAATCAAATTGAATGTTTTTTTTGCTTACTACTGTTGTAGGTATTTTCACTTACTATTCGCATCAACTATGGATGTCGAGTCCACATATTCACTTTACTGGCACTCATTTGCGTGTACATACATTTAGTCATTAGATATTTAATTCTTTTAGGTATAATCGGGTATACCAAGTTTTGTTACATGTTCTCAACTGGCAGGTATTTAGCTACTACGCATTTTGAGCTCATATGAGCATGGAGAAAACACATCATGATTCACAAACCTACTAGTTACTTTTATGTGGCACTATTTGGTGTATATATTTTGAAGCAAAAAACTTCTGAAGCTCGCGAGACCTACAATCCTTTTAAGACTAAAGAGGTAAAGAGTAGGTAAAATGATGATTCAAGGAGTCATCTTAAAGGCATATAAGCCAAAGGGCCGAATGAATATTTTGACTGCTTGGAGGTGAATGTTAGCTTTATGAGTCATGTGGGTGGCTATGTTAGTGTTGTTTTGGATAATTATAGGTCTTGGATAAACCTACCATTAATCTGTCATAGTGAATGCCAACCCCGACGTTAATTGCCCACTAAGTAACAACCATTACATGCAGCTAGGCATTAAGTGCAAAAGCTGGTGTTAGAAAAATCTAGCAATCCATGGCTTCTAAAATGTGATAAAAATACAGAAGCAAACAAACTTTGTACGTATATCCTCTCACGGACTTCCTATAATATTATATCTTCTCACAAATGGTCGAAATAAGGCTTGATTTTGTTGTACATTACTGCTTGTTTTGGGCATGATTTGAATATTGGTGTTTGGAAGCCAATTCCAAGTCTGTAGTGACTTGTCAAATAAAATGTCCATTTAAAAAAAACTTTCTTTCACCCAAGCACACAAGCTTCGCTTTGATGATGGTTCATCCGCTTACTCATTTCTTTATTGAGAGCTGTATACACTTTTAGATTGTACTTGGAGATACCAGGAGCTATTTGGGAGGACATGAGTCCTGTAGACACATTTGCAAGGGTATATCTTTATAGATGATTATGAATTATATTCCTGTAAAACTTTGTTTATGTATAATTAATTGCAGCCTAAAACTCTAAACTTGAGGTAAGCTTCCTCCTTGTAGTCAGATTCTTCATTAACTATCTAGTTGTTTGAGTGTGTGGAATGCATGTAAAAACAACTCTGGATTCCGGACAACCAAATCATGAGATGGATGTTTTTGAGTCTATCTTGTAATTCTGTCCAGGAAGCTGCCAAGCTCTTGGAGACGATTGGTAGGTCGTTCGATCAAATAATTACTTTGAAGGTCTAATTAATATGCAATATAAATCTAAACAATTTGTTGGTCACTAATTCAAAAAGTGAATAAATAAACTATACTGCTCTGCTCCTACCGGTCCAAATGATGCAGATCCTAAGGTAATTCGTCATTGGAAGGTTTTGTTTCCAAAACTGATAAGAATGTTTCCTCTAAAAAATGAACTAAGAAGAAAGATAATTTGTAGGTTCCAGTTCTTGAGAATGTCTGTTGGAAGCAGCTCGGACTTCTTGTCTTTGTTTGGATGGAATTTCTCGCACTACAAATTTCCAAGCCAGCTCATGACTTCCATGTATATGTATATAGAGTTTAGTTTCTGCCAAGTTTTTTTTTGGGGATTGCATTTTTTGTTATATAGATAATCATCGAATTGCAGTTTTTTTCCTCTTCTTTTGCTTCTTCTATTAATTAGTATCTGCCGAGTTTAATTTTTTTATTGCTGGTTGTATCTTTGAAGAAACCGAGCTTGCCAAAAATCGAGTTTTTTAATTCGATTTTGTTTTTTGGTTTTAATAAAAACGGTTTCGGTTTTCGATTTTTAGAAAAATATGATTTTCGGTTTAGTCAATTTTTTAATAAAATTATTCGGTTTGAAACGAATTGAACCATTGGTCACACTTAGTTGGTTGTAGACTAATTACCATTTACAAGATTCCAGTCTATTTCAAAAATATTTGACACTTTGTCACACTATGATACTCAACTGAAATCGTAAAGCATCAATAATGCTGGGTCATGGTAGATTTGTCTCATATTGCCTTAAAAATAATGAGAGGAAAAGCTTAAAAGAATCATAATTAGTAACCATCATATTAGCCTGCAAGTTATCATCTATAGTGTACTTTTAGTTATAGGCATATGGCCCAGTCCATGGCGGTACCTGCCATCAATACAAGGAAGGTAATTATGCTAATGTTGGAAGACAAAAATAATTAATTGCAGGTTGGTTTTATTCTCGAGTCCAGACGCTATGTCACTATTAATCGACCTAAATTAGTTATATGCTCTGCGGCCCTTCTTTTTTCCTGCTCGCAGAGTCCCTCTCGAAATTCATTATTCATTCGATGTTAGAAATGTTTTTACTTGTCATGTTACCTTGTATTAGTCTGCAAAGTATGAATGCCACTTTTGATTTATGTAGAAAATTACCTTTTTCATATTTTATTTATCACTTAACTTTCGTGAAGACAAATAGTTAATTACAGGTTGGTTTTCTTCTTGAGTATTGACACTGCTTCAATAATAATATTGACATAAATGATCTAAATACTATACAGCCCTTCATTTCCCTGCTACCAAATGACCAGATAGCTAAGGTGTACAAAAGAGAAAACCCATTAATGGGAAGATATCGTGAATTTTACTAGTGCGACTTTGGTGTGGCTGGCCAATATGAATCAATGGAACCTGATTTTGAGGTTATTAAAGTTTTAACTGAACTCCCGGACGAACTTAAAATTAGAGATCACGAGGTGCTTCTAATAACTTGCATCAAGCTATATAGTAACAATAATTGACATTTATCATTCTTTTTTATGCAACTATGCTAAATTTGGATGCTTTTTTGAGTTCGAACTCTTCGAATCACGACCTGAATATTTATAATCAATGTTCCATTGTTATAGACAAAGTTGGCTTATGGAAAGCTCCAGGACGGGATGTTGGAGATTTGTGGTGCTTCTTTTGAAAAATTCAGAACACTATGTTCAAATATTTACAAATTAGATAAGCAATCATTTCAATAAGTAAAAAGAAACTGGTAAGAGCACCCCGTAAAATAGTGTGAATAAAGATGAATAATTGTAATAGGGGGAGGAAATTTTGATGCCACCTCATTGTTTCCTTTCTTGTTTGCCATTTCTTATTTCTAACCTTTTAATGATTAAAATATGAGAACATCTTGTGATCTATAGACGCCATGGTGTTTATAAACTTGTTGCTAGTATTGTATTATATATATGTCATGTCACATTTCTTGCATTAGGTGAAGGTATAATCCTTATACAAAAGCATGGTCTTTATCATGGCTAAAAAATGTCAAAACCTGTAGGTCACATGAGGTAGACACATGGTCTTTTTGTCCCCAGGATCCAACTTGGATAAAGTAAGTAGTGCATATGTATGTTCGATTGTTGATACAACTTGTTTCTATTTAAAAAAGTTATATTTCCAGGAGTAAATTTTCTTTAGATACTCAACACAAATTGATCGATCACTTGACACATGTTATATTCAATTCATAATTTATATATTACTCCTAATTTACACAATTCTTTTATAGCCAACCTCGGATCATAGTAATTATTGATTATAGACATTGAATAGCTTTACAATAGATACAAAGGCAAGTATTACTTGAATCTTTACTTGTTATTGGTATATTTGGATTAATTTCCTATCTAACCTTCTATTAAACATTGTAAAAGTTCTTTGTACAACGGGTTTTCAACATTGTAAAATGGATTTTTTTTCTAGTAGTGATTGTTTCTTGTCTATTTGTACTTTTCTCACTAGCTTGGCAATCTATCATTTGCCCTAACTATACGAGTCATGGTCACTTTTCAACTATCTTTTAGATACATTATGCATAGGTGCTTTGCTTGTTTCATACTTATTTTGTTAACTACTATATGAGTGAATTGTTGGATATTCTGAGTATGATGGCTAGCTTGAGTATATTACCAACCTGGTCCATCAGACATGGTTGCTTGCTTACAGTGTCTTCCATGGCTGTGCATAGACCATCCATGATATGTCACTCTCTTCTGCTCCCATCAATTAAAGATCTTCTTAAAAATGCTTTGACTGATGCTAAGGTACGACTTGAATCACCAAAGCTACTATTATCTGATAATGTTGACATTCTGACGAGTTTTGCAAATTTATTGCATTAGTTTCCATTCAGGGATTCCATGACCAATACAATGTGGAGGCTTTTGCTCTGTAAAGTCCACGATGTAGCAAACACAAAAAATGGGACTGAATCTTTGTTGTGATAAACTGAACCTTTGTGGGACTTCATCTATATCGTATACATATGTTCAATGCTTCAGCATTATTCATAGGTAAGGATTATCACCAATTTTTTAAACATTTATATTTTTATTCTAAGCCTTTGTTTTTCTTTGCCAGAACTTTGATCCCTTTCTTGACTAGAAACCAAGTTTTGGATTAGTTCAGGGTCAATATAGGTATATATGTGAGATTTGTATGAAGATCAAATGTTTCTATGCTACCATTTATTGGCTATCTTGTGTTTAGTTTGAGATCCTTTGGCATTTGCCTGTCAAAGATTCAGTCAGCCACCACTTTTCTTTTCGTGATTATAAAGGAAATTTAGCATACATGATTATTTCATCCATATAGCAATCCATTCAGTAAGTAATATGATTTATGACACCCTCGGATACAAAGTCTTTTATCTTTTTGACAACTAGTCATAATTATTTTCCCATGGCCCATTATTATCTTCTAGCTTTGCCTCTATTGTCAGATATAATATCTATCATAGAACAAAAAAGTACAGAATATCGTGTGGTTGTGCTTCATAGGTTATATGTTGTTCAGAGTCTACGCTATGCATGCTTATACCCGATTCATGGCCATAATTTCCCTTCATGAGACCTGATACTTTAGCCTGACAGCTTCCACATAATCAGGTCATATTTGTAGCCTAGCTTTGAATCTATTTCCTAAGTATAATAATATTTACTTATTCTTGTACCTACTCTGGTAAGGTTCTGTTAGATGGCCAATACTATAGGTGGTTGGGAATCAAGATTTCCATGCCAAACCAATTAGTGATTCTGGATTTCCTTTACAATTAAGATCAAATCAAGCTAGATTTCAGACATTGATACTTCCTGTACAATTACACCCTTGCAGGGGATTCCTATTAATTGCTAGTTTATTTTACTATTAGAAAAAAGATAAAGGATTTAGTAGTTAGAAGCAACCTATGGGTTTACTTGCTCTGCTAGATTCATGTAATTATGGCAACTGCTCAAGTATGAAGATAAACTAAATGTCTGGCCTCCTAAAACTGTTCTACAATAAACTTGCTTTGTGGAAGAAGGGTTTGGTTTGGGAACACAGAGTTGAAGTGTTCTTATATATATGTCTCTTGCACATTTCAGGTTCCTTCAGGAAGCATACAGGCCAAAAAAAGATGAGGGCAATCTTTTACAGGTAGCCAAATTGACTATTGGATTATATCAGTCTTCTATTATTCATTCCTTTAATGAATTGAATTCTCTCTAGCTTAAACATATATTATGACCTATGCATTTTTCTTAAAGTTTGGCACAACTGTTGTATCATTTTATCCCTCATTATTTACTTGCTCTGCAAGATTCATCTAATTATGGCATGTACTCAAGTATGAAGATAAACTAAATGATTGGCCTCCTAAAATTGTTCTAAAAAGACTTGTGAAAGTAGGGTTTGGTTTGTGAACATAGAGTTGAAGTGTTCTCATATACATGTCTCTTGCATATTTCAGGGAACTACTAATTCCCTTCAGGAAGGATGCAGGGCAAAAACCAATGAGCATAAACATTTACAGGGAGCCAAATTGACCATTGGATGATGTCGGTCTTCTTTCTATTACTCCCTTTAAGGAATTGAAATCTCTCTTGAATATATATTGTGGCCCACGCATTTTTCTTAAAGTTTGGCACAACTGTTGTATTGAATTGGATGGTCTAGTAGGGATAACATTAGTGAAGGTCAATTCTATCAGGTTCTCCTATATAAATTGGATGTTATTTGTAAGGTTTGTATTAACACAGAAATTATGTAGTCGTTCTCATGTTCTACTTTTGTTTCCACATTTAATATAATTCTAAAATATATTTCTTTCTTGAGACTAAGTTACTTTTCTAAGTATTTCTACCTCAGGTCATTTCCCAGTGTAATATATATAAAGCTGGAGAGAAGAAGTTTTTTTATTACTATCCAGAAAAGGTATGGGCTTCATAAAATAAACTTGGAGAAAATGAAAACATTGATGAAGAGAAGAAAGAGAAAATTGGAGAAAATCAAGCACTTGAAGTTCAAAGAAGAGCTTCCGGATGGGATGTCAGTGATATGAATTTATGAATTTTAACTTGTTTTTTTATATTATTAAACTCGGTACATACCTATAGCAAAATGTTGTATTTTGATTGGTAAAATTTTATTTTGTAAATTATGTATTGTTGAATTTATAATGTTTAATTGGAGTGTTTATTGGGAAGATGGTTGAATATAAGTGCATGCCAAATATATTCAAATTAATTTTTTTAAATGGTTTTACCTATACCAACGTTTTTGTTAAACGTTGTAATTTTTTTGGAAAAAGGTTGGGAATACAAATCCCAACATTTTTTAAAAAGTTGGAAATAAGTTTATTTTTTGACATTTTTGTTTAAATGTTGCAAAATTATATCCATTATTGTATAATTTTCGATGTTTAATAAACGTTGTTGCAAACGTCGCTTTACCTATACCGACGTTTATCTCAAACGTCATAATTTCCCAACTGCAGCAACGATGACGTTTGTCAAAAATATTAAAAAAACGACGTTTAATCTTTGCCAACGTTTTTGACCTTTTTTCCGACGTTTACAAGATGTTGGAAAAAATCAATTTTCTTGTAGTGGCATCTGATCCACCTGAATTACCCCGATATATCCTGTATAGTACAGAGGTCGATCATGACAATTGTTTTTGAATAGCATGTCCTCTTGTGAAAAGGTGATGTTGGGCACCACTTCCATAGTGCTATGGCAGTGAGGACAGGAGACTGGCTCTTCAGCGGGGGTTTTGACTTCAGTGAGATAAGAGTCGGCATGTAGTAATGCCTCACTTAAAGCTTTACGTGTCTATTTGGAGAGCTGCAGTAGATCGAACAAAGACAATATGGCAGGTGTATTGGCCAGTTGTGCCAGTATGTCAAAGTTGTTATAGAAGTATGAAAATTTCAGCAGACTCAACAACCATACGCCCAAGCAGTCATATGCGCCCAAGCTAGAAAGGTCATATGTGCCCAAGTCACCAGAGAAGTCATATGCGCCCAAGTCACCAGTGAAGTCGTATGCGTCCAAGTTACCAGAGCGAGCTATGCGCCCACTTTAGGCTCCTCCAAAAGTGGGGCGCATAGCCCTGTTTCAAGCTATGTGCCCAAGTCAGAGTAGCCCCCGACTCGGTCAAACTCACGATCAATCGTGCACCAAAGCATACAGCCACGTCAGTCTCCACGAGCAGTCGTGCACCGAAGTATGCGGCCACGTCAACACCACGATCAATCTACGATCACGTAGTCTGCATGCGCCTACACCCTTTGCACCCAAAGCAGGACCATGTGCCCACATGAAAACCAATGTGTTTTCTCATGTGGGCGCATAACATCATTCCAGCACAGAAACGACTATAAAAAGGGGTCTCATATCTCTTCAAAGCACATAAAGGAGAGCATTTTCAAGAGCCAAATTGCTGCACTTCTTGCAAGTGAGCCGAGAGTTAGCAATTTTCTTAGGTTTTCTCCCACTTTTGTAATCTGAGTGTCAACGGAGTAAAGGAGCAACTGTCGCTCGATCTCTATCGTCCTATTCCCCAGAATTCTTTTTGTACTCGGGAATCCTTAGCGCAGGATCTCTCAGGCGTACTCGATTTGTGGTACCTTGCGCCAATAAGAAAAGATAGCATTTCTTCTTCTTTTTTGTGTGTATCCATAAAAATGGTGACTCTGCTGGGGACTACCTTTTCCTTTGACGAGAATGTGGTTACGCAATCCGATACTGACAAAGTGAAGAGCACTCAAAAGACATTGATCGTAAAGTTTGATCAGCAGGCGTTCGAAGAGATGCTCTTGAGGGACGGCTCTACTCTCTCAAAATCAGCGAAGCCAAACAAGTCTCGCAAGACTTGGCTTCCGAAGGCTCGCGGTTCATATCCTGCCAGTGTCATAGAAGATATACAACCGAAGGACTCTGTCATATGGGCACATAGCTCTGCCACAGAAGCTCCACAAATGAAGAAGGATCATACCGTTTCGGGCTCTACTAGTCCAGCAACTTCTCTCTTGTGCAACCAACAACAGACTATTCAACGCTCGAGACTTGGGAAAGGAAAACACTACGATGCCAAGAATCGAAGTGTTCGACACTGTGAGCAAACTCAACGAGGCTCACAAACGAAGGAAGCGAAGCAGGAAGAAAAAAGTGTTGCTTCACGAAGCATGCACCCAAAGCTATGCGCCCAAGAGGGTGTGTCGGCGCATAACTCTGGCCAGAAGACTTCTGTCTTCGACAGATTATGCATCCAGGCTCATGCGCCCAAGGCTATTCGCCCAAGCTCTACTGACCCATACTATGCACGTACATCAAGGAACCATAGGCATGCTGCCAAGACCTCTGGGAAGCATGCGTCCAAAGGCAGACTCCAGGGTCTATGCGCCTACAGCAAAAAGACAGGCCCCAACGCGTATAGCACGGGGCTGTCTTCAACGTTATCATAAAACTTAGGTGTGGGGGTTGCCCCTGCATGCAAACTAAGTCCGGATGTACCAACACTCCTTACAAACCCAAATGCAAAGCTCAGCGATGCATGTGACATGGGTATTAAGGCAAAACTCCCTTCTGCTGACTTACGCAACATGATAAATCATAAGCGTAAAGCGAGGAAGGATACATCAATTCATGGCACACATCCGTGCACCAGTATTGTCATCAACTGTTGCTGCTCCAAAGCAACAAGAGTGCCTCAGAGGCAGTCTGTGTTTCGACGACTGCATTGCTCTGACGTTGAAAAGCCACCGTGTGTTTCATCCAACATGGCTTCATGGGGTCCCCCTTACGGAAGCCCCAATCAAAGAAGATGGACCACGAACCTAACTTTCTTTCTCATTTCCCCGAATAGAATACGAAGAAGTCTGCCAAAAGATAGCCAGCAGGCTATCACATCTGAAGGAGTCTATATGAGTACTCGGTCGAGGACAAGATTCCGTATAGATAACGAGGACTCCCAAGCTGAAGGTGGTAATCCTTCAGCTGGGGGTAGTATTCCCTCAGAGTCTGAAGCAGATGATCTTCATACCGGGGGTAGCCTTCCATATGACGATGATATTTTCGAGTCTGACAATGACTATCTACCTCCCCTACCTGAAGACAAGGGGCTTTTTAACTCAGAGACAGACAGTATCAGCACCAGTTGTACTGTTTCCTCTGTTCGTCCTCGCCTGTTATCTACATACATAGCGGATGGAGAGAGACCTGAAGAAGCCAGTGATCAGACCAACAAATGGCTACAGGGTCTTGAAACAGCATTCGCCAAAATCACTGATATGCTTTCCAGTATCATGGCGATCCAAGCTGCTAGGGCTGTTCTTCCACCTCAATAAAATGTCTCGACACACGTTAGTCCGGCTCATAGCAACAACCCTCCTTCACTACAGAAGGAGTATCATTCTGATATGCCTCCTCCAAATCTTGCAAATACTGGGTGTGGTCCTTCACCAACGACGCCTGACAACCGTTCAGCAGTCGTTTCTCAATACCTGCTCAATCAACAGGCTGTAATTGATTCTCTTGTTGCCCGTCTCGACACCATCTCACACAAAGACGAGCTTCAGAAGATAGGGATATCTCAACCATATCCTCTTGAATGGAAGAATGCTACTTGCCCTCCTAACTACAAGCCACTGACGCTAAATTCATTTGACGGGATGACTTCTCCTCGTCAACACATGACATACTTCAACACGAAGACTCTACACTTATCCAGGGACGATCCGTTCTTGTCAAAGCTGTTTATTAGCACTTTGCAGAGGTAGCTTTTGAATTGTTCTGCAGTCTGCCTAACGATTGTATCAATTCTTTAAAGACTTGGAGAGGTTATTCCTCAACAGGTTTTACGAGAGTGGCATACATGTTAGCATGTCCACCCTCATCGAAACCAAGAAAAAGAGGACTGAGTCTGTCATCGCTTTCATCGAATACTTTAGGTGGCTAGCATTGAAGATGCCCTTCGGTATACCAGACTCAGAACTTATGGATACTTATCGACATAACTCCCTTCCTAGAGTGAAGTTCTGTCTGGGTATACATAAGTATGATACATGGCCCACTTTTATTGGGGCCGCTGATGCTGCTGAAAAGATGTCCCTAATCTGGAATTACTGGGGTTAAAAACACCCAAATCTGAAGACAAAGGCAAGCACCCTCAAACTATCCCTGTCCGTGGGTGTAAATGGAATAAAGTCTTGAAGGTCGACACTTCCAAGGGAGCTTCTAATTCTCAGGACGCCTCTGACAAACCTAAAGAGACTTTCTCCTTTGACGAAGACGATGTTATTACCATTTTTCAGACATTGACGAAGGGTAATACACTGACGTTGCCTCCACCACGACGTCCTACGGAGGTGAACCAACTCAACGATCCTAAGTA
Organism: Iris pallida; assembly: GCA_029216955.1. Taxonomy (NCBI): domain Eukaryota; kingdom Viridiplantae; phylum Streptophyta; class Magnoliopsida; order Asparagales; family Iridaceae; genus Iris; species Iris pallida. The sequence continues at coordinate 29,028,618 of JANAVB010009999.1, forward strand.
CTGTCTTTATCATCAGTACGTGCACCACTCTACCAAGGATTGCATCGTCTTAAAGAAGAAGATACATCAGCTTATCGACAGCCAAGTGATCAACCTCGAAGCTGAAGACAAGGTCATATCTTCTAACATGATCTTTTTTCAATTTGGTGACTTTTCTCCCACAGAAGTCCCAAACGGTGTAGTCTCGATCCCTATGGCAATAATGGAAGTCGTCAACCTGCCGCCAGCTCACAATTCAACTTTGTTCCACTCACGAATGAACGTGGTGAAATCATGTGGGTCCATCCGGACCTTGTGCAAGAAAGAAATACAAATCATGTCATATGGTATCTTCTCCCATTTACGAAGTTCTATCTGGCGAGACGCGATCTGGGAAGGCTTAGCTACGGACTTATGACCCTGCACAAGAGGAGGCAGTACCTTATCAAGCTCATGCTGCCCCTACAAGTTTAGAAGCCGGTCCGTCTAGGCCTTCAACTACCGACAAAGCCAAGCAGAAGGAGATACGATTTGACAAGTCTCTGAAGGCGCCAACTTCCGAAGGCATGGATGTAGCCTCCCTTCTCGGAATTTTTAAAAATATTTTTTATTTTATTTATTTTATTAAAATGGTGAATTATAATTTTATAAATAATTATTTTAATTAATTATTACGGTACATGATTTTAGCCATAGTTGAGATTTGGAGTACAAGGTGACTAGAAATTATGGCACGGGTAGTGCAATGGCATGCTTTGACTAGTGTATTAGCCCTGGTAGAGAAGGCCGAGCCATAGTGATGTCCTAACTAGAAAAACCAGGCCAAGTTGTGACATGACCATTTTAAATAGTTAATTATTCATTATTAATATTATTTGACGTCTAGGTGACCCGGTCGCACCAAACTAGTCAACTGGACCCGAAATGAGCCCAAGCCCATGTAGTCATGCAGTACGTCTAATAACATTCGTGCTGATGCATTTTTGGTAGGATCGTATTCCATTTTAGTGATCTAATGTATACTTCTAAATATTCTTATTTAAATATTATAAATATTTTTATTAGTTGATATTCAATAATATTTGTATAAGATAGGCCTTGTATACTTTCTAGGATTATTAGATGTTGAAAAATGGGTTTTATTATTATTATTATTATTTATTGAGATTGTTATCTAATATTATTATTTTATTGTCTAATAAATATAATGTATATGTGTTATATATGTATGCATATATATAGATGAATATATATATATAGAGAGAGAATATGTATATAGATATATATATATATAGAGAGAGAGAGAGAGAATATATATAGAGAGAATATATATAGAGAATATATATAGAGAATATATATATAGAGAATATATATATATTATACGTGTATATGTGTATATATTATTTAAATGTATATTTATATAGGAATTTATGTGTGTATATATATATATGTATATATGTATATATACATAAGTATTTATGGGTACTTATATATATATATAAGTAAATATGTTTTGTATTTAGGAATAAGAAAAAAAAAAAAAAAGGAAACAACAATAGGTGAGCCCAGCCCGTTAACCCCCTGGCCCAAGGCCCAACCCCAGCCGAGAGCACTGCTCTCTTAATCCAGCTCAAACCCGCAGCAATACTAAACAGAGCAGTATTCGAACCCCCCCCCACAGCGGATTACTCCCAGCCCGTTAACTCCTAACTCCTCTACAGTCGAACCCGAGCAATTCCCAACCGAGCCTTGCGCGGACATATATATATATATATATATATATATATATATATATATATATATATATATATATATATATATATATCGTGAGAGCGCGAGAGAGAGAGAGTCGATTGCAATGCAAACCCTAACACCTACTCATCTTGGCCGTGACCCCCCCTCTGTGCGCACACCCCGGCCACCGCAGCGCCGCCGCGCGCGGCCGGAGCGGCCGGAGATCGCGCGCGCGCACATTGAATTGAAACCGAAGCAGAACAGCCGCGTGACGAGGCCCACTTCGTGTGGTGTTTTCTCCGCGCACGGTCGACGGTTCTTCGAATCGATTGTTCAGGTATGGACCCAATATATACCACTTAATTTCCCTTTAGGTAGATTGGATTATTAAGCGATAGGTTGCCCGAGAAATTGAACCCAAAAACCCGAAAACTTTGTCCAAAACAGAGTACGAAATCAGTCCAACGACCTTAGTTCACGGACGGTTTCTCCCAACCCAAGCACAATTTCGAGATTCTGTTTGAAGAGACTTTTAGACAACATATAGGTCTTCATCACCCTTTTTGTGGATTCGGAAATCATTGACTATGCGTCGAGAAATCGAATTCCAAAGTTTCCCAAAAATCTGTTTTCAAAACATTGAAATTGTTCCACACGACGTGCGTCACGCCAATCCGGACGACGTGGTCGCGAACCGAAAGCATCGAAAGCTGCATAACGGTTTCGTGGTCGTGTGGGCTTTGACGGAATTCAAATTGGTCGCATGTGCACGACGAATTTGATGCGTATCCGTCGAAATTCCCCGTATCGTGCACTTTGCAAATTCTCCAATTACTTTGTGCACGATCGTCAGATCGAGACGAAACTTGCGCCAACAGAACTGTATCATTTTTTTGGTCCTGCATGCCAAGTTTGGTCCAAATCTGAGACAGTCGAATCGAACGTCGTTTTGCGGGCCCTACGGTCCCATTCAACGGGCTATTTTGTGCACGGCCCGCCGGAATCCAACTTTGGACATACGGTTGGGTTCGTATCAAAAAATGGATCCGTAGAGATATAGTTTGATGACTTTAGAGACCGTTGACTCTGGCACGCTTTTCGGTGCAAAGCGGGTCCAACGGCGGACATCATTTTTGCCTAAAATTACCGTTTTGCCCCTGTGTCCAGAATTGGACTTAAGGGCAGGCAATCCTAGATGATTTGATACTTCTGGACACGTTGGTGATATTTGTTTTACCATCCGACAATGTTTGTAGATATTTTCTCTAGGTGTCACCATTAGTTGGTCAATTCCTATTTTTTTTTGTATTTCGGAATTAGTGGAACTTTATATTTAATACCTAGACTAGATTGACCCTGTTTGACCCGGTTGACTAGTAGACTTTAGTTTGACCCGGATTGAATTAGAACTTGACTAGTTAACTTTAGTTTGACTCTAATTTGACTTTAGTTGGCCTAGTGGACTTGTTGATTGGACTTTGACCTAGAAGGACCTAGAACTATCTAGAATATACTATAGATTACTCTTATTTCATGTTAGACTCTTTTGTAACTTGTGATTGCTCTAATAGGACACTGTGACTCCAGTTGGGCATCTACATTTATCAGCGGCTTGGATTACCAGGCGAGTACATTCTCTGATCTTTTCATGCTTCTTTGGATATGTACTCTTGTTATAGACTAGTATACTTGATGCTGACACGACGTTCACACGGATCGGTACCCTATGGATCTTTTCATGCGATGTTATCCCCTCGGATACATCGAGTATGTCATGTTTCATGTACTTTATCATGTTCATCATGTACTCCATGTATTCACTTTTATCCATGTGTACTCATGTGTTATTCATGTACACTCATGACCATATGAGCTCCATGTATACAGTAGTTGTTATCCATGTGCAATAACATAACATGCTTTGATCCTTGTGTATTGGTTGGGGGCAGAAAGAGTGTAGTTGGTTATGTAATCATTATCCCCAGTAGTTATCCATATGCATTCCATAGCTGTATCCATGTGCAACCCAAGCTGTTTACATAACCAATTCGTGCTCTGATTCACGTAGAAGGTTATATTCTTTATTTATCATATTTATATCTCAGTTATATCTTCTCTCCTGTTGATTTCTCTTTACAACGTTTCATGTATAGTTTTCTATAGCTTGCTTTATATGTCCATTCCTGATATGAACTGTTGTGAGAGATATGTGCTCGTTCCTGTCCTGATTGGACCCGTTGATAAAATTTTACAGGTACTTGGAGTTCACAGTTAGCCTAGAGGACAATGGTAGAGCTTGGAGTATTTACCTAGAGTTTGTTCATTTTCTTATTGTTTGTCTTAGAGTTGTATTTGAAATCTTGTATTTGTTTAATAAGAACTGTTTTACTATCACTCCTAGTTCTCTCTCTTGTGGATTATCTTATCTATTTTATCGTGCTATTATCTATCTTTAGAGTTGTGATTGAGATAGTATCCTTATGTGTTTGTCCTCCGTCTGGAGAGTATAGCATATTGTTTTAGATGTGACTATGACCTAGAACAGCGTTCTACCGCCGACACTGCGGCATAGGCTGGACGTACCCACATCTCGTGCCCTAACGCTAGGGTGCGGGTCGTGACACATTTTTAGTGGTGGCCCATGCAGGTCGAGATTCGCATTTGTGCGATTTCGTAGTAGCGCGACGACTTAGTTGTACTGCTACGAGCCTGCTATAGAGTATAAGAAATAAGGTGTTAGAATTAGAAATACTCAATCACACTTTGTATCCTTTGAGAGATTCCAGGGACGACCCTTGAGAATCTCATTACGAATTTTGATTTGAATTCCTTTTTCTCTTAAATTTGATCTTGATTGGTTCATCTCTTTTGAGCGGATCTTTATTATTCCTTCCTTACCATTATTTTTTTGTATTCCCATTTTCTTAAACTCTGTCGTACCTGTATACTTTGTAACCCTTGAGTCTTCATATTTTTCATGGAAAAGGTTGAGGAAGTGTCATAAATCATGTAGCTCGAAAATGATTGAACTGGTTATCGTGTGATGATTTCTTTGGAATCCAAAGGGTTGGATGTTAACATGGAAACTTGAGAATGATATGTGGTAAAAGTCTAGGATGAAATCAAATAGATGTATACTACCAGTCTGGAAACAAACCACACTTTGAGAAAACTTGGTATGAATAATTCGTAAGTGTATTTCAAAACTGAGGAGGATGTTCAAGGTCAACTTAGTTTGAGAACTTCAAAAATTTGGTTATTGATTCTCGGGCAGTTTTACCCTAAGGCTTTAAAGAAGGTTAGTAATGGAAAAGAGAATTAAATAGTATTCAATGAAGATATGAAATTGAACAAGATATTGCAAGGAAATGACTAGGGATAGAGAGGACACAAGGCTATGGAAATTTGGACATTGTTGTGAAATTTAAAAAAAAATTCGGAGAATAATATTCATGGTTGTATGTCGAAGAAAATATGAAGGTTGATCTTACGACGGAAAATAAATTTGTAAGGCCTAGAGGTTTTGTGAATTGAATGATACGAGAAAACAATTTAAACAGTTTAAAGATCTCATAAACTTGAGTTAGAGGTTTCGGATCTAAATTGGGACAATGTGAAGAAATATGGAAATTGATTTAAAATGAATAGTATTGATTCTTAATAAGAAGGGGCATGCTTCATGAGAAATGTTTTGAAAATTTAGAATCCTGTCTATGATGATCATGGTAAGGATTTAGATAACGGAAGGTTGTAAAATCTGGATGGTAAACATATGAGGATTGAATTATCATAGGGAGACTAGTAAGGTAAAGATACGATTGGCAATTATGATCAGGTGAACTTCAAGGTTTTAGAGGCAGATGATACTTGACTTTCCTCAAATCTAGATCTTTTATTGTGACTCTCTAACCGTTCGTAATATTTGAATAATGATTTGATCGTTCCTTAACAGTATTCTTTCTCTAGAACTGTATCCCTAAATTATTTTATTCTGTAACTGATTTTATTTCGTGCTTCAACTTAATCTCCTTTACTTTATGCATTAATTGTCACCTCTTGAACTTCCATTTTCTATTTTTTGATCCTTGACATTTCTTACCATGACTTTGATATTCGGAGTGTAATACTAGCTGTTACCCTCCAACAAATTGTGTACAACGTCCAGACGAGTCCATCTTTACGTGGGCATATCGTGTCCCATTAAACTCATCTCCTTGTATACTATCCTTTTGATATGACTTTCGAGTCGAAATGACTAACTATGATCTATATCAACTATTTTCGATTTCAATTAGAAATCCAACTTGACTCACTTCTTTTGACCCGACATGTGTTGGTGTTCTGCTTGATTCTTTAAATGCTCAACTTGGTACTTTATCTTGATGGCTTGACCCGTTGTTCCATCACCCTATTAGTTTAACTATTTTTAAGGTGGGTAGAATGCCTCACTACCCAGCAAATCCTAGTCATTGTGAACAACATTGATAAGTTCACTTAGACTATTTAATTTCTTTCATCATTATCCTTACTTATATTTTGACTACCTTATGTTGCTAATTTAGAACCAGTTTTGCAAGCTTATCTTCTTTTCGAGCTTGATTATGACATATATTATTGGGGGCCGGCACCCACTAACATATTGTCTAATCAGAACCGGTGCAAGATGGTCTGATCAACATATTGCACTTTGGTTCGTTTTTCATATATTATTCTACGTGGATAGAGACATAGTTAAACTTGTCCTAGAGTCTCATCCGCGACAGCCTTGGCAAATCCCCTTTGCACTATTTTGTCGTCTATGACCCACGTATTGTACTCAATAACTTCGCCTTTGAACTCTTTACTGTCTGCCTTTCACATATTTCAGAAAGACAAGACGCTATACTTAATAGACAGACCCGAGGTATCACATACAGTTTCCCTATCAAAAGGAGAAATTGATTCAATTCTATATCCTTGCATCATCCTTTAAATTCTAATTCCTTTGACCGACCAGTTGACTTGGTCATCCTTCTTATCATCCAATATATTGGGATCTTATTCAATTGAATTAAACCAATTGTGACATGGATTTCAAATCTTGGATACTCGTGCTCAGACTTCAATGACCCCGTTCTCTATCTTGCCAAACATCGATTCATCCTGATTGATCAACTTAGATCGTATTGGGACTAAAAATTTTCTTATATATATATATATATAGTGTGCTTGGATTTTTTTTTTTTTTGTTGTTTTTGTGCTATTGGCAAGTCGTGCTTTAAACTTTGATTTTCTTGATTATATTTGGAATTAGTAACCCTTCAGAGTTAGTTACTAGTTTTGTTCTTTGATAGTTGCCAATTCCATAAAGGTTGGTAGACTGACCTATGACCTTGATGATTGGCGTTCCCTTATCTTTCCAATTGGACTCCCTAGACTGTTTGTATGTTTTATACCGATGACTGGCTTGATCTAGTATGACTTATACACCTAGGTGAGACATTCAACTCCTATGATTTGACCATGATCCTGCATATGTTATTCTTCCTAATTGTATGATTATTTTTTTTTCTTAGAGACTTTGATTGTTGGGTGTTGACCTAGAAGGAGTACGACCGACCTAAATTTCGAGGATAAAATTATTTTTAAGGTGGGTAGATTTGTAGCCTCCCTTCCCGAAATTTTCAAAAATATTTTTTATTTTATTTATTTTATTAAAATGGTGAATTATGATTTTATAAATAATTATTTTAATAAATTATTACGGTAGATGATTTTAGCCATGGTTGAGATTTAGAGTACAAGGTGACTAGAAATTATGGCACGGGTAGTGCAATGGCATGCTTTGACTAGTGTATTAGCCCTGGTAGAGAAGGCCGAGCCATAGTAATGTCCTAACTAGGAAAACCAGGCCAAGTTGTGACATGACCATTTTAAATAGTTAATTATTCATTATTAATATTATTTGACGTCTAGGTGACCCGGTCGCACCAAACTAGTCAACTGGACCCGAACTGAGCCCAAGCCCATGTAGTCATGCAGTACGTCTAATGACATTCGTGCTGATGCATTTTTGGTAGGATCGTATTCCATTTTAGTGATCTAATGTATACTTCTAAATATTTTTATTTAAATATTATAAATATTTTTATTAGTTGATATTCAATAATATTTGTATAAGATAGGCCTTGTATACTTTCAGGGATTATTAGATGTTGAAAAATGGGTTTTATTATTATTATTATTATTTATTGAGATTGTTATCTAATATTATTATTTTATTGTTATATTATTTTATTGTCTAATAAATATAATGTATATGTGATATATATGTATGCATATATATAGATGAATATATATATATATATATATAGAGAGAGAGAGAGAGAGAATATATATAGATATATATATATAGAGAGAGAGAATATATATATAGAGAATATATATAGAGAATATATATAGAGAATATATATATAGAGAATATATATATTATACGTGTATATGTGTATATATTATTTAAATGTATATTTATATAGGAATTTATGTGTGTGTATATATATATATATATGTATATATGTACATATACATAAGTATTTATGGGTACTTATATATATATATATATATAAGTAAATATGTTTTGTATTTAGGAATAAGAAAGGAAAAAAAAAAGGAAACAACAATAGGTGAGCCCAGCCCGTTAACCCCCTGGCCCAGGGCCCAACCCCAGCCGAGAGCATTGCTCTCTTAATCCAGCTCAAACCCGCATCAATACTAAACAGAGCAGTATTCGAACCCCCCCCCACAACGGATTACTCCCAGCCCGTTAACTCCTAACTCCTCTACAGTCGAACCCGAGCAATTCCCAACCGAGCCTTGCACGGACATATATATATATATATATATATATATATATATATATATATATATATATATATATATATATATATATATATATATATATATAAAATATATATATATATCGTGAGAGCGCGAGAGAGAGAGAGAGAGTCGATTGCAATACAAACCCTAACACCTACTCATCTTGGCTGCGACCCCCCATCTGTGCGCACGCCCCAGCCATCGCAGTGCCGCCGCGCGCGGCCGGAGCGGCCGGAGATCGCGCGCGCGCACAGTGAATTGAAACCGAAGCAGAACAGCCGCGTCACGAGGCCCACTTCGTGTGGTGTTTCCTCCGTGCACGGTCGACGATTCTTCGAACCGATTGTTCAGGTATGGACCCAATATATACCTTTTAATTTCCCTTTAGGTAGATTGGATTATTAAGCGATAGGTTGCCCGAGAAATCGAACCCAAAAACCCGAAAACTTTGCCCAAAACAGAGTACGAAATCAGTCCAACGACCTTAGTTCACGGACGGTTTCTCCCAACCCATGCACGATTTTGAGATTCTGTTTAAAGAGACTTTTAGACAACATATAGGTCTTCATCACCGCTTTCGTGGATTCAGAAATCATCGACTATGCGTCGAGAAATCGAATCACAAAGTTTCCCAAAAATCTGTTTTCAAAACATTGAAATTGTTCCACACGACGTACGTCACGCCAATCCGGACGACGTGGTCGCGAACCGAAAGCATCGAAAGCTGTGTAACGGTTTCATGGTCGTATGGGCTTTGACGGAATTCAAATTGGTCGCGTGTGCGTGACGAATTTGATGCGTATCCGTCGAAATTCCCCGTATCGTGCACTTTGCAAATTCTCCAATTACTTTGTGCATGATCGTCAGATCGAGACGAAACTTGTGCCAACAGAACCATATCATTTTTCTGGTCCTGCATGCCAAGTTTGGTCCAAATCTGAGACAGTCGAATCGAACGTCATTTTGCGGGCCCCACGGTCCCACTCAACGGGCGATTTTGTGCACGGCCCGTCGGAATCCAACTTTGGACATAAGGTTGGGTTCGTATCGAAAAACTGGATCGGTAGACATGTAGTTTGACGACTTTAGAGACCGTTGACTCTGGCACGCTTTTCGGTACAAAGTGGGTCCAACAGCGGACATCATTTTTGTCCGAAATTACTGTTTTGCCCCTGTGTCCAGAATTGGACTTAAGGACAGGCAATCCTAGATGATTTGATACTTCTGGACACGTTGGTGATATTTGTTTTACCATCCGACAATGTTTGTAGATATTTTCTCTAGGTGTCACCATTAGTTGGTCAATTCCTATTATTTTCGTATTTCGGAATTAGTAGAACTTTATATTTAATACCTAGACTAGATTGACCCTGTTTGACCCAGTTGACTAGTAGACTTTAGTTTGACCCAGATTGAATTAGAACTTGACTAGTTAACTTTAGTTTGACTCTAATTTGACTTTAGTTGGCCTAGTGGACTTGTTGATTGGACTTTGACCTAGAAGGACCTAGAACTATCTAGAATGTACTGTAGATTACTCTTATTTCATGTTAGACTCTTTTGTAACTTGTGATTGCTCTAATAGGACACTGTGACTCCAGTTGGACATCTACATTTATCAGCGGCTTGGATTACCAGACGAGTACATTCTCTGATCTTTTTATGCTTCTTTGGATATGTACTCTTGTTATAGACTAGTATACTTGATGCTGACACGACGTTCACACGGATCGGTACCCTATGGATCTTTTCATGCGATGTTATCCCCTTGGATACATCGAGTATGTCATGTTTCATGTACTTTATCATGTTCATCATGTACTCCATGTATTCACTTTTATCCATGTGCACTCATGTGTTATTCATGTACACTCATGACCATATGAGCTTCATGTATACAATAGTTGTTATCCATGTGCAATAACATAACATGCTTTGATCCTTGTGTATTGGTTGGGGGCAGGGAGAGTGTAGTTGGTTATGTGATCATTATCCCCAGTAGTTATCCATGTGCATTCCATAGCTGTATCCATGTGCAACCCAAGCTGTTTACATAACCAATTCATGCTCTGATTCACGTAGAAGGTTATATTCTTTATTTATCATATTTATATCTCAGTTATATCTTCTCTCCTGTTGATTTCTCTTTACAGCATTTCATGTATAGTTTTCTATAGCTTGCTTTATATGTCCATTCCTGATATGAACTGTTGTGAGAGATATATGCTCGTTCCTGTCCTGATTGGACCCGTTGATAAAATTTTACAGGTACTTGGAGTTCACAGTTAGCCTAGAGGACAATGGTAGAGCTTGGAGTATTTACCTAGAGTTTGTTCATTTTCTTATTGTTTGTCTTAGAGTTGTATTTGAAATCTTGTGTTTGTTTAATAAGAACTGTTTTACTATCACTCCTGGTTCTCTCTCTTGTGGATTATCTTATCTATTTCATCGTGCTGTTATCTATCTTTAGAGTTGTGATTGAGATAGTATCCTTATGTGTTTGTCCTCCGTCTGGAGAGTATAGCATATTGTTTTAGATGTGACTATGACCTAGAACAGCGTTCTACCGCCGACACTGCGGCGTAGGCTGGACGTACAGACGTCTCGTACCCTAACTCTAGGGTGCGGGTCGTGACAATGGATCAGCCTTATAACTTTGACATACTGGCACCGCTGGCCAATACACCTGCCAGGTTATCTCTGTTCGATCTATTGCGACTCTCCAAAGAAATACGGAAGGCCAAAAGTGAGGCATTACTACATGCCGACTCTTATCTTACTGAAGTCAAAACCCCCGCTGAAGACCCTGTCTGCTGTCCTCACTGCCACAGTACTATGGAAGTGGTGCCCAACATCATCTTTTTACAGGAGGATATGCTACACGAAAATAATCGTCATGATAGACCACTATACTATACAGGATATATCGAGTCGATTAAGGTAGATCGAATGCACATCGATCCAGGCTCCTCCCTCAGCATCATTCCTAGAAGTTTACTCCAAATTCTAGGAATCCCTCTGCACAAGCTATCTGCAACCAATACAACTATCATGGCTTTCAATGCTGGAAGAAGCCACCCGCTGGGCAAGATCCGTCTCAAGTGCCAGATTAGTGATCTTTGAACGGAGGTTTCTTGCTATGTAATCGACGCCAATGTATCCTACAACGTCTTGTTGGGACGTCCGTAGATACACGAGAACATGATCGTTCCTTCCACACTTTACCAGTGCTTCAAGTACATCAATAGCGATGGCATCTTGAAGACGAAGTTTGCCGTTGTCGATCCTTTTAAGGGCATTGAAGCCTGCTATAGAGATTCGGTACTTTACCAATCTCAACCCTCCAAGGATGACGGCAACGAAGCTGACGATGAAGCTGAAATGAGTTCATCCTCCAGTGATAGTCCTCTGATTATTCGAGTCAAAGGACGTACTACTCCAAAAAGTACTCTAAAGCCTCTCACAATCTGGGTAAAAAAGAAGAACCCTGATAAGGTCAAACCATTGACCATCACTCTCCGCAAGACACCCCGGGTGGAACCTACTGAAGTCCGTCCTTCCAATCCTCAAGAGTTACCCTATGTGGCAAACTTGGTCAATTCTGTGGCTTCTGTTCCAGACAATGATCCTCTCAATGAGTATATCAATACTCAAAATAATGTACCTTCAGTGGATGATGTTATCCTTGAAGAAGAACTTGCGTATTTTCTAAGTAAAGGTTTATCGTTGAATTACTCCGATGTCTACCAATCTGTAAACCAGTATGTATATACGATATACGCTCTAGAGCACGGCATAGGACCACACCTCTGCATGCCGGTCATGGTACCTCATCTGCAAGAAAAAGTCTAGCCAGAAGATATCTACTACTTCATCGTTCCAGCTAGAAAGAAGGATGAAGAACTAATCATCTTCGGTCGAATAATTGGCAAAAGAAAGTTCGTTCTGGACACTACTTCTTCCAATCACAACAATGAAGCTGACTATGATTCTGGGAAAATGTAACTTTTTCGATATCGTTGGCAGGCCAAGAATATCATCCAGAACATGGGATATAATATAAAAGGCGACCAAGGGCTAAACTACGGCCGGGGACGATGGTTGCCAATACATCACTTTGCTCCTCCCGGCAAACCCGAGAACTATTATCAACAAAATGGTGTTGGTTTGGGTTATGTCACTCCTCTAACAACTCCTGAAAGATCAGACATCGAAGCAGATCATTTTTCTCATTCTTCTGATTCATGCCTATGGGATTCAGACTCCAGTATTGGAGACATATTCAAAACAACTTTGTCCGTCAACATGGTGTCAGTTGACCAAATTGTAGATGATGTCCAATCGATTGAGCTTGAACAATGGGCTCAAATGATGGATACTAGGTGGGAGTTACGTTTCGAACATTGTCAACCACCTACTGAAGACGAAGTCGTCTAAGTCAATTTAGGAGATAAATTGTAATGCCCGTGGTTCGTATTAAGTATTTTGTATATGTGTACGGAATCCCGACCTGTATTTAGACTTGTCATGCTTGTCTTGATCCTGGTTTAGCGTATTTTGGGCTCATCCTGGTGTGGCTTGGCTTAGCTTAGTTTTTTTTGGTTGGGTTTGGGTTAGTATGAACCCCACCTACCACCACCCTCTTCATTTATATCCCACCAAACATTTCTCTCTCGTCATTAACTCTTCTTCTTCCCTACCATTACTTCTCCACCAACCTGAAAGTGGAAGGTGTAGGCAAGTGCATCTTGCTTCATGGAGGAATTCCATTTTTTATTGTTCCATTGTCTTCCTCATGTGTTTCTAACCCACTTTAGTACTTAGCATTCTTCATTTCTGTGGTTAATTTCTTGTAGATCTAGTTTTGTGGTATTTTTGGTTTCCGTGTATTTTGATCTATCAAACCTGCATATTTTGCTATTTGATGGTTCCATGTTGTAGAGAATTCTATTTTTACCCAAATTTGACCTACGGGAATTTGGATTTGGGTTCCTGTTGTCGTTTGGAGGAGCATGGAGGTCATGGTATTTTTTATGGACATGTTCTCTGTGGAAGCCATTAATTGCACTTTTGGCCGTATGAGTATTCTTGTAGCTCTGAGCCGCATGAGCAGTAATTAATTGCATGACCCTTTTATTAGTTGCTTGCAAGCTTGCATGCAACTTGCCTGAGCCGCATGGCCGTTAAAATATTTACTGGCCATGTGCAAGTGTTTATTTATTGGCCGTATGGCTCAATTGCAGGGTTAGCCGCATATGCCCCTCCAATTATTTGTGTGAGCCGCATGGCCTATTAAATAATTTCCTGGCCACATAGGCCATTGGCTTTTGCCAGAGCCGCATGGCCAATTGCCTGAGCCACATGGCTACTATTCGGGGTTGGCCGCATATAGTTGGCTACTATTCATTTAATTATTAGCTTTGGCGTTACCTTTGCATGCATTTGCATGCTCTGGCCGCATAAGAAATTTTATTTGCCTGCCTTTGTTTCATTTGCATGAATGTACAAGCATTTAGCTAGCATACGTTAGCTTGCATGCATGGTTCCATAATATTAATGGCCTTTCCACTAGCTAGCATGCTTTAATTAAGCTTGCATGCTTTATGCAAGCAGTAGCCGCATGGGTATTAAATAGTTGGCCGCATGCTTATTAGTATATGCTAGCCGCATATGCTTTCATATGTTAAGCCGCATGCATTAGCATTAATTTTTGGCTTGCATGGAAATTTTTTGTTAGCCGCATGCATTAGCTCTTAACTGCTTATGGCCGCATGAATTATTGTAGCCGCATATGGCTCACAACAGTAGTTGGCCGCATGGCTAAGTACATTATTGGCCGCATGGCCCTTTATTATATTGCCATGCAATTGTAAGCAAATGCTTGCTTGTATGGCCTGGACATGTTATTGGTCGCATACAATTTATGAGCCGCATGGGTTATTAGTTATTGGTCGTATACAATTAATGAGGCCACATACATACTTAATATTTGCCTTAGCCATTTAAAACAGTACTTAGCCGCATATGCATGCTTTGTGCATTAATTTTTGCTTTTACCATTAAATTATTGCCTTGGCATTAGCCTTAAATGGTAGCCGCATGTCTATGCAAATGCATTTGTGAGCTACATATCGTAGAATATGTTGGCCGCATATGGTAGAATAAGTTGGCCGCATGCATCAGCTTTGCATGCTTATATTTAATTGTTGCTGGCCGCATGGCTTTGCTAGAAACACTTGTAGCCGCATATGGCTATTGCCAATTGCTCAGCCGCATATGGCAAAGTGAGCCGCATGGCCTTAGGCATTAGTATTAAATAAATTGCATGCAACCTGTTTTGAGCCGTATGGACATTTAAATTAATTGTTTGACAAATTTTTCTGAGCCGTATGAGTCCTCCACAGCCTTTGCCCCTGCTAATATTTAATTACCACATGTATGCTTGTGCCACTTTAATTTTAAGTGTGTTCCCTGACACGATAGTGACACATTGTGGTACACTTTTGACAAATGGCATGACATGATAGTGGCCCGACGTGGCGCACTCCTGACAACTAAACTTGACATAATAAACTTGACATAATAAACCTGACATGATATATTTCTCGAATTGCTATTACGACGGCTAACATGACATGACCTGACAAGAATGAATGACCTGGACACCGTGGACGATTGTGCTTGTACAAATGAACCCGTCTTGTCTCGCATCATGTCTAGGATAGGGGCCCCTGAGTACCACGGTCAGGGGTACCTACTGAAACTGACTAAGGCAAATAACTAGAATAATCCAGTAGTTATGAGAGATTTCCCTAGTTACAAGCGATCCCGTTATCCCGGCCATATTTGTTGGACTTGTAGCCTGCTGACGAGTAAGGCACAAGTCTAGACTCACTGATATGTGGAGTAGAACAAGGCATTGCTTAATGAATCCAAGTCGCCTGGATAACCTGGATTAGCTGCAGGGCTTGTGGCTGGAGGAACATCTCACTGCATCTTACTAGTAACTAGGCCTGTGATAACCCTAGTTAGTTAAAGTATCAAGCCGTACTTATTGCTTGGCCATGATTGTTGGATGAGGAATAATCTGTCTAGTCTTGTCTTGATCCTGTACAAGATTGTTACATATCCTGATTTCTTATTATATCTTGCCGATAAATGTTGGAAGAAACCAAGTTCTGTTCAGATGAAGGGTTACAACCCCGGTCCTTGTTTGGTTTACGGGTTTAACCTGGTTATCTGAATAGTCCCATGGTTATCTCATCGTATATTACCTGTCATGCTTTTCCTTAATTACTGTCTTTTATTATGTAATTATATTCTTGTGCCAATTGCTGGTTTTAGTTCCTAAGTGAAGCCTCCTTGTGGCACTTGCTCTTTCTGGGATCTGACCCAGCTGGTTTTGTATGGCCAGATTCCAGAGCAGCTTCAGAGGATCTACCGACTTTCCAGCCAGATGGTGACCACTAGACGAAACCCTGGCAACGAGTGGGTTTATTTTGGCTCTTCTACTCTATTGTAAAAATATTCTTTTTTGGCGTTTAGCCGGAGAGCACGTGTTAGCTCGTATTGCACCTTTATTTACTGTCTGCCTACGGGCTGTAACATGATTGACAGATCCTAGAGTTGATCATGTATGATTAAAACTCTTGCTAGTCCTCACATTTTGTAACGACTAGCTTCATGATCAGCTGAATATGTAACGTTCGGGATGCCTTACTATTGTATATTTGGTGATCTTACATCTTATAACATTTACTTACTTTCTTGCGATTAAGACACTAGGCTTGTTATTGACCATAAGAGACTGATGGATTGTAGTTAAACCCTCATATATCTAGACAGCCGTGACCGTATAGTGAGGTAGATTCTATTTCATTATACGTAGCTGGCTATGTGCGCCCCCGCTCTCCAGTATTCTGGTTCTGGGGCGTGACATGGTTTAAATTGTGGCCCATGCAGGTCTTGCAAATCAAGATATGTGAGGGTTTACTGAATAGATGTCTCAATCAGTACTCGCTCTTGATCTCTGCCCGTATTCTCTGAATCCCTGTCATTCTTGTCCTGATCACATGCTTGTATTGTTGATTTGTCTTGGTCCTTCCTTATTGTTTCCTATGTCGTCTTCTTCAGCGGTATTGTTCCTGGACCTGTCGATCAGTAAGGCGAAGCACCTTCCGTGGACCAGCAGCAACCTGAAGATCAAGCCCAGCATTCAGGAGTAGCCTCTAGGGTCGTGCCTACTGGAGGAGAGCCACCAGTTCAGCCAGTTCAGCCTGCAGAGTCTGATGATGGCACTTTGGCGGGTCTTATCAGGACATTATTAGACCGAGCTCAGCGATTTCAGCAGGGGCTCCATCTCGAGATTTTGTCGGCAGTGGAGCTTTTTGAGCATCAGACTTTTGATACGGTATTGAGAGCAGCTAGGAGGCATGAGTATACCTTCCGGAGGATCATGGATAGGACCGGAGGTCGGAAGCGATCCCACAGCCAGATGAATCAGTCTTTAGCACCAGCCCCAGTAGCCAGGGCCTTGACTATTAGAGCTCCAAGACGGGTGGCCCTAGTAACGTCGGTTCAGTATTCAGCCCCGACGCACCCTCAGCAGTAGAAGCAAAAGCATTCTTCTGCAGTGGGATGTTCACACTGCGGGAAGCCAGGGCATGTGGTATTAAAGTGTCGCAGAGCACAGGATTTGTGTTTGGTTTGTGGTACCCCGGACCACAGGGTTGGGAACTGCCCGTACAGGGGGAGTTCATCATCATCTTTCTCTAGTCCTTCAGTTAGAGGACCAGCACCAGTCCAGCAGCAGTAGCAGTACCCGTTCCAGAGGCCCTTGCCGACGCTGGCCCAGGCATTCCAGCAGCAGAGACCGCAACAGAATGCCCAGGTCCAACCTCAGATTCAGAACCGGCAGAGAGGTTTCTAGCAGGATGTCTTTCCTCGTCCTTGTACCTTCAAATTCTTTGCTTGCATGATTGATTGTTTGATTTATGGCTTAGTATAACTTGTCCTTGCACCTCTAGCCTCTTGATTAAATTCCGAAGACGGAATTCTTTTAAGGTGGGTAGAGTTGTAATGCCCGTGGTTTGTATTACGTATTTTGTATACGTGTACGGAATCCAGACCTGTAGTTAGACTTTTCATACATATCTTGATTCTGGTTTAGCGTATTTTGGGCTCATCCAGGTGTGGCTTAGCTTGGCTTGGTTTTATTTGGTTGGATTTGGGTTAGCATGATCCCCACCTACCACCACCCTCTTTATTTATATCCCACAAAACATTTATCTCTCCTCATTAACTCTTCTTCTTCCTCACCATTACTTCTCTACCAACCTGAGAGTGGAAGGTGTAGGCAAGTGCATCTTGCTTCATGGAGAAATCCTATTTTTATTGTTTCATTGTCTTCCTCATGTGTTTCTAATCCACTTTAGTACTTAGCATTCTTCATTTCTGTGGTTAATTTCTTGTAGATCTAGTTTTGTGGTATTTTCGGTTTCCATGTATTTTGATCTATCAAACCTGCATATTTTGCTATTTGATGGTTCCATGTTGTAGAAAATTCCATTTTTATCCAAATTTGACCTACGGGAGTTTGGATTTGGATTTCTGTTGTTGTTTGGAGGAGCATGGAGGTCATGGTATTTTCCATGGACATGTTCTCTATGGGAGCCACTAATTGCACTTTTGGCCGCATGAGTATTCTTGTAGCTCTGAGCCGCATGACCAGTAATTAATTTTATGACCCTTTTATTAGTTGCTTGCAAGCTTGCATGCATTTGCATGCAACTTGCCGGAGCAGCATGGCCGTTAAAATATTTGTTGGCCACGTGCAAGTGTTTATTTATTAGCCGTATGGCTCAATTGCATGGTTAGCCGCATATGTCCCTCAAATTATTTGTGTGAGACGCATGACCCATTAAATAATTTTCTGACTGCATAGGCCAGTGGCTTTTGCCTGAGCCACATGGCCTTTTTATTTTACATGCATTTAGCAACTGTTATGGCCGCATGGCCAATTGCCTGAGCCGCATGGCTACTATTCAGGGTTGGCCGTATATAGTTGGCTACTATTCATTTAATTATTATCTTTGGCGTTCCCTTTGCATGGATTTGCATGCTCTGGCCGCATAAGAAATTTCATTTGCATGCCTTTGTTGCATTTGCATGAATATGCAAGCATTTAGCTAGCATACGTTAGCTTGCATGCATGCTCCATAATATTAATGGCCTTTCCACTAGCTAGCATGCTTTAATTAAGCTTGCATGCTTTATGCAAGCACTAGCCGCATGGGTATTAAATAGTTGGCCGCATGCTTATTAGTATATGCTTGCCGCATATGCTTTCATAAGTTAAGCCGCATGCATTAGCATTAATTATTGGCTTGTATGGAAATTTTTTGTTAGCCGCATGCATTAGCTCTTAACTGCTTATGGCCGCATGAATTATTGTAGCCGCATATGGCTCACAACAGTAGTTGGCCGCATGGCCAAGTACATTATTGGCCGTATGGCCCTTTATTATATTGCAATGCATTTGTAAGCAAATGCCTGCTTGCATGGCCTGGACACGTTATTGGCCGCATACAATTGATGAGCCGCATGGGTTATTAGTTATGGACCGCATATAATTAATGAGGCCGCATGCATACTTAATATTTGCCTTAGCCATTTAAAACAGTACTTAGTCGCATATGCATGCTTTGGCCACTAATTTATTGCTTTTACCACTAAATTATTGCCTTGGCATTAGCATTAAATGGTAGCCGCATGCATATGCTAATGCATTTGTGAGCCGCATATCGTAGAATATGTTGGCCGCATACGGTAGAATAAGTTGGCCGCATGCATCAGCTTTACATGCTTATATTTAATTGTTGCTGGCCGCATGGCTTTGCTAGAAACACTTGTAGCCGCATATGGCCATTGCCAATTGCTCAGCCGCATATGGCAAAGTGAGCCGCATGGCCTTAGGCATTAGTATTAATAATTGCATGCAACCTGTTTTGAGCTGCATGGCCATTTAAATTAATTGCTTGACAAATTTTTCCTAAGCCGCATGAGTCCTCTACGACCTTTGCCCCTGCTAATATTTAATTACCACATGTATGCTTGTGCCACTTTAATTTTAAGTGTGTTCCCTGACACGATGGTGATATGTTGTGGTACACTTTTGACAAATAACATGACATGATAGTGGCCCGACGTGGCACACTCCTGACAAGTAAACTTGACATGATAAACTTGACATAATAAACCTGACATGATATATTTTTTGAATTGCTGTTGCGACGGCTAACATGACATGACCTGACAAGAATGAATGACCTGGACACTGTAGACGATTGTGCTTGTACAAATGAACCCGTCTTGTCTCGCATCATGTCTAGGACAGGGACGCCTGAGTACCACGGTCAGGGGTACCTACTGAAACTGACTAAGGCTAATAACTAGAATAATCCAGTAGTCATGAGAGATTTCCCCAGTTACAGGCGATCCCGTTATCTCGGCCACATTTGTTGGACTTGTAGCCTGCCGACGAGTAAGGCACAAGTCGAGACTCACTGATATGTGGAGTAGAACGAGGCATTGCTTAATAAATCCAAGTCGCCTGGATAACCTGGATTAGCTGCAGGGCTTGTGGCTGGAGGAACATCTCACTGCATCTTGCTAGTAACTAGGCCTGTGATAACCCTAGTTAGTTAAAGTATCAAGCTGTACTTATTGCTTGGCCGTGATTGTTGGATGAGGAATAATCTGTCTAGTCTTGTCTTGATCATGTACAAGATTGTTACATGTCCTGATTTCTTATTATATCTTGCCGATAAATGGTGGGAGAAACCAAGTTCTGTTCAGACGAAGGGTTACAACCCCGGTCCTTGTTTGGTTTACGGGTTTAACCTGGTTATCTGAATAGTCCCATGGTTATCTCTTCGTATATCACCTGTCATGCTTTTCCTTAATTACTGTCTTTTATTATGTAATTATATTCTTGTGCTAATTGCTGGTTTTAGTTCCTAAGTGAAGCCTCCTTGTGGCACTTGCTCTTTCTGGGGTCTGACCCAGCTAGTTTTGTATGGCCAGATTCTAGAGCAGCTCCAAAAGATCTACCGACTTTCCAGCCAGATGGTGACCACTAGACGAAACCCTGACAACAAGTGGGTTTATTTTGGCTCTCCCACTCTATTGTAAAAATATTCTTTTGAGGCGTTTAGCCGGCGAGCACGTGTTAGCTCATATTGCACCTTTATTTATTGTCTGTCTACGGGCTATAACATGATTGACATATCCTAGGGTTGATCATGTATGACTAAAACTCTTGCTAGTCCTCATATTTTTGTAACGACTAGCTTCATGATCAGTTGAATATGTAATTTTCGGGACACCTTACTATTGTATATTTGGTGATCTTACATATTGTAATATTTACTTACTTGCTTGCAATTGAGACACTAGGCTTGTTATTGACCATAAGAGACTGATGGATTGTAGTTAAACCCTCATATATCTAGACAGCCGTGACCGTATAGTGAGGTGGATTCTATTTCATTATGCGTAGCTGGCTATGTGTGCCCCCGCTCTCCAGTATTCTGGTTCTGGGGCGTGACATGAATCATCTCTTAAACCAATCTTCATCAGCAAAAGTCTGTCTGGCGAAGAAAGATAATCACTTATACAGCTTATAAGAGAATACATTGACGTCTTTGCATGGAGATATGAAGACATGCCAGGCTTGGATCCTAAAGTCGCTATGCACCGCCTAAATATTTCGTCTAAAGCTAAGCCAGTGAAGCAGCAACAACGACGATTTCGACCAGATATCATAGAAGCCATCGAGAGTGAAGTCAAGAAGCTTATTGCAAGTGGATTCATTCACGAAGAACAACACCCTGACTAGGTCGCTAACATTGTTCCAGTTATGAAAAGAATGATAAAGTTCGAGTCTGTATTTATTACAATGATTTGAACTCTGCATGCCCGAAAGATGAGTTCCCTCTACCGATCACCAACGTAATGATCGACAGTACTTGTGGTTTCGAGCGGATGTCCTCCATGGATGGGTTCTCAGGCTGCAACCATATCAAGATGTTCCCCGACGACTAGAAGCACACATCTTTTCGAACACCGTTGGGGGTATACTTCTATACGATGATGCCCTTCGAATTAAAAAATATAGGGGCAACATACCAGCGAGCTATGAACATAATTTTTTACGATCATTTGCACAAAATAGTGGAATGCTACGTAGACGATATTGCAGTTAAAAGTCGTCTCAAGGGCAACCACCTCCAAGACTTGAGAACGGTGTTCGAACTAATGTGTGTGCACCAACTTAAGATGAATCCAACCAAGCCTTTTCTGGGAGTCTCCAGCGACATGTTCCTTGGTTTCGTCATCACTTCAAAGGGTATACATCTTGACCCGAAGAAAGTGAAAGCTATCCTCGATATGCATCCCCCAAGAAATCTCAAAGAGCTACGCGGACTTCAAGGAAGGCTAGCTTACATAAGACGATTCATTTCGAACCTCTCTGGAAGGTGTTAACCGTTTACTTAGCTCATGAAGAAAGGCGTATCTTTCTTCTGGACTGAACAATGTCAACGTGCATTTGACGACATCAAGAAGTATCTCACAAGCCTCCAGTATTGGTGGCTCCAATAATGGGGAAGCCCTTCTTACTATATGTCCGTGCTATGGACCATTTCCTTGGCGCCCTATTAGCTCAGAAGAATGAAGGCAGCCATGAACAGGCAATCTACTACCTCAGCCGCACGATGGTGGGTGCCGAGTATAGATACACACTTGTGGAAAAGGAATGTCTTGTACTGGTATTTGCTATCCAGAAGACACGCCACTATGTGTCTGGGCAGACTATCCACATCATATCTAAAGTCAATCCTCTCAGAATACTTATGACTAAATCGGGCTCTCTTAATTTTTGTTTAGCTACATGGGCAATGTTGTTGACTCCATATGAAATGTTGTTCGTCCCTCAGAAGGCAGTAAAAGGCAAAGCTTTAGTTGATTTCCTAGTAGCTCATCCAGTACCAGAATCTTCCAAACTCTACGACGAAATTCCCGATGAAGCGGTGGAGTCTAACACCGCAACTTAGAAAATCCCTATTTGGCAAATGTTCTTTGACGGTGCATCAAGAACAGGACCTAAAAGAAATATTGTGGCCAGAGTAGGCGTCGTGCTTGTGTCAATCGACCATCTGGTTATACATCGTGCATATTCTCTCATGGAACCCTGCACCAACAACGTGGCCGAATATAATGCCCTATTAATCGGCCTGAAACTGGCAAAACAACTGGGAGTTGACTATCTAGAAGCTTACGACGATTCCAAGCTAATAGTTAGTCAGGTCCAAGGGGATTTTGAAGTTTGTCACGAAGATCTCATCCCCTATCACAAAGCGACAATCGAGTTGGCGTCTACTTTCGCTGGATTCTTCATCGAGCACGTGCCTCGACTACAGAATATAGAAGCAGACGCTTTAGCCGGTCTTGCCACTTCCCTGACCATTTCTACCAATACTCAGTAGTCGATCACAGTGTCTGGTCGAGAACTATTCAGTATGAAAGATGCCTTGTATATTCATCACAGTTACACAACGAAAACAAACATTGACGTTAAAGACTGGAGATTTCCTTTCATAGACTACGCCATCTATGGAATCCTCCCCGAGGACCCAAAAGAAGCAGTGTCTATCCAAATACGATCCCTCAGATTTTACTACGACATAGCTTCCAAGATGCTGTACCGACACTCTTACGACGGGCTACTGTTACGAT
Organism: Iris pallida; assembly: GCA_029216955.1. Lineage (NCBI taxonomy): Eukaryota > Viridiplantae > Streptophyta > Magnoliopsida > Asparagales > Iridaceae > Iris > Iris pallida. The sequence continues at coordinate 29,051,985 of JANAVB010009999.1, forward strand.
GTTTATCAGACACAAAAGCCAAACATGCACTCCGGGAGGCTCACGACAGAGTTTGTGGTACACATCAACCAGGCCCCAAATTACAAGTTCGCCTCAGACGAATGGGTTATTATTGGCCCACGATGATAGCAGATGTTGTAGAATACACAAAGAAGTATAAGGCTTGTCAGTTCCACGCTGACTTCATTCACCAACCTTCAGAGTTTCTACACCCGATGACAGCATCTTGGCCCTTTGAAGCCTGGGGTATGATGTCATAGGCCCAATCAGCCCGCCATATTCCAGAGGACATCGGTTCATCCTAGCTATAATCGATTACTTTTCTAAATGGACGGAAGCTATACCGCTCACCGAAGTGAAGACGTCGAACGTGATCAGTTTCATCAAACATCATGTTATCTATCGCTTCGGCCTACTGTTTGCCATTGATTATAAAAGAACAGAATAGTTTTATGGGAGGACTGGTCTTTTACTTCACAACACAAACTCGCTCGTACAAAGAAAACCTAGGGACGAAAACCTAGGTACAGTAATCTAAGTACAATTGTTTAGTTTTTCTGGAGGTGACGGTAGAGGCTCGGGAGAGTGCTATCAACTCTGCCTTACTCCTTGGACGATCGGACGTAGCCTTGGCTCTGATGAAAAAATGCTCTCGGGATGTGTGGGAGATTCTTTTGTGCGCCGCCGCTCACTTTGTGCGTATCTCTCTTCTCTGTCCAGTTTCTCTATCCTTTTTTTGCAAGGGAATGGCACCTTGCTATTTATAGGAGTGGAGTGTGATAAGTAGGGTTTGCAATGATTGCTCCTTAAAAAGTGGGCGGTTAGGGATTAATTACGATTTGCTTTGATCTTGTTTGTTGGAATTTAATCTGGACCATCAATATGGATTTAACAAATCTGGACAATTAATGTTGATTACACCAAATATGCATGGGCAGTTAATATTGATTGCAACAAATCTGCATTGTGATGATTTATTGATATCAGCAAATCTGCGTAAATAAATCTTGGTCAATCTCTTGCCACGTGTCCTAACTGCCTGTTATGTTGATTGCCACAAATCTGAATTGTTGGGATTTAATTAATTCCTGCCACGTGTCCCAACTGTTGCGAGCCGTATGGAAGACTGTCATAGTTGAGCAGCATGGGTATGGCCTTTAAACGAACCGCATGCGAGTCCTTCACTCTGAACCGTATGGACGTCCTTTAATTTGAGCCGCATGGACGTCATTTAATTTGAGCCGCATAGACGTCCTTTATTCTGGGCCGCATGGAGGCCCTTGCAACTGAGTCGCATGAAGGCCCTTGCAACCGAGCCGCATAGAGGTCCTTGTAACTGAGCCGCGTAAAGAGTTTTGAAAATGGATCGTGCCAGCTGTAAAGAGTTTTCTCGTCTCTCTAGGAGCACGTCGAGGGTCATCATTTCTACTTTATGTCAGAGCTGTCAATCCGTCATTGTCAGACTGCCACTGTGTCAGGGTAATTAATGATCCAACTACTCAGAGCATTTATGGCCCGCTGCATGAGGCCACGTGGCTTCCCCTTCATCTTTTTGAGCCGCATGAAGCTCTCGAGCCTTTTGAGCCGCATGAAGGCTCCTTCAGCTATGAACCGCATGGAGCTAATTTTTTGGCCGCATAAGAATTTATTTATATTTTTTTATGCTTCTACAAGACGCCCTTCAAAGTTTTCAATTTACAAAATTGAAATACTTTGAATAAGAAGCATGGATATGTCGGCATAAACTCTTCCTGCTGCATAGACTTCTCTGGCCGCATGGGATGTTCTGGCCGCATGTATCGTATGGATCGCTCTGGCCGCATAGACTTCTTAGTCGCATAGGATGTTCTGGCCGCATGGATCACTCGGACCGCATGGATCGCTCTGGCCGCATAGACTTCTTAGCCGTATAATGGTCCTGTGCCACGTGGATGTCTCATTACTGCTCTTGATTTGTATTGATTTGAAGCCGTCTTTTGGGATAGGATCCCAAGAGTCAGCTTTAAATGTTTAGATTTTTCCTTAATGATTAGGATTAATCTTTTCGCATGCAGGGGTTAGAAACCCAAGAGTCGGTCTTATTTTCTAGGCGGCACGTCATGCGAAGCGTCCCTTGATCCTCACGTCCCCCTTCAGCCTATAAATGTGGGGTTTTTGGGAGAGAGAGACTCTTTACTTTGTTTTTTTGCTGAAGCTTTTCTTGCCGTCATCTTCTCTCTCGATCACCGATCAACGATGGCCCCCAAAGCTTCCAAGGCTTCCTCTGCGGCGAAGGGTAAGGGAGCAGCTTCTTAGTCGACTGCGACGCCTGAAGTTCATCCTGACGTCCACCCTTCCATTGCTGGTAAGAATTATGTGGAGGATCGTATGCTTCAAAAACCCTAACAAAGATGGCTCTGTTGCATGTTTTATGCACAAGCTTTTTCTTTTTGGCATTTAATGCATCCCTCGTCTTCATTAAACTGCCCAAATTTAGTACGATGAAGCCACATATGTTTGTATGGGCCGCATGAACTTTCTATATCCGAGCCGCATGGGATATACTCCATGTTTGAGCCGCATGAGAATGACTGGGCCACATAAGCACCATTAAAACTGAACCGCATGAAGCCTCACTGAAATAGAACCGCATGAGCTCCTGATGTACTGGGCCGTATAAGCTCCAATGGATTAGAGCCGCATATGCTTATCTGAACTGTGCCGCATAAGCCCCGCTGAACAGATCCGCATAAGCTCATCTGAACTTGGCCGCATGAGGCTCCATTAAACAGAATCGCATGAGACTCCGCTGCACAAAGCCGCATAAGCTCATTTGAATGCGGCCGCATGAGACCCCACTAAACAGAACCGTATGAGGCTCCGCTAAACAAAGCCGCATAAGCTTTTCTGAATTCAGCCTCATGAACTCCTGATGAACTGGGCCGCATGAAGTCTCTTGAACAAAACCCATCTAAGTAGAGCTGCATGAACTCTGTTAAAACCAAACCGCATAAGGACCCATTAAAACAGAGCCGTATTGACTCTGTTGAAACTGAACCGTATATGGTCCCATCAAAACAGGGCCGCATGAGCTTATGTGGACTAGGTTACATAAGCCTAAAAAACACTAAGTGGCCTTGTTTAGCCATCTTTTAACTTTGTTTCCTTTGTCCTTTTTCAGTGAATCTTCCAATCAATCCAGCGGAAGAACCCCTGGTGGGTTCGGCCCAATCTGCTGTGGGTGTACGATTCGACCACCTAGTCCAATATGTGGCGAACCAGCTTCCCACAAACGAGCCTATGGAGAGGCTGAATGCTATCAGGAACCAGCCCTTCTATTTTCTCTGTGCTATGATGAACTCAGGGCAATTGGAGGGAAAATACCTTAAGCCGACGTTCTACTTTAGGGATACGTTGACTGTGAAGAACCCCCGAGTGCTGGATATATCCGAGAGTTGGGACTTTACTTTTGACGGGATGGCGATCCATATTCCTCCGATGGAGCGTCATTTTCCTCTGTCATGGTTCATGTTACCGCTGGACAGAAAGATGGTGGACTCCTTGACCCCAAGCAAGTCGGGGATGATTGTGGGTAACATCCATTATAACATGAATTTGGGGTCAGCGTATGCAGAAAGGGAACCGATCAGTCGGTATGTGATGGGACTGGCTCCGGGTAACTTTATAAACGTATCGGGTCCTAATTTTACATTCTCTCAAGCTGACACCTTCTTAAACCAGCTTGCTCGGAAGGGGTCCTATTCCGTCGGCCGGTTGGTGCTGCTGAACTGGATAAACCCCATCCCTGCATGGGCCAAATTGACCACGTAGATTCTGCAGAAGTATGAGACTCCCCTGCGTGAGATCGGCCTCTACCAAGCCATTTGGGGCACTTGTCATGGTCTACCCATAAATAAGCTATTGTTCATGGCTCTCTTGGAGATGTACAACCAACGGACGGGAACCTTCTTCACGCCTGGAGGGGAGCTGGGACTCGCTCTCTACGAGATGTACGTCATTTCCAAGCTGCCCTGGGGGAATAAAGTCTTTGAACTGTACACCCCTATGAAAGAAGAGTTCGAGGATTTGGATCGGCAGTTCCCGGGCTTTGTTGCTGTATACCGGGAATTATGATGTCACCACAGTACCTGTCACCAGGCGTCCATCAAGAAGAATGCTAGCTCGGAAGGAAGCAATCCTCATACCACGTCCTGGGTCTCATACCTTTTTATACTAGGCACCTCAGGCCGAGTTTCTTCTCGAGATCCTCAAACCCAGGAGGAGGTACAAAAACTGGCGTCGACTGCCAAGAGATCGATGTCCACGGGCGACACATTTGGGAGTCAAACTGACTCCTTTAGTTATTTTTATCATGGTACTCAGCGGTTGTCAGAGAAGGCACTCCTGGCAGGATTCCTGATGGTGTGGCTTCAGAATTGCGTGGTCTCAGGAAGGACAGGTTCCATTGAGAGGATTAGCCGCCACTTTATCCTCCCTGCCGTAAAGCTGGTCTTTGGGGCCAAACTGGCCCTTCTTCCGGCCATGGCGTGCAGCATACTCCATGCCCTTTGTGCCTTCTCGTCCAAGGTCATCGTCCGTGACACGGCGATGGATTTTGAGCGCATAGAGCTGCCCTACCATTATTTGATTGGGTGGCTATTGATGCACTGTCGGTCTTTGATGAGGCCTGGAGGAGAAGACGGCGTTACGGCTGATGATGCTTTCATTTTCCAATATCACCATCAGCTCTGGGAGTACAGCACTATGCCAGCTTGTCGGAGGGCGCTGGCGAGAATGGACGGATATGACTTTTTTGTGTCTGTTCCCCATTTTTCTGATGAAGAAGTGAGGGGCGTACATATTGATGGTACCTCACCTCTTGCCTGAGAAGATGCTCCTTTGGTTGCGTAATATCCGTCCAGCGCACCTAGTATACCGTAACCGCAACAATGTCTACCCGGAGCCCTACTTGCCCAGTAGGTTCTTCCGCCAGTTCGGGAATAGCCAGCTATTATTTGACAGTCCCAGATCTTGCTTGGGCTTTGAAGGTAGCGTCCTTGACAGTATCAGGGCATGGCATTATTATGACGTGGTTCATACATGAACCAGCTTTTCGGTTTCTGAGGCTGAGGCGCCAGGGGAGATTTTGTATATGGCGTGTAACACCCATATTCTGAATACGTATTTTATCAAGCTTGCATGTATTTCAGACCTGTATTTATTTTCTCGAATTTTGGCATGTACTTGTAATTGGCTTGACTTGCAGATTTTGGTTCTCGTAATTGAGTTTTACCTGGCTTGGTTTATTTTGTGGAAGAGAATTGGTTTGTTTTGGTTTGGTTTGGTTTAACATGCATTGGAACACCTTAGCCTATGTTCAACCCTCATTCCACCACAACCCACCCTCTTTATTATCCCCACCTAACACTCTCTCTCCTCATTACTTCCCTCAATTAATTTCTTCTTCTTCTTCCTTCCTCTACACAACACTCCACCCATAGGCAAGTGCACCTTGCCACCATATCAGAACCATATTTTATTTGTCCATTAGCTAGATTAGGCCATGGAGATCAACATTAGAACTTAACATTTTGTGATTTGGAGTCTCCTTTGTTCTATATCTAAGTTTTCTCTATTTTCGGATTTACATGGTTTTGATCTATTTTAGTTGGGTTTTTGTGGGTTTTGATGCTTCCATGTGGAAGAGAACTCAATTTTACTCAAGTTAGAACTTTGAAAATCTAGATTTGGTTTTGATTTGACCAAGATATGAAGATTTGAACTTTGGTGTTCTTGAAGAGTTCCTCTCGGCCTGGAGTAGCAGACTGCAGCCTGCGCTCTTTAGCGCAGTGCTGGACTGCACATCCCCTCTCGGCCTGCGCTCTTTAGCGCAGCGCCGACCGCGCAGCTTGCCCCATGGTGAACTGCGCTCAGCCCCATGCGCCAACCATTCCTGCGCACTTCACCCCTGCGCAGTTGGCTCCCCGCGCAATCTAACCCTGCGCCATCCACCCCTGCGCAGTTCACCCCTGCGTAGTTGGCTCTTTTATAGCCCTGTATATTGAACTTGATTTTACTTAATATGTTTGGAATGACTATTGTACATGGCATGTTATGACAAGGAACTAGCATAACACGACAGTGACCCGTAATGGTGCACTCCTGATATGACCAACCTGATATGTTAGTGGCCCGTCGTGGCGCACTCCTGACAAGTACCCTGACATGATTTATCTTGATGCTGTTGCGACGGCTAACTTGACTCGTATAATCAACTTGACACCGTAGGTGTTCCTGCTTGCTTGCTTGTGCAATCTACTTGTCTTGTCTTGCATCATGTCTACGACGTGACTCCCTGGTTTCCCACGGTCAGGGATTCGCACTGAACATGGATTAGGCTAATGACTAAATCTAACTATAGTTCATGGAGAATTTCCAGTCACAGGCAATCTTGTTATCTGGGCGCTCTTAATTGGACTTGTAGCTTGCCAACGAGTAGAGCACATTTCCAGCGCACTGTCATGTGTTGCACCTCTAAGTCACCTAAGGGTATATCGTCTCCAGGGCGATGTACCCAACTATATTCTCAACCCGCGAAAGGATAACTGGATAGTCTGCAGGGCTTGAGACTGAGAAATTCTCATTGCATCTTGTTAGTAATTAGGCTTGTGACAACCCTAGATAGTTAAAGTAGTAAGCCGTAGTAATTGCTTGGCCGCTTATGAATGGATGGAGTCCATCCTTGTCTAAGTCTTGTCTAGTCCCTGTACCTGGCTACTCTTGTACATGCTTGTTTTACTTATCTCTAACAATAAATGGGTAGAGACAGAGTGCTATTCAGGCGAATGGTTACAACCTCAGTCCTTGTTTGGTTTACGGGTTGTAACCTGGCTCCCGGAATGGTCCCATGTCACTAGTCGTTTATTGTTCTGTTGCACTCTTCATTACTTGTATCTTCTTCTATTTTTTTTCTTATGTTCTGATATGCTGGCTTTTGTTCTTATTTCGTGGCCTCCTTTGTGGCACTTGCTCTTTCTGGGGTTTGACCCAGCTGGTTTTGTGTGGCCAGATTTCGGAGCAGCTCCCGAGGATCTTCCGAACCTCCAGCCCGATGGTGGCGACTAGAAGGAACCCGGGCTACGAGTGGGTTTTCTATTTTGTTTTACTCACTCTATTGTAAAGTTATTCTTTTGCGACGTTTAGCCGACAAGCACCTGTTAGCTCGATGCACTTTACTTACTGTCTGCCTACGGGCTGTAAACATGATTGACAAATCCTAGGGTTGATCATGTATGACTTAACTCTTGCTAGTCCTTGCATTTTGTACGACTAGCTTCATGATCAGCTGATATATAATATTTGGGACGCCTTTTATTGTATATTTGGTGATCAAACATCTTGTAATTGTATTATTTGCTTGAGATTAAGACAGTAGGCTTGACCTTAAGAGACTGTTGGCTTGTAGTAAACCCTCATATCTAGACAGCCGTGACCGTATAGCGAGATGGACTTCATTTCAATATACATAGCTGGCTATGTTCGCCTCCGCTCTCTAGTATTCTGGTTCTGGGGCGTGACATGGTTTAAGTGGTGGCCCATGCAGGTCTTGTCAATCAAGAAATATGAGGGTTTACAGATAGATGTCTCAATCAGTACTCGTTCTTGATCTCCGTTCATATCCTCTGAATCTCTTGAATCTTGACTTGATCACATGCTTGTATCATTGATCTGTCCTGGTCCTTCCTTATTATTTTCCCTGTGTCGTCTTCTTCAGCGGCACTATACCTGACCCCGCCGATCAGCAAGGTGGAGCACTTCATGTGGACCAGCAACCCGGAGATCAAGCCCAGCATTCCGGAGTAGCCTCCAGAGTTGTGCCTACTGGAGGAGAGCCCCCAGTTCAGCCCGTTCAGCCTGCCGAGCCGGATGATGGCACCTTGGTAGGTCTCATCAGGACCTTGATAGCTTCCCATGATCGTCGAGGAGACACCTTGCACCAGGTAGTGGCAGATGCTTTGACCAGAGGCGGTCATCCCGGGAATAGCGCGGCCAACAGCTTCAAGCGCCTGAACCCTCCCTTCTTCGACGGCAGCGAAGATGCGATTGCCGCGGACGCTTGGCTTCAGGATACCGAGGTGGTTCTGGAAGCAGCGAGGACCCCTGAGAATGAGAAGGTAGCGGTAGTATGCTTGCAGTTGTTGGACCTAGCTCGCAGTTGGTGGGCAGCGCAAGCCATGGGATTAGTGGCACCCATTGCTTGGGCAGTATTTAGAAAGAGATTCCAGATGAAGTATTTTGATGTTGTGGCTCGGTACGACCTGCAGACCAGATTTACCAACCTGAAGCAAGGAGGCAGAACGGTCGATGGCTATGCGACTGAGTTTTCTAGACTCAGTAAGTTTGCCCCCACCTTGGTGGCGACCGAGTTTGATAGGGCCCAGCGGTTCCAGCAGGGACTGCATTTGGAGATCTTGTTGGCGGTTGAGCAGTTCGAGCACCAGACGTTCGATGCGGTATTGAGGGCAGCTAGGAGGCATGAGTACACCTCCCAGAGGATCGTGGATAGGACCGGAGGTAGGAAGCGGTCCCACGGTCAGATGCACCAGTCATCAGCTCCAGCCCCAGCAGCTAAAAGTTTGACCATTAGAACTCCGAGGCGGGCGGCCTCAGTAACATCGGTTCAGCATTCAACCCCGACGTACCCGCAGCAGCAGAAGCAGACTTCCGTAATGGGGTGTTCATATTGCGGAAAGCCGGGACATGTGGTGGCAGATTGTCGTAGGGCACAAGGATTGTGCCTAGCTTGTGGAGGGGCAGATCACAAGATAGGAGCCTGCCCGAATAAGGGTAGTTCGTCCTCTTCCAACCTAACCAGTCCATCGGTTAGGGGACCAGCACCCATGCAGCAGCAGCAGTACCCAAGGCCATTGTTGCCTCAGGCCCAGGCATTCCAGCAGCAGTGTGCCCAGGCTCGAGTGCAAAGCAGGCAGAGAGGTTTCCAGCAGAGGGGACCCGCAGCTAGAGGTCAGGCCATGATGATGGCTATGGAAGAAGAAGTTGCACCAGGTGAGGTAGTGCCAGGTACTATTCTCGTCAACTCCTTTCCAGCTTCAGTATTATTTGATTCTGGTGCATCGCATTCATTCATGTATGCACGATTCGCGACACGGATAGGATTGGAGCCCGAGTCATTATCAGTGAGGCTCAATATACTTACTGGTAATGGTCTTGTGGGAGTTGATCGAGTGTTTTCCTCGTGTCGGATCGTAGTTAGCGGTAGAGAGTTCCCCGCTAGATTCATAGAATTCCCTATGGCAGACTATGATGTAGTCTTAGGAATGGATTGGTTGAGGAACCAGTATGCTAGGATAGACTGCCATGTTGGCAGAGTTGTTTTCAGCATTCCAGGAGAGCCAGATTTCTTATTTTCCAGAGGAGCAGTGGAGCCATCATCCCCAGTGTTGCGGATGGCAGTAGCAGCAGTGCAGTTGCCCAGGATAGTTGAAGAATTTCCAGATGTCTTCCCAGAGGAACTTCCAGGGATGCTGCCAGAGCGGGAGATCGAGTTTACTATATACTTGATCCCCGGAACAGCACCAGTATCAGAGCGAGTCTACAGAATGGCGCCTTCAGAGTTGGAGATTTTGTACAAGATGATTGAAGAACTTAGGACCAAGGGATTCGTTCGTGCAAGTGGATCGCCTTGGAAAGCCCCGATGCTTTTTGTGAAAAAGAAGGATGGTACGTCCAGGTTATGTGTAGATTATCGTACCTTGAACTCAGTGACAATCAAGAACAGATACCCTCTTCCGAAGATAGATGACTTGTTTGATCAACTTAAAGGGGCTTCAGTGTTCTCGAAGATAGACTTGCGATCAGGATACCACCAGATCAGAGTCAGAAAGCAGGACATCCCGAAGACAGCATTTAGATCGAGATATGGGCATTGGGAGTTCCTTGTTATGCCCTTTGGAGCAACCAATGCGCCAGCAGTATTCATGGACCTCATGAATCGCATTTTCATGCCTTACCTGGATCAGTTCATGATCGTGTTCCTAGATGATATCTTGGTCTACAGCAAGAGCGAAGCTGAGTACGAGCAGCATCTCAGAATCGTCCTTCCGACGCTTAGAGAGGACCAGTTGTACGCCAAGTTCAGTAAATGCGAGTTCTGGCTCGATCGTATTTCGTACTTGGGTCACATTATTACTCGAGGAGGAGTGGAAGTGGATCCCCAGAAGATTGTGGATATCGAGGCTTGGCCAGCACCTAGTTCAGTGGCAGAGGTTCGCAGCTTCCTTGGATTGGCCGGCTACTACCGGCAGTTTGTATCAGATTTTACAAGGATTTCAGCACCGATGACCCAGTTGACTTGTAAGGATATGTCGTTTGTTTGGACAGCAGAGTGTCAGGAATTATTCAAGAAGTTGAAGCGAGGTTTGATAACGGCTCCCATTCTCACACTTCCAGATGGGACCGGAGGATTCACAGTTTATTGTGACGCTTCAGGCAGAGGATTGGGATATGTCTTGATGCAGCATGGGAAGGTAATATCTTATGCATGATGCCAACTTCGTGACCATGAGAAGAGTTACCCGACCCACGATTTGGAACTGGCAGCAGTAGTGTTTGCACTTAAGTTGTAGAGGCACTACTTGTACGGAGATAGAGTGGAGATATTTACTGATCACAAGAGCCTGAAGTATGTTTTCACCCAGAAGGACCTTAATATGCGGCAGAGAAGATGGCTTGAGCTATTGGTGGACTACGATGTGGATTTGAAGTATCACCCAGGGAAGGCCAACGTAGTAGCAGATGCGTTGAGCCGGAGAGCCGGAGTTTATTTCTTGACGGCGCAACCAGAGTTATTGGCAGATTTTCAGAAGATGGGAATTGAAGTGGTTCTTCCTACCAGTGTGGCATTGATGGCCAGTCTACAGGTTCAGTCCAGCATAGTTGAGAGGATCCGAGTGGCGCAGTCTATAGATTCCAAGCTTCAGCAGCTCAGAGCAGAGTATGAGGCAGGAAGAAGGCCAGAGTTGTGCATTCATGAAGATGGTACACTTCGACATGGCTCTCATCTTTGTGTACCCAATGGGGATATCAGACAGGAAGTCATGGCAGAAGCTCACAGTTTGCAGTATTCTATTCATCCCGGTGGCACGAAGATGTACCGTGATATCCGTCAGCACTTCTGGTGGACTGGCATGAAGAGAAAGATAGCCCGGTTTGTCTCTCGGTGTTTGGTTTGCCAGCAGGTTAAAGCTGAACATCAGAGGCCCGCTGGACTTCTTCAGCCCTTGCCGATTCCAGAATAAAAGTGGGAGCATGTGACCATGGATTTTGTGACTGGATTGCCTAGATCCCCAGCTGGTAGAGATGCTATTTGGGTTATAGTTGACAGGCTCACGAAGGTGGCTCATATTCTTCCATTTAGAGTTGGGCAGTCAACGGCTCAGTTGGCAGAGATGTACCTCAGACAGATTGTCAGACTTCATGGGGTGCCGGTCAGTATTACCTCGGACAGGGATTCAAGGTTTACGTCGCACTTTTGGCGTAGCCTGCAAGAGAGTTTGGGAACTCATCTCCAGTTCAGTTCGGCATATCATCCGCAGACAGATGGCCAGTCAGAGCGCACTATCCAGACTCTTGAAGACATGTTGAGGTCTTGCACCCTTGACTTCGGTGGTTCGTGGGAAGATCACCTGCACCTGGTGGAGTTCTCATACAATAATAGCTTCCAGGCCAGCATCCAGATGGCACCATTCGAGGCTCTGTATGGTAGAAAGTGCAGATCCCCGCTAGCGTAGGATGATGTCAGAGAGAGGCAGATGCTTGGTCCAGAGATGATTGCCCAGACAGTTGAAGTGGTCAGAAGGATCAGAGATCGTCTTCGAGTTGCCCAAGATCGCCAGCGGCATTGGGCCGATGCTCATCGACGTCCCTTAGAGTTTGCTATCGGCGACCATGTATTCCTTAGGATCTCGCCTAACCGCGGCGTCATTCATTTTGGCGTGCGGGAAAATCTTAGTCCTAGGTATATATGGCTGTTCGATATCCTGCAGCGAGTAGGAGATGTATCCTATCGTCTTGCTCTTCCGCCGTCGTTAAGTGAGGTGCATAATGTATTCCATATGTCCCAATTACGACGGTATATCCCGAACCCGAGCCATATCCTAGACCATTCGGAATTAGTTGTTGGTACCAACCTTTCGTATGAGGAGAGGCCCGTGTCTATATTGGACCGGAGAGAGAAGATACTCAAGAACAAGACTATTAATTTAGTCCGTGTTGCTTGGGGTCATCACTCTCTAGGTGAGTCAACGTGGGAGCGTGAGGATGATATCCGATCGCGATATCCCTACCTGTTTGACTCGTAAGGTATAATGTCTTCCTTATGCCTTATGTTTACCATCCCTTGCTTGCATGTATGATTGTCTGATTGCTTGCCTGGTTATAGCTTGCCTGTGATTAATATAGATTGTCCTTGACAGTTTCTACTGCCACCTGAAGAGAGGGGTCGAAGCTGCTGTGGAGCGGGGGACCCCCTTTGCCTTGGCCCGACAATGCACCCGTGGCCAAATTAAATTTCTTAAGACCCTCCCTGGTGGGGCAGGGATAGCTGCGCTTCTGGAGCCCAAATTGTTAGAGGCTGATCAGCTCGGGGCCCAGTTTCAAGTGCTACGGCAAGCTGATCTGTCTGCAGCCATAGATCAAGAGCATGACATCCTCACCACTGTCCTAGAGAAGGTAAGGGTTGCACGAGATACGTCTAAGCTAGTTATAATGAAGGACCTCGGCGACCTATCTATCCAATATGACCAGCTGAGTCGCAGGAGCGAGGATTGCATGGCTCAGGAAGCGGCCGCCTCTCACGGAATAATTGATACAAGGGAGCAGATCCTCAAGCTCCTGAGGAAGCTGGCTTTCTTGGAATCTGAGCTCGAAGCTTCCCGTGCGGATAAAGAGCTGATCGTTCAGGAGGTCGAAAAGGTCACCCGAGCTTCTGCTAGCCTGGAACGTGCTCTAAAGAAGCTTGAGGATGGCTGGCGGGCTCATGCGCATCTGGAGGATGCAGAGCGGCTGACTCAGGAAGCTGAGCGTCGGGCCAAGCAGAAGTTTGAGCGGTCGACTGTCTTGCTGAGGGACTGTCTCATGGAATTATGTATCGCCGAACCATAGTCGGCCTTTTTCTTCTTTTGTTTATGTTCTTTTCCTTTTTTTTTGAGAGGGACGTGGTCCCAGAACATGTAGTACTTTTGACTTTGAAATAAAATAGTATGTTTTATTTCACCCTTCATTTGTATTGCTTATTGCGTTTGTGGTGTGGTGGTATTTGCCCCACTGGGGACTGTTTGTGGACTTGTTCCCCTTGGTATACCTTGGTTTTAGGTACGGATAACAAGTTTGATGGGGATACCTTGTAACACCCAATTTTTCAGAAGAGGATAATTTTGAAATTTTGTAATTTTAATTATTATTTAATGATATTTATTTCATATTATGATTTTTAGTGATTTTTAATTATTTTTGAACTATTTAAATTCATGACTTGTGATTTTTGGTGTTTTGCTAGTAAAACAGTAGAGACTGCCTACCCTAGAGCCTAGCCATGTGATTAGGGTATTTTTTGACATTTTTAGGGTTATTTGAATTTATTAGAATTTATTTGAATTTATGGAAATTTTTAGAAATTATTTTGGAATTGTTTGAATGAGGGTTGACTAGGTTGACTTTGACTAGCTTTGACTTTGTGACCTAACCCTAGTTGAGTTGGACTTGGCTAGATATGAGACCCTAGGTTAAGTTAAGTTAACCATACTCTAGTTAGTGAAAACAATTAGGAATTTAGAGTTTAGAATAGAAAGATTTTGATCACAAGTCATGACCTATGATTTTTTTAAGTCATTGTTTTATGACTAAGCCCAAAGCCCATTAGCCAAGTGCCCAACCCTAACCCTAACATTTTTGTCCAGCCACTTAACCCATCCTTGGGATCCCCCCTTATAAATATTCTCTTAGAAATTAGGGCTAGCCTCTAAGGAAGAACAAGCTTTAGAAAGAGGTAATGTCCCAACTTCAAAAATTCCTAGAAATTCCATTTTAGCTCATTTTTCCCCAAACAAATTGTAATAGGTTTTAATTTTAGTGTTCTTGCTGTTGTTATATTTTATTCTCAGATTCAAATCAATTTGGAGGAGTTTGACCATCAAGAGGAACATCTCTCTTTAGAGTTTTTTGGGGATTTTGATACATAGAGATAACTTTCTATTTATACCATAAAATTCTAGTTTTATTGCATATCTAGGGAGCCCTAGGCCTAACCTAACTGTAGGAATAGGAAACCCTAGAATTTGAGTCCATTTCGTGTCCTATATGGACACGTATCAGTCCTATAGTGTAGGTGTTTGTGAAAATGCCACAAAGAAACTTTTTGTGTTATTTTCGAAATCTTTTTGAATAGGAAATTAGTTTTTGTTGTCGCTTACACATTTCCTTTGGTCTGGGGGTGTCCCTATGTCGCATCGTGTCGGATTTGACACGTGCACACGCGGGTGTGCGCGCACACGGGGCTGTGCGCGTGTCCTGGTGTGCGGGGGCTCCACAGGACACGATACTCGACCACTTGACACGAGTTTTGACACACCCCTTGGGGCACTCACTGACATGCTACGTGTCAAGTTTTAGGGGCCCACGTGGCATGTCGAGAGAGTTATCCACTTTGCACTGGTCGGGGCTGTCAGTTCCAGTCGGGATTTCTTGACACTGATACGGCTTTCGTATCACTCAAAGACACGTCGAGGACACGATGCAGGTCGACCTAGTCCTAGCCCTAGTGTGGGCATACATGTGTGCACGAGCACGTGTCCTAGTTCATGCTGTGTCGTGTGCACGACACCTGTGCACACGTACACGATGCAGTGCACTGAACCGGCCTGTTTTGTACTGTTTTGTATCTCGTTTTGATTGGACACGTTTGTGTCCACTTTAGTGGACAAAAACTCAATGTAGGACACGTGTATAATGTGTATGTGTATTACCAACCTCTGTTTTTGCATTTTAGCTCGATTTGATTGATTGAATCCTCATTTACCCAATTTACTGATACATGTGATATCCTGAAAATTCCAGTTTTCAAAATCATTTTTGGACAGTTGTTTTAACCTATTTAATACTGTTAAAATGTTGGTTTAAGTCCCTAAATTTATTTTCCTATACTTGAACTAACGATGGTTGGAATTTGAGCATGTTTGGTTGTGAATTGGTTTCGATTTAGAGCTTTGAACTATGGGTTTGAAACTGTCAAATGAAAACTGTTGTGTGGACTGTCAAATGGGTTCAGTTTTCTGAAATTTGTGATTGTTTTCCTTTCCTTCTTGCTGTCCTATTGCCAGGATCACACATTCACTCACACCCCTATGTCTCACACACATATTTCATTCATCCATCTCTCACTCTCTCACACACACTCTATGAGACACCACATACATATCACACTCACTCTCACTATACACACACACACTCTCATATTTCACACACACTAGGTATCCCTCTCACCCTCACTATACACCACTATGCATTTATCTAAAACACTCATCACTCACTCACAGTCACACACACACACATATCCCACATCACCCTCCCTCACCTACACACACATTGCCTCTCTTTACACACACACACGCATATACTCTCTCTCTCTCTCTATATTTCCTAGTCTTCTTAAATGTAGGTTTATGTATAGTATGTATACATATATAATATATATAATGTATACCTATATGTATATCTGTTGAGCCTATATATATATATTTTTTTTTTATATTTTATATATATATATATATATATATATATATATATATATTTTTTTATATTTTATATTTTATATATATATATATATATATATATATATATATATATATATATATATATATATGTGTGTGATGTTTCCTAATAATTGCACTATAACCTATGTAATGTACATATATAGGTAATATGTAGGAATGCAATATAAATGTGTATCTATATATATATATAACCTTGTGATGCATGATTAGGTAGCCTATAGCCTATAGCTATGGCTCATTGTCTAAGGGTATGTGTGAATGCCAACTAACATGTGTAGTTGGTCTGGGTAGCCTAGTAGTGTTGTGTACTAGCTAGTGTAGGTTGGGTGACCTAGTATAGACTAATGTAGACTAGTATAGGCTAGTTTGACCTAGTTTAGACTTGTTAGACCTAGTTTGACCATAGTTGACCAAGTTTGACTTCTAGGGTTGACCAGAGTTGACCAAGAGTTGACTTTGGCCTAGATTGACCTAGAATCATGTAGAATGCATAGTAGGACTTTATTATATCATTTTAGACTTGTTGTGACCTGTGCTGTTCTGATTAGGAGCCAGACACCTCTTCTCGGACAGAATATTTCATCCGGACACTCAGATACAGGCGAGTACATTCTCTGATCATTTCATATCATGCTTAGAATTATTTTCCTGCATTAAATTACTTTAATTGATACTGTCACGTTGGTCACACGGATTAGTACTATATGGATCCCTTCTTGAGATGTTATCCCTTCAGGGTGCATCGAGTACTCTATGTTCTGTGTGTTTTACTTACATGGCGTATCACTATGCTTCTTTGGTTCTTTGATCACTTGTGACATATACTCTTATGATCACAGAGTCTTCTTAGAATCCTTATCCCATTTATTAGGTTTTCCAGAATCCCTATTTATGGGACTACTATGTACCACCCTTCGGGGGCTTACCACCCTTCGGGGGCTGTTACATGGAATCATAACATAACCTGGTTGGATCCTTGTGTTTGGGGGTACGGGGGAGTAGAAGTAGACATGTGAATAATATCCAAGTAGTGTAGCACCAGAATCTTTCCATAGTGTAGCATCAGAATCTCCTATGCCATATACATGTCTATATTATACTCTGACTCACTAGCCACTGTTAGTTCTTTACTTATAGTAGATATTTCTATTACAGTTCACTCTCTCTCTGTTTACATACTGCATTTCTTCAGTATCTATATCTTACTTTACTGCATGATTATATTTTCTAACCTGCTATGAACTGTTGAGATGTATTGTGCTCGCTCCTATCCTGACTGGACATATTGAAAATATTATAGAGGACGAGGAGGAGGCCTGTACGGATACCTTTTGCAGGACAGCTCTAGCTGACGACTTTACCCTACTGCCTAGACTAGCTTAGTTAGGCTTTATCTTACTTATGTTGTCTTGAGACTAGTAGTTAGACTTTAGTTCTGTCTTTGAGATCTGGGTTGTATATTCTTTCATATTCAGTAGCTGAGACCTTGTATTCTGGATATCTGCTGAGATGTTATCTTAGACTATTTTATCATCTGTACTTCTTTGAGTTCTATATCATATCGTACTTCTTCTTCCTTAGTTGTGATTGAGTTTACTTCTACCATGTCACCCCCATTCGGGGAGTATAAACTGCTTAGTATATTATTGTTAGATGTTGTGACCTAGGACAGCGTTCTACCGCCGACGCTGCGGCGTAGGCTGGACGATGTTACGTTCTCGTACCCTCACAGTGGGTGCGGGTCGTGACATACCTAGAACAATTCCACAGTAAGGTGGCCATAGAGGTTCCTGATATCGGTAGAAAGAATGCCATGGAGCACCTGGGCTCCCGGGGCATGATGAAAAATGAGGGGCATGTAATAGGAAACTTAGTACAACATTTGTGGTCAACAGAAGACATTTGTGGGCCTATTATCCTTGGCGTACTCCGGTTTTGGGTACAGATAATAGGTCGAGAGAAAACCTACAAACTTACTCCGAGGTACTGAGGACGTAGTAAATATGAGGGTTTCTTCAATGGAGCCTTCCTACTCAGAGGTAATGAGGACGTGGCAGGAGTGGGCTCCATGAAGGGTACATAGAACAACTCAGAGGTAATGAGGACGTGGAAGTTCTACGTGAGGGGTAGTTTGTTTTTTATGGAAGGAAAACAACTCAGAGGTAACATCGACGTGGTTGTTTCGGGAAATTTGTGGATCTGTTACCCTTTTTTATGCACTGAAAGTGCGAGTATTGGATCATGAGGAGGGAGCTCTTTTAGGAAGAAAGTTCAGAGGTATGATCATACATGACTTACTACCTAAAAGATGCAAATTCATCTGGAGTGACCAGAGTGTAAGTTCAGCGGTACCTACGGGTACATAACTCGACAATTTGGGAGATTTGGAGTCAGAATGTAAGTTCAGCGGTACCAGAGGGTACATAACTCAACACTCGGGGAGATTTGCAGTCAGAATATAAGTTTAGCGGTACCAGAGGGTACATAACTCAACAATCTGGGAGATTTAGAGGATGTCGTTTCAGACATAATACTTCTTCAGGAACTTGCCGTTGATGGGCAACATGAGCAAGTCTTCATTTTGTTTTGCGAGACGGTAAGCACCATTGGAGAATACAGCCTCGATGACAAATGGGCCTTCCCACTTTGGCTGGAATTTGCTGGCGGTTTTGTGAGTCATAACCATCAGCCTTCGAACTGCCAAAACGAGATCGCCTACTTGAAATATTCTGATTTTAACCTTCTTGTTAAAAGCTCCCGAGATACGTGCTTGGTACAGCTCGATTCGTTATTGAGCTAACATACGCTTCTCATCCAGAGCCTCCAACTCTTGTAACCGGCGATGGTGATTATCATCCATCGTCAGTCGATAGGTGAGGGCGACGCGGAGCGAGGGGATCTGAGTCTCCAGTGGGAGAACTGCCTCACTCCCATATACCAGAGAGAATGGTGTGTTCCCAGTGGCCGTCCGTACTGTAGTACGGTAGGCCCATAAGCATTCGTCGAGCTTTTCATTCCAGTCGTATTTGTTTGAGGACACGAACTTTTTGAGCAACTTGATTATAGTTTTATTGAACGCTTCTGCCAACCCGTTCGCTGCAGGATTGTACGGCATTGAAGAAACATTCTGGATTCGATGTTTGTCGCAGAACCGATAGAAGACGTGGCTTGCGAACTGCGGACCGTTGTCATGAATGATCCTTCGAGGAAGTCTAAAGCGATAGATGACGTGATGCTTGAGGAAGCTGATCACACGTTTGAAGTCTTTAATTCTGCCAGCGGAATAGCCTCCGCCCATTTGGAAAAGTAATCTGTGATTGCGAGTATGAAGTGATGTCCTCGGGATGAAGGCGGAGTGATCGGACTAATGGTGTCCATTCCCCATGCTTCGAATGGCCAGGATGCCACTATCGGATGTTGTAACTCGGATGGCTAGTGGATGAAATTTGCATGGACTTGACAGGATTTGCACTTTCGTGCATAGTCTATCGTATCTGCAACCATCGTGGGCCAATAATAGCCCATTTGGCTAAGGCGGTCTTGCAATTTTGGGCCAGGCTGATGGGCCTCGCAGGCGCCATCGTGAGCTTCGTGTACAGCTTCTTTGGCTTCTGTATTTGACAGACACCAAAGCAGTAATCTATCGTATGATCGCCAATACAGCATTTTTGTCTCTGTATCGTAGAAGAATCTGAGGGAACGTCTTCTGATAGAAGTGGCTTCTTTCGAATTCTCTGGCAGAATGTCGTAGACTACAAAGTCGATGAATGGTTATCTCCAGTCTGGTGCTTCGTCGACTGTCAAAGCGGAGTAACTCTCAACACATTGAACATTATTCTTGGGACAGACAAATTTACGGCCTATTATGTCAACCAGATGATGGGTCTGATTCGGTACTGCTAGGGAAGCGGCCAGGCCTGCTAGGGCATCCTCAATATTCTACAGTCTGGGAACATGTTCTATGAAGAATCCTTCCAAGGACGAGATGATATCGATCGCTATTTTGTGATAAGGGATCATATCTTCAGGGCGAACCTCGTATGAACCCCGGATCTGATTGACGATTAACTGTGAATCGCCGTATGCTTCAAGATACTCTACCCCCAGCTCTTTTGCAAGTCGAAGGCCAATGACCAAAGCGTTGTACTCGGCCACATTGTTTGAACAGGGCTCTGTGAGGGAGTAAGCCCGATTGATCACCAGCCCGGAGGGAGAAATCAGCACCACTCCGACTCCATCGACGATGTTGCCCTTGGGCCCAGTTCTCGAAGTGCCGTCGAAGAACATTCGCCAGATGGCATTATGGGAGACTGCATTTGAATTGGCGACCTCGTCTGGTATCTCTTCGTATATTCTGGTTGTTTCAGAGCCTGGATGGGATGCTAAAAATTCTGCCAGAGCTTGACCTTTAACAGCCTTCTGCGGGACGAAGATCATATGGTAAGGAGACAGTAATATCGCCCAGGTAGCGAGGCGAGAGCTGAGTGCACTTGGTTTAGTCATGAGGACTCTGAGAGAGTTGACTCTTGACACGACATGGATGGTTTGTCCCGTGACGTAGTATCGCATCTTCTGAAAGGCAAAAACCAGAGCAAGATACTCTTTCTCTATGGCAGTGTATCGATGCTTCGGGCCCATCATCATTCGGCTGGGGTAATATATAGCTTGCTCATGGCCTGTATCGTTGTTTTGTGCTAGCAGAGCACCGAGAGAATGCTTCATTGCTCACACATAGAACAAGAATGGTTTTCCATCGACCGGGGCCACTAGGACTGGAGGGTTCGTCAGATATTCTTTGATGTTATTGAAGGTGCGCTGGCATTCCTCATCCCATATGAATGAAATGCCCTTCTTTATGAGGTAGATGAATGGCTGACATCGTCCGGAGAGGTTAGAGATAAACCTCCAGATGTAGGCCAGTCTCCCTTGAAGGCCTCGGAGTTCACGGAGATTTCTCGGGGGACCCATCTCCATGATTGCCTTCGTCTTCTCAGGGTCTATGTGGAAACCCTGGGAAGTAATGATGAAACCCAAGAACTTTCTACTGGATACGCCCAAGAAGGATTTTGTGGGATTCATCTTCAAATTGTGTGCTCGTATCAAGTCGAACACTGTCCTCAGATCCTGCAGATGATCTTCCTTAGAGCGGCTCTTGACGACGATGTCGTCGACGTAGCATTCCACTGTCTTGCGCAAGTGGTCTCTAAAGATGACGTTCATAGCTCTTTGATAGGTGGCGCCAGCATTCTTTAAACTGAAAGGCATGACAGTGTAGCAGTATGTGCCAATTGGTGTTCGGAATGATGTATGCTTTTCGTCATCAGGGGACATCTTGATTTGGTCGTACCCCGAGAAACCATCCATGAATGATATTCGCTCGAAGCCGCAGGTGTTGTCAATCATGATGTCGGTAATTAGGAGGGGGAACTCGTCCTTAGGACACGCCTCATTCAGATTTCGGAAGTCGATGCATATTTGGATCTTTCCATACTTTTTGAGGACTGGTACTATATTGGCTACCCAGTCTGGATGTTGTTCTCGCGGATGAAGCCGCTAGCTATCAATTTGCTGACCTCAGCTTCAATGGCATTCATGATGTCGGGGTGGAACCGTCGTTGCTGTTGCTTGAACGGTTTTGCGTCCGGACGAATGTTGAGTTTGTGAAGTACAACCTCGGGGTTCAGTCATGGCATATCTTCGTAGCTCTAGGCGAACACGTCGATGTATTCTCTGACGAGTTACAGTAGCGATTCCTGCTCTTCGTTTGTCAGATTCTTGCTAACGAAGATGGGCTTTGGAGAGGACTCATCACCGATATCAACTTGCACAACCTTATCTTCGGTGGGACGCTCTCTTTGTTCGAACCGCTTCTTCCATTGTGTATCTAGCTGTTGTGTCCACGGCTCTAACTGAAGAAGTTCAGGAATATCTTCATCTTCTTCGTAGGCGTCGACAAATGCCATATTGACGGACCAAACTTGCTTGAGCATGTCCCCAATACTGACGTCTTAATCAAAAGTTGGTGATTCGGTTGAGTGTGAATGCCAGTCACATTCCTCGTCTGAGCTTTCTGGAGTCGTTGCAGGTGTAACATAACCTAGCCCACATCTGGTTTTGTTGTAGTAATCTCGTAGTTTTCCAGCGGAGACCGACAATTGTAAGGGTAATCGTCGTCCAGTGCCGTAGCTCAAGCCTGGCGTAGTTTCCACATCATACCCCTATTTTTGCATGAGGTACTTGGATCGGGAACTATACAGATAAAGGGACAGTCTTCCGATGTCGGGTTCGAGATCAACTTCTTCTATCCTGAAGGGTTATGGATCATTCTTCTGGCCGAAGATGATTGGATGATCCTCTCCCTCCACTATGCGGTAAGCGTCTTCCACTGGAGTAAGTTGGTTTGCGGTGTAGACATTTGTCACCTGTGTGTGTAGGTGGGTGCCTATACCGTGTTTCATTGCATATATTGTACAAAGCTTATTAAGCTCGAGGTAGTTCAAAGATAGCCCTTTATTGATGAAGTAAGGTATCTTTTCTAGTGGGATTACATCATCTGCGGATGGAACATCAGTGTGAGCAGCCACATACTTGGCCAACTCTGACTCTTCTTCAGCCACCCCCTGTGTCAATAAAGACTGAGAGGATGACATGGGCAGCTTAATCATCAGGGGCTCCATAAGTGGAGCAGAACGTGGGGTCGTTGGCGTACTGATGACCCCCAGTTTGTTGCTCAGAGCCGGGCGGAGAGTTGTCGGCTGGCTAGCAGTCTCCGGCTTAGTGCTCGGCTGCCGATTCATTCTAGGAAGGCAAATCGTCATCGGCTTGACGGAGGGATTGAGCTCCTCTGTTTGTTGCTGGCTAGCTCTAGGCAGCCTGATTGTCAGTGGCTCTGTCGTGGGTCTTGGCGCTTGGCCAGGCCTTGGCAGTCAGATTATCATCTGTCCCTCTTGTGCAGAGAGGCTGATTGTATCCTTACACAGAGTGGCTGTAAGTGGTACAGTTCTGCCAGGTTTACGGGCTTGGAGGTGGATTGTCAGAGGTTCTTCCGATTCAGCTGCCACCTCAGTTTGAGCTTGAGTATCTCCTTCGACAAGGTGCTTTTTCGACTTCTCGTAGAAGCATGAGTCAGAGTAGTTGGATTCGACCCCTTTAAAGGGATCAATGTCAGCAAATTATGTCCTTACGAAGCCGTGCTTGTCGACGTACTTGAAGCACTGGTGCAGTATGGAAGACACGATCATGTAATCGTGTATCCAAGGACGCCCTAGGAGAATATTATAAGATGTATCCGCATCTATGACATAACAGGTCACTTCTGATTAAAGATCGCCAATTTGGCATTTTAGACGAATTTTTCTGATCGGATAGCTTCTGCCTGAATTGAAACCGCTAATGGCAGTGCTTGTCGACGTCAGACGATGCATTGGGATGCACAGATGGTGTAGCAGACTCTTCAGGATAATGCTTATAGAAGAAGCGGGATCAATATGCATCCGATCCACCTTGATATCGCTAATGTATCCAGTATAATATAGAGGGCGATCGTACAGGTTGGTCTTGATAAGCATATCCCGCAGAGTGAAGACAATGTTGGTCATTGCGCCTGTGCAAGCGCTGTCCTGGAGATCTGGAGGTGAGCTCTCCCCAGTGAGATTGGACTGAGCCAGATATGCGTCGGTATTCTGGAGTGCCTCACTCAGTACGACATGAACATCTTTGGAGACTCTCAGGAGCTTGTATAGCGACAATTTGGCCGGTGTGTTGGCCAGTTGTGCCAAGATGTCAAAGTTGTAGGGCCTCTCCAGCCCATGAGGCGTCTCTCTTCGGAGTGGCTTGTCAAAGCGAGTCTCCTTCGGCCTAGGCTTGTCAGTCGTCGAAGGCTGCGAAGGTCCTGGAGCATCAGTAGCTGTCGACTGATGATCTTCAGCCGAGTTACTCGGTGGAGGTTGGGTTTGTACGCCGGATCGGGTAACAACAGCCGTAGCTTCTTCGACCTCTGCCGAGATTGTGCGGTATGATTTGACTTTCCTACTCTTCTTCTTGCTGGTGGAGGGTGGTGCGGACTGAGTTACTTCAGGTACCAAGTCCGGATGGACCCACATGACCTTCCCTCGTGATGTGGTAAGGGGCACTAGACCAGCAGCCTGGTCTCGGGGAGGTGGAACGTTAGCGACCTTCATCTTTGCTCTGGGGACGGGCACTACTCTATCTTGAGTCTTTGTCGGAGGGAAGCTGTCGAATTATACTGACACCATGTTGGCTGCTACGGTTATCTCTTCGAAATCAATGGCCAATGCCTTAAAATCGATGAGATGCTGGATGTATCGCTTCAGTTGGTAGCAGTCTTGTGTAGCATGGTAGACATAGCGATGGTAGTGGCAGTACTTGTGGCTCTCCATTTCTGCAGGACGAGGTTCACGCCTTGGAGGAGGGAGCTGAATTCGACCTCCTTCTATGGGCATGTCCAAGATGGGCTTGACATGGCCGTCCTCGATGGAGTAGGTCATCTGAGGCCACTGCTTCTCTGCCGATTTCGGTTCAGGCTTCGGAGCTGTGTCGGCCACCATAGCCTGTTTGCCCTTGTTGTCTCGGTTGTTGGAAGTATTACCACCATTTTTGTTGTTGGTAGTAGGGTATTTTCCCTTGTCCTCTCCATCCGAGATGTGCAATCCCAGTTGGCGAGCTTTCTTCAACTTGTCTTCTGTGCTAGTGGCGCTGATAATGAAAGTCTTCCAATCCTTAAACTGACTTTCGCCCATCCAGAGGCTGATTGTGGGGAGCAGTCTCTTTTGGCAAATTTCAATTAAGGAGGAATCAGGGTTACCGGAAGGAAACTTCATCGCTGTTTGGCGAAACCGCTCGATATAGTTCCTTGTTAGCTCCTTTTCTCCTTGAACAACGTCCATGAGGGTAGACATCATCACGTCTTGTCCTACCTCGTAGAACCTCTCCAGGAACATACGTTTAAAGCCGGCGAAGGAATGGATGCAGTTGTCTGGCAAGTTGCGGTACCAGTCGAAGGCGACTCCTTTCAACGCTCCAATGAACAACCGCGTAAGGATGGCTTCGTCATGAGGCAGATGGTCGGTTGTAAATTTGAAGTAGGTGATGTACCTGCTTGCAGATGTCTTTCCATCATACGAATTGATGTTGAATGGTTTATATCTTGGTGGAAAGGGAACATCTCACCATGCAGCAAGATACGGTTATCGTATGCTGAGGTCCTGGCAGGTTTCTCGGGCATGGAACATGGCCCAGAGCTGCTGGACCTCTCGTCTTGCCTCTCTGGCCTCGTCTGCAGCGGTGGGAGCTAATATTTCAGGAGGATTATCACCGGGGTTTGGTGCAGCTGAGTTTGAGTCCGTGTTGACCGTGGGACCCAAACTTGTTTGGCTAGGCGTCCTTCCTTGCAGAGTCGGTAGGGCCACTTTGATCTCGTCCACGGACTTGATCAAGGTATACAGTATGGCTTCCAGAGTGTCGATGCGTTGGCGATCACTGGGACCCTCTTGATTGCTATCCGTCATGAACATTGTCTTTACATGAGGAGAGATAGAAGGAACGGTGGAGGACGTGCCCTTTGAGTTATACCCTTGTACAGAGAAGTCGTCAGGGTATGTGGGAATGTTCTCCTCTGGTTCGGACTCAGAAGGAGTGGTACCACCAGCTTCAGAGCTTGCCTCATCTTGAGAGTTATGGACGTCCTCGGGGATGTCGGAACCTGCTACATCTGTTGGGGGAACTGTTTCCCATGGATTATCTTCTAGGAACACCGGATTAACGTGGATGTTTGGAGGAGTGCTACCTCCGGCTCCAGCGCCTCCCAGAGATGTGGATGACAAATCTCCAAGTGTGGCAGATTTCGTCTTTGAGCGAGTACCTTGGAAAACTCCTTCCGTAACGGTCGTGGACAACCGCTTAGAAGAGAGTTTCTTGGTTGAGATTTTTGGGCTTGAGACGCTTGTTTTCTTCCCCCTTCCGCTGCCAGGGATCTTCTGAGCAGAATTACAGGAGGCGACGAGTAGCGCCTCATCTTCTGAGCTTGGGTGTTGTAGTCGTTGGAAGACGGATCGTCGGTCCTATTGTGTGGCCGCCTTACTGCAGCAACAGTTGACCACGACTTGAGTGCAGTGATGTCCATGAAAGGACTCTCTGCACACCAAGTTTTCGTCTTTTTCTTTACGTTTGTGAAGAATCATGTTTCGCAAGTCACGCATTTTGTGGGCCCGAGAGTCCTGAGCACATGAGTATGTTGGCATCCTGCTTGCTCCCTGATGTGGGGGTAGTACGAGTACTTGCCCTTGATCATTGTTGGGAGATTCTTGATAACTATCCCGTTCGTTGGCCGTCGGGGGCTGGATACGGATAGTTTTAAACAACTTTCCATCAGTGGCCTGCGTAATAGTCTGCGGGATGCCTTGATAGTCAGAAGTTGGGACAGCTGACCGAGCTCGATGAGCCGGCATTGTCCTAGACTTCTTCCCTCTAGCACCCGAGGGTGCATAGTAGGAAAAGTCCAAGTGGTGCATCACAGAGTTTGGCACAACCTCCTGAGAGCCTCTAAGGTCAGGACCGCATGAGAGGCGGTCAAAGACTGACTGTGAGCCGCATGAAGCAGACGGTATGCGGCTGGGATTGGTGGCCGTGCAGGCTGTCTGCATGCGGCTGGCATGTGTGGCCGCATGAACCTTCCGTATGCGGCTAGAAGCGGTGGCCGCATAAGAAGTCTGCTTGCGACTGGCAGTCGTGGCTGCATGAGCCTCCTTCATGCGGCTGGCTGTTTTGGCCGCATGAGCCTTCTTCATACAGCTGGAAATGTTGGCCGCATGAGCCTTCTACCTGCAGCTGGCTTCTGTGGCCGTATGAGTCTCCATGTGGCTGGCGCCCTTACGCGGCTTCTTCTTGGACCGCACAGAGTTCCTCTTTGCCCCTGCAAGTCCAGTATCGTAGTGTTTTCCTCTGCCAGACTTGGGGACAGCAGAGTCCTCTATGGTCCGAAGTGGGGCCGTATGAGAGCCTTCCCCGCCATTTTGTGTAGTATGGAGCATTTCCTCCAGAGCTTGGGAAAGAGCAACTGATTTGGGCCTCCACTCCCTGCGAGCCTTCTTCGTGCGGACTTGCTTCTGGACTGGGCCAGCGCTCCCGTCGGAGAGCATTTCTTCAAACGCCTGCTAGTCAAAGCGGACGACCAGCATCTGTTGAGTGGAGCCAAGTTTGGCTGCGTCCGATTGCGTCACCAACTCCTCAGCAGTGGAGAAGTTAGTCCCCATCAGAGTCGCCATCGTGTTTGCCATTGATTATAAAAGAACAGAACAGTTTTATGGGAGGACTGGACTTTTACTTCACAACACAAACTCGCTCGTACAAAGAAAGCCTAGGGACAAAAATCTAGGTACAACATTCTAAGTACAATTGTTTAGTTTTTCTGGGGGGTGACGGTAGAGGCTCGGGAGAGTGCTATCAACTCTGTCTTACTTCTTGGACGATCGGACGTAGCCTTGGCTCTGATAAAGAAATGCTCTCGGGATGTGTGGGGACATTCTTCTGTGCGCCCCCGCTCTCTTTGTGCGTACCTCTCTTCTCTGTCCAGTTTCTCCGTCCTTTTTTGTAAGGGAATGGCACCTTACTATTTTTAGGAGTGGAATGTGATAAGTAGGGTTTGCAATGATTGCTCCTTGAAAAGTGGGCAGTTAGGGATTGATTACGATTTGCCTTGATCTTGTTTGTTGGAATTTAATCTGGATCGTCAATATGGATTGTAACAAATCTGGGCAGTTAATGTTGATTGCACCAAATCTGCATGGACAGTTAATATTGATTGCAAAAAATCTGTATTGTGATGATTTGTTGATATCAGCAAATCCGCGTGAATAAATCTTGGTCAATCTCTTACCACGTGTCCCAACTGCCTGTTATGTTGATTGCCACAAATCTGAATTATTGGGATTTAATTGATTCCTGCCACGTGTCCCAACTGTTACGAGCCACATGGAAGACTGTCATAGTTGAGCCGCATGGGTATGGCCTTTAACCGAACCGTATGGGAGTCCTTCACTCTGAAACGCATGGACGTCCTTTAATTTGAGCCGCATGGACGTCCTTTAATTTGAGCCGCATGGACGTCTATTATTCTGGGCCGCATGGAGGCCCTTGCAACTGAGCCGCATGAAGGCCCTTGCAACTGAGCCGTATAGAGGTCCTTGCAACTGAGCCGCATAAAGAGTTTTGAAAATGGATCGTGCCAGCTGTAAAGAGTTTCCTCGTCTCTCTGGGAGCACGTCGAGGGTCATCATTTCTACTTTATGTCAGAGCTGTCAATCCGTCATTGTCAGAGCTGCCACTGTGTCAGGGTAATTTATGATCCAACTACTCAGAGCATTTATGGTCCGCTGCATGAGGCCATGTGGCTTCCCCTTCATCTTTTTGAGCTGCATGAAGCTCTCGAGCCTTTTGAGTCGCATGAAGGCTCCTTCAGCTATGAACCGCATGGAGCTGATTTCTTGGCCGCATAAGAATTTATTTATATTTTTCCATGCTTCTACACCTACCTCGTAAGATCATCTATAATAATGGTCCACAATTCGCAAGCCATGCATTCTTTCGGTTCTGCGTTAGGAATCGAATCCAAAATGTAGCCTCAACTGCCTACAATCCAGCGGCTAATGGGTTAGCAGAAGCCTTCAATAAAACCATCATTAAACTTCTCAAGAAATTCGTGTCTTCAAACTAGCACGATTGGAATATGAAGCTCGACGAATGTCTCTGGGCCTATCGTACAACGGTTTGGACTCCAACAGGCAGTACGCCTTTCTTTCTGGTTTATGGGAGTGAAGCAGTTCTTCCCCTATAAATCGATATTCCTTCTCTTCGAGTAGCCTTAGCCAGTGAGTTGACTGCCGAAAAAAGCTACCGTCTGCGACTTTAGGAGCTCGAAGCGCTAGACGAAAAATGCTTGTTACCTCAGCAGCGCATTGAGCTATACTAAGCACGCCTTTCTAGAGCCTTCAATAAAAAGGTGAAGGAAAGAATCTTCCTAGTTGGTGATCTAGTCTTAGCAGTGAGAAGACCATTGGTCATGACGCACAAGACAAAAGGAAAATTCCAGCCTAAATGGAAAGGTCCTTTCGTTATAGAATCAGTGTATTCTAATGGTGCGTATCGACTAATGAAGCCGGATGGTTACATGCTCATGATGCCTATCAACGACAATTTCCTGAAAAAATATTATGTGTAACCTTTTGTAAATAGTGTTCACATATTTTTAGTCATGTAAATGTACAGTACAATGTTTATGTGATTCGAAATTTTTTTTAACTATTATCCGTATTTCAAGAATCTTGAATACGCCATGGATAGTGGGACCTCTAAAAAGATTCTCCAGTGGAATCATTTTCGTTTTTGACTCTGCCCAAACTCGGTTTAACGAAAACAAGTCACGTTCCTATTACCTATGAATTATTTTTCGATAATTATTTCCCCAGTAGAATGATTAAAAAACGTTTTGCCACGTCCATATAACCTCTGAGCAAAGCATTCATTAAGGATAATCACGTCCATATTACCTCTGAATTATCCACTCCCACCTAATGTTATATATCCTTCCACGTCCACATTACCTCTGGTCAGATATAGAACATCCTCTGCTATTACGTCCATATTACCTCTATTAGCAGCTTCTTTTAACTTATTATCTATATTCAAGAGCCCTGAATATAAAATGGATAATGAGTCCACATCAAATTTTCTAGCGGAATACCCACCAGAAATATCCTTACTATGTCCACATTACCTCTAATTCTGAGATTTTACAAAACCACATTCATGAATTTTGAAAGCCAAAAGATTCTTTATTCTTTAAACATCAATCAAAAGACGGAGGAAAAGATACAAGAGCCTTGACGGCTAAAAGAGAAACAGTTACAACGAAAGACTTAAGGGATACACAATTGATTGATGTTATCCCTCAGAGCTTTGATCTCAGCCTAAGATTTGAAGGTGGCGCGATGACGTACTTCTTCCTGCCGAGCAGCTTCATCCTCGAAAGGAATCAGTTTCATATGCTTCTCTTCCAACTTCACCAGTTGAGCCTTCCATTGATCTGAAGTTGTGGCAGTCGCAGCAGCGTGGACCATGTAGTCTTCCTGCTCAGATGTAACTGTTCGCTGGTCAGCCTCAAGCTGAGCAATCTCTTCGCGAGGCTACACAATATGGTTGTACTTTTCAGCGATCTGGATGGCCAGCTTATTCTTTGAGGCAATACGAGCCCTACTGGCAGCATCAAACTGTTCATACTGATCAGCCAACTCGTTGATCTCTTTAGCCAGGGCCTCTGAAGAACAGATGGCAACTCTAGAGGGGGGTGAATAGAGTTATAGCAATAATAACCAATTAAAAAATCAACTCTTTCATGATCTAAAAATAATCAGAGTAAATGCGGAAAATAAATAAGGAGCAAGAGAGCATACGCAAACACAGCCGATTTTAACCTGGTTTCCCTGGTGGAGGACTAGTCCAGGCCTGAGAACTCTAGCTCAGGATTAAATCCACTATTTGTGAAATAGTAGTTACACCCCGTGCCTTTACTTTAGAAGAGCACGTCAACTTCTTACAATGGATCGCAGTGGCGATGCTTGGAATTTTCCAAGCTACTTCTTGAACTCTTGCACAAGACTCCTAACTGAGAGATGCTGAGCACTCGAGACTAAGGAAACTTGTGGCTAGTAGATGAGAAGGGTATGGCTTATATTTAGCTTAAGAGAGAAGAAGAGAAGATTGGATGAATGAAAATGAGAGAATTCTTGGCCTATTTATAGGTTTTTAACAGGCAGAATTCGGCCAGAATTCTGGTAGAAATTTTCAAAAATTTGGCCGTTGGACAACTAGCAACCAGCCAACCCTAAAAATTAGGGTGCTAATTTTTAGGGGACAGAGTTCGGCCCGAACTCTGTGTGGAGGCAGAGTTCGGCCCGAACTCTGTCTCCAGAGCACAGAATTGGTCCAAGGGTCCAATGGGCCAAGTTAGGATGTGGAGCTTTATGGACTTTGGATAGGTTGTGGGTTGAGTCTCAAGAGCCCAGCATAACCCAGCTTACAATCATTCTAGACTCAATAAAATATAAAAGTACAAACGCGAAAATGACTTGTATTTGCACAACTGAGCTGTCGTCTGGCTTGAGCAGAATATAGTCGTCGTGTGTCGTATTGAATTATCACAAGTATTATTTAGTCAATGTTATCAATATTTGGTTGACTGTGACTTTGTGTCAACAATCTCCCCCATATTGATAATTGACAAAATAATTGTCACGCCCCAGAACCAGAATACTGGAGAGTGGGGGCAGACATAGCCAGCTACGTATATGAAATGGAATCCATCTCGCTATACGGTCACGGCTGTCTAGACACATGAGGGTTTATCTACAAGCCAGCAGTCTCTTAAGGTCATGAACAAGCCTATTGTCTCAATCACAAGCAAGTAAGTAAAAGTTACAAGATGTATGATCATTAAATATACAATAATAAGGCGTCCCAAATATTACATATTCAGTTGATCATGAAGCTAGTCGTACAAAATGTCAGGACTAGCAAGAGTTTAGTCATACATGATCAACCCTAGGATCTGTTAATCATGTTACAGCCCGTAGGCAGACAGTAAGTAAGTACAATCGAGCTAAACAGGTGCTCGTCGGCTAAACGCCTCAAAAGAATATTTTTACAATAGAGTGGGAGAGCCAAAAATAACCCACTCGTTGCCAGAGTTCCGTCTAGTGGCCACCATCTGGCTGGAAGGTCGGTAGATCCTCTGGAGCTGCTCCGAAATCTGGCCACACAAAACCAGCTGGGTCAGACCCCAGAAAGAGCAAGTGCCACAAAGGAGCTTCACTTAAGAACTAAAACCGGCAATCAGCACAGGAATATAAATAATATAATAAAAGACAGGAAATATAAATAACTGGTAAAAACTGGAAATAAGAAAAACATGCCAGGATGATATACGACGAGATAACCATGGAACTATTCAGATAGCTAGGTTACAACCCGTAAACCAAACAAGGACCGGGGTTGTAACCCTTCGTCTGAACGGAGCTTGGTTTCTCACCAGTTATCGAGAAAATAAATACAAGCATTCAGGTCATTCAATAATCTGGAACAGGATCCGGATAGGACTAGACTAGTTAGACTCCATCCAATCATTTCACGGCCAAGCAAGAATTACGGCTTGATACTTTAACTAACTAGGGTTATCACAGGCCTAGTTACTAACAAGATGCAGTGAGATTACTCCACAGCCACAAGCCCTGCAGACCATCCAGGTTACCCAGGTCGAAAGATTAGGGTTGAATTCAGGTGGGTACATCGTCCAGGAAATGCATGTACCCTTAAGTAGCTTGAAGGGTGAAACACATGACAGTGTGCTGGAAATGTGCCCTACTCGACGGCAGGCTACAGATCCCAGGCGCGCCCAGGTAACGGGATTGCCTGTAGCTGGGAAATCTCTTCATGACTAACGTATTAATCTAGTTATTAGTCCCTAGTTCATTTCAATAGGTACTCCTGACCGTGGTACTCAGGAGTCCCATCCTAGACATGATGCAAGACAGGACCGGTTTATTTATACAAGCACAATCACCCACGGTGTCCAGGATGTTCATTCTTGTCAAGTTATGTCATGTCGGGTAGCCGTCAAGATATAACATGTCAGGTTATCAGGTCGAGTGTACTAGTCAAGAGTGCGCCACGACGGGCCACTATCAGGTCATGCCAGGTTACTCATGTCAGGAGTGCACCACTACGGGTCACTATCGTGTCAGGCTCAGTTATCAATTCCAAACATATCAAGTAAATTCGGGAATTATCAAGTTCAGGTCAAAAGGCGTAAGGATATAAAATGGACGTAAAATATCTAATAAAATATCAATATACAGGGCTATAGAAGATCCAGGATAAGGAAAATAAAACAAACTGACAAGCTAATATAAGATCAAGTCTGCCAAAGGCCATACGCTTAGGTAAGCATACGCTCAGGTAAGCATACGCTCCCAAAAGGCAGCATATGGGGGTCACAAAGCTCTCGGGTTGAACCAGGATGACAAGATAGGCAAGCGTACGCTCAAGCCAGCGTACGCTCAAAGCCAGCGTACGCTCAAGCCAGCGTACGCCTTGCTCGCTTAAGCTAGCGTACCAAGGCACGCGTACGCTCAAGCTGGCGTACCAAAGGGAAGCGTACGCAAGGGTCAGCGTACACAAGGGCACGCTCGAGCTACAGGTCAGCGTACGCTCAAGCTAGCGTACGCTCAAGCTAGCGTACGCTCAAGCTAGCGTACGAAAAAGACACGCTGCGAAAAGGCAGCGTATCAAGGCTAGCGTACGCACGCTAAAGAGCAGCGTACGCTCGCTAAAGAGCAGCGTACGAAAAGCAGCGTACGCTCGCTAAAGAGCAGCGTACGAAAAGCAGCGTACGCTCGCTAAAGAGCAGCGTACACAAGTCAGCGGCGTACGCTAAAAAGCTAGCACACTGCTCACTGTCTTCTCCAAAGGACAAGAACAGCAAGAACTGCAAGAACTCCATGGATGGAACCCAAAACTCCAAATGTTCATAACTTGGTCAAAACAAGTCCGAATCCAACTTTCCAAAGGTCAAAATTGGGTAGAATAAAATTATCTACAACATGGAACCATAAAAACTTGAAAAAAAAAGAAGTTTGATAGATCAAAACCACCAAAATCTGAAAATACTAAATTGTAGATCTACAAGAATCAAAGCCTCAAAATAGAAAATGACAAGTTCTAATGTGTCTTAGAATCATGAGAAGAAGCTAATGGAACCATAAAAATGAGTTCTCTTGTGGAAGCAAGTTGTACTTGCCTAAGGGTTGGGGAGTTGTGGGGAGGAAGGAAGAAGAAGAAGAAGAAGAAATAAATGAGAGTTATGGAGGAGAGAGAAGGTTGGTGGGGAAATAAATATCATGGGTTGGTGGTAGGTAGGGGTTTACCTTGATCCATGATGGACCAAGCAACCAGCCGGCCAAACCAAGCCAACCCAAACCGAGAGTTAAACCAAGCCAAGAAAACTAAACAAGGAACAATACAAGAAAATACGTACACGTATTTCCAAAATACGTAATACGAACCACAGGCATTACAATAATAATTGTATATTCAATATCCATACCTGGACACATGTAACGACATAGCTCCCCCATAATAAGTGTCGAGCTTAAGAGTAGCTCCCCCATAAACAATGCTGTGAATCTCTGTTGGCCTGTTAATAATATTCTTCCAAAAGCACATATAAACCAAACAAACATAAGTAGAAAAAGAATATATATAACTCCCCCTTTTGGCATTTAGCAATATGAGATAGATAAATGATAACTGGCAAAAACACACGTAAAGGAGAAGAAACTGCGTATAAGATAAGATAATGACCAAGAGTCATAATGACATAGAAACTGATAATAGAACTACCAAAGTCTCAAAAGCACAATGCATAATAAGTCTACTACAAATCAAGTACATAAAAGTAACTAAAGCAGAATGCAGAAAGCATAATCTAAGATCTCCAGTAGCAGCCTCAAGTAGCAGTCCAAAACCATCATCGAGCACGAGAGGGCCCGGCGTCGTCCGATGGATCAGTAAAGGAGCGACGTGGGTCCACAAAAGCCGCATCCGGATCCATGTAGCGACGAACCCAAGGGTCATCAATACGAAAGCCCTCACGATCGGGATCTTGCTCCATAGGAATGGGTTTGGAAGGATGACGAGACATGGAATACCGAATATCATGCAGCGAGTTGCTGATAGCACTCATCTGCAAGGTAGTCTGATAGTCCAGCTGAGTCCATCGATCGTCCTCCAAAGTGAAACGATCTCGAAGCATGGCCTGAAGTGACTCAAGAGTGGCCGGAGGAGGAGGAGGATCCTGTCCGAGAGGAGGGGTATCTGGCTCATCCTCAGAATGTTCAGACACGACTGGTGAGCCAACGGCCGCATGAAGCCTCCTTGCCTTGAAGAGAAAGGCAGGGGCAGGTAAGAATGGACACTCATCAAGGGGTACATGGAACGCACGAAAGATCATAGGAAGGTATAAGGCATAAACCAAAGATCTTGGTTTCTTCCTACAGTTGATCATCTAATCCATCATTGTGCGTGGGAGATTAAAAGAAACATGGAAGTGGAGATGGTACAAAGCTGAAATCTCAAAATAATTGACTTCATCGGTAGAATCCGCTTTGGGTAGAATGGTGTTGAAAATGATCCAATGAAGCTCATAGAAATAAGGATTGAGGAATTTTGCCAAGAGCTTACGAGGACGTGTGTTAGGGCTACACAGGTCATCCTTGAAGCTCTCTAGTGAAATCCCTTCGGAAAAGATAAAGGATCTAGCTTCAACAAGCTTCTCCCAAGAATTAGGCTCTTGAAGTTCAAGATATTCGGCCAATTCAAAATCATCAAATGAGATATCAATACCCGCAACACGTGAATAGATGCGAGTATCATCATGAGTCAAGTCGCAATAAAACATTTGAATGGCACAACGATAAATGACCGAATTTGAGGTAACGAGTTCATCAAGGCAAAGGTCATGAAAGAGTGCATCATATTGTGAGAAAATTGTAAAGTTTATGGAATGTCCCGCAAATACCGACCGTGTACAAAAATTACTAAACCACTCATTTGATGCGTCTAGTGATATAAAAATCCGGTCGTCAAAAGTGTTTGGATCACGTGGACGTGGAGGATTGAACAATGGATGGGTTTGTTGTTCAATACTCGGTGCAACGGGTGGTGCAACGGGCGGCTCAACGGAAGGAGGAGCATTCGACGAGGATGCACCCTCGGTCCGAAGTCTCTTCCCACGGTTGAGCAATCGTGGAGCCATAACACAATAGATAGATGATAATAAAGAAATTTGAGATATAGAAAAGTAAGGAATTATACCTCAAAATATTGAAAGATTATGAAAGAGAATTGAAAACTAAGCCTCATCCTTGAGTTTGGGGAAGAATGGAGCACTAGAAAGGAGAAACTAGGGTTAGGGTTTTGAGAGTTTTGAGTTGGAGAAGTAGAAAAGGTGGTAAGAAGGAAGGAGAGGGAAGAGAAACAGAAATTAAGAGGAGGGTTTCTCTTGGTCGGGTCAATTAATGACCATTGGATCAACAATTGGATCAACGGCTGAGCCTGTTCACGGTTCTGGAACAGGCGGCCCGAATTTGGCCCGAACTCTGGTAGGGGCAGAGTTCGGCCCGAATTTCGGATCCTGGGGACAGAACAGGAATCAGGCTGAGTTGAGTCAAAAATTGGTTAAGTAAAGATAAAAACCAATATACTACATGAGTTTAAGTACAGAAAAGGAGTAAATAGATGAATAGCAGATAGTAAGTTCAAAGCAGTAATATGAAGTATGAAAAATTAGTATTTCAGCATGTGATAGATGAAAATGAACCGTATAATAAACAAGGAATTATATCGTAATTCAATATTTTGAAGCTGCCATGGGTTAGCTGCAGGGGCCAGATCCCAGCTAGCGGTAGTCCTGAGGACTAGTGCACCGTGTCGCTTAGGCTTTTACGCCATGTTGTCAGAAGGGCCCTTTTGGCTTGTACCCATAGCACGTTCATCATGAGAGTGTTTGTAAAAATAAAAGTATAAAACTTTATTGATACAAACTGTAATAAAGATTACAAGAATTCTGGGAAAATTACAACTATAGGAATCCAATCTTGATGACGATTGCTCTATCCCTTGGACGATGTGAACTTTGAAGACGAAGCCTTTGAAGTTGAAAACAACTCTGGAAACTGAAGGCAAAAAGCCTCTGAAGTTGAAGACAAAAGTCTCGAAAGAATGCAGCAGCACTTTGGCAAGAACTCCTGAACTCTCTGATTTCTGATCTCTGATCTTGATCCCCTTGAAATGAAGACTTGAAACTCTATTTATAGAGTTCTGAAAATAACTAACTTTTAGTTATTTTAGACTGCGCAAGCTGATTTGTGCAGCAACTGGTTTGCGCAGCACTGGATTGCGCAGGCAGTTATTGGATCGTGGGCCAACTATCTGAGACACATGGCATTATTTGATTGAAATACGCATGATCGTGCATAGACAGTTGCCACGTAATGAGCAATTGATGGCATGAATGCCACATGTAATTGGTCAGTTATGTTGGTAGAATGCGCAAAGTGAACTGCACAGAAATGGTTTACGCAACCACAGATTGCGCATGAATGGTTTGCGCAACCACGGATTGCGCTGCCACCTGTCAGCCGCCCTCGAGCACTGTGCGGCATCAAAAACGAACAGCCTTCTCGTTATTCGTGTTGTCAGCTGTCAGGAAGATCTGATTTGATTCAGTCAATGATGACTTCTGCCACGTCAGCCTGCGCAGTTGGAAACATGCGCAAACCAACCTGCGCAAAGTGATGTCTGCGTAATCTGTTGTCTGCGTAACTCATCAAAATGATGAATATCTTGAATTTTTGACTTTGTTGATTGATGCAACTTGATTTTTTAGGACCTACAAGACCCCCTTCAAAGTTTTCGAAAGTTGATTATAATCAAAATTTTGAAATACTTTGAATTTTTGAATATTGAATCATTTTGCGCAATATGATGAGCTGTCTGCGCAAAGCGAATAGACCACAAGTTTAGGCGCAATCCAAGGCATCCGTTTCGCATTTCAAAAACTATAAATACCCCTCTTTTCGTTTTTAATTCTTTACTTTGCAATCTTTCGAACTTTTTGAGAAGAAAACCTTCACTGTTCTCCTCCACCGACGATTGTCATGGCCCCACGACGATCAAATGCTGCCGCTGCCGCCGCCGCGAAGGGAAAAGCTCCGGCCGAGTCTTCTGACAGGGTTGCTCGGCGAGCTTCCCGACACGAATCCGCACACCCTGCTCTGAGAGGTAGTTGAACCGATCGAAAACCCCTCCTTAGGGTGATTCGACTTCCTTGAAACTCATCTCTTTTTAGAGATAAGTTCATATTGTGCCACCCTTTTTAGAGTTTCGGTTGCATCAACTATCAGTTCTTCATTTTTATGAAGGCTGTATTCTTGCGCAAATTGTTGATTTGTGCTGACAGGAAGTCAGCGCAAATAATTAAGTTGCGCAGATATCAGCGCAAACCATTACTTTGCGCACCTTTAATGATGCATAAACTGATATTGCGCAAGTCATGTCAGCGCAATCTGAGATTGCGCAAATCATGTCAGCGCAGTCTGAGGTTGCGCACTCTAATGTTTTATATTTAAAAAACAGAATCTTTGTCTTGGACTAATTTTCATCTGTTTGTTGATGCAGTTGAAGTCAATGAAGATCAAGATTACGAACATTTTGTGGGAACCCTTACAGAGTCTGAATACAAAGAAGATCTGTCTCATGTCCATTACCCTCAGTATGATCTGCCGGCCTCCCGTCAGGCTATATTGATTTCTCAGGACAGCCTTTAGAATCAGCTGATGTTGTAATTCACAAGAAACCCTTATTCCTATTCGGTGACGCCTTTGAGAGAGCCTCTCAGCCTAGGCCAAGGATGGAAGATAGGGTAGTTCACCAGCAAGATAGATCCTTTTTTATACCCGACATCGCTCGATGCCTTCCTTTGTCATGGTACGCTCATGCAAGCTACCCTAGGAAGATGGAATGGAATATCACTCTATTTCAGGATGCTCGGGCAGGAAAAATCTTCGTAAAGAAGGGGCCACAACATAAGGATATGTTTTATAGTTCTTCCGACAGATATAGTGTCCTACTGAGAGGCTTAAGACCTGGCTGCATTCCACCAGAGAACTCCTCCATGCTAATGCCTGTTAGGACACCATATTCGCAAATAAGTTTGCGAAGGTTGAAGAAAAATATCCTGAGCAAGATATAAGAATGACTGGATTGGTGAATCCAAACTACAAGCGATGGAGTTATATCGCGAATTGGGTTCTGGGAAAATTCCAAGACAGACTCCAACAAATCAACCTGTATGAAGCAGTGCATGCCACTGTATATGGATTTGCTCCCAATCCTCATATGTTCTTAGCCTTAGCTGAGAGATACAACTACAGGACCGGAACTTTCATGACCCCAGGAGGAGAGATGGGCTTTGCACTCCACGAGATGAAGTATATCTCGTTCTTGCCAATGGCAGATGCTCCGTATGAGGAGTATGTACCAACAAATGATGAGTTGAACAAGCTCAGAAAAGAGAATCCAGAGATGGTGACAGTGTTCGAAGAACTATTGTGCCATTACAAGATCTGCTCTTTATTTTACAAGAGTGCCACTGCCAATACTTGTTATTCTTCAAAGTGGCTACCATATCTGTTTCTTAATCATATAGAGGAGAAAAAAACCAAGGAGAACGATAAATGCTACCCAACCTTTTTCAAACCTTTGAGCCATACAGAGGTCAGAAAATTAATGGAACATAGTGGTCACTTTGATAAAGAAGTGAACGATGACCATGAATATCCTCCTTTGAAGAGAGGAGACAATTTGGAAAGTTACTTGAGAATGGGCTATAGGCCCATGTCAGAAGCAGCACAATTGGCGGGATTCTTGACATACTGGCTGCGAAGGTTCGTGGTTCCCGGATCCAGTGCAGTGGATCATTTTCACCGTAGCATCTTATTTGTAGCTGTTAAATTGGTCTTCGGCTATAAAATGGACTTACTATCAGCAATGACCTGTAAGCTGAACGCCAGTCTTCGTTTATATATTGACCTGATATTGAAAGCGAAAGGAGAGAGAGAATTCCCTCGCTTAGAATTGCCATATACATATTTGTTTGGATGGTTGCTTCTTTACTATCCAACTCTAATGGATCCTAGCATGGGACCAGTTGACGGCAGTTTTCTTCGAAGGTATTTCGATGGAAAATAGAAATATACTTCCTTATCTGAGTGTAGATTTATGTTGAATCTGAACAGAGGCTGGAACTTTTGCTGCGCTCCTTTCCCTGCTGGGTATGATCAGATGCCCACGAATATGGTAGATTCGAAACTGCAGCCTCTAACTCGTGTCGCTTTTGAATGGTTGAAGACAATTCGACCATCTCATTTGGTCTACCGATTCGAAGAAGAGTGCTACTTAGAACCATACCTCCCAAGCCGTTTTGCTCGACAGTTTGGGTATGATCAGTTCCATGTAGGGAACGCAATTACCTGCCTCCAAGGCAAAGGTTATCTGATAGACGGAGCTAGGGCTTGGGCTTATTACAATGCCCGTGATACAAAAGCCACTTTCTCCATGCCAGCAAGGACTACTCCTCAGGGTCCTCGAATGCTTTTTACATACTCCGTGTTTTACACATCAGCGAATACTTTTGTCGAGAATTTTAATCTCGCAGATAGTTTTGCCACTGCAACAAGATTGAGAAGAGGGAGAATTGCTCCATCGATTCCTATAAATAAGGAGACGCAGGAACCGACAGATGCACCTCTGGAGACTACAAGGGATATTATATTCCCCCAAGAAGTGAATGCACCACTTCGTATTTCTCTGAAGGTGGGTAAATCTCCTGCGAAGAAGAGAAGAAGAGAGGAGCCTCCTGCTCCTGTGGCGAAGAAGAAATTAATTCTTGATGTTTCTTCTGAAAAGGTGACTACCAGATCTCAATCCCGACAATTAGCCGAGACACATCAAGAAGTTGCTACTACACCAACTTTCGTGCAAAAGCAAGCAGAGCCAAAAAATGTAGAGAGTCCTGTTAGGCCTCTACACAGAAAGAAAAAAGTAGTCACTAGAAGAGTCTTGGAAGAGTCTTCTTCTATACAACTCCTGACTTCAGTAGATGCTGCTGCAGGACTTCTAATGGCATCTCCCACACCTGCTTCTGAATCAGGGAGCAAAACTCTCGAGGAGAATGAACAGAGGGGAGATTTTGCCCCAAGAATTGAAAAGCCTAGAGAACATATCTTAAAGAAAGAACAAAGTGTTGTACGACCTCATGCAGATATTACTCAACCTCCTCCTACTCCCAGGACTCTTCGTGAGGACGAAGACCGTGAAATGATTGCAGCTCTGGAGGATTGCAGTTATAGCTTGCAGGAAGATCAGGCTGCCACTAGCAGTGGAAATGCAGCAGTAGAAGAAGAAGAAAAAGACGAGGAAGGTTCTTCATCCGAAAATGTTGATGAGTATTTACAAGATCCTGAAAAGCAAACTGAAGAACACAGATCTCTTGATACTGCCGATGATATTTCAAATCCTAAAAAAGATATT
Source organism: Iris pallida (assembly GCA_029216955.1). Lineage (NCBI taxonomy): Eukaryota > Viridiplantae > Streptophyta > Magnoliopsida > Asparagales > Iridaceae > Iris > Iris pallida. The sequence continues at coordinate 29,093,030 of JANAVB010009999.1, forward strand.
GACGCGGAGGCGTCTGCAGAAAAGGCTGTCGATGTTGAAATAGAAATATCTCCTGAAGAAGTAGCCAACGAAGGTGTGCTAAAAGAAAATCCTGCCACCGACCCTCAAGGTATAAAACGAGATTTAACAATCTTTTCTCTTTCTTTTTTAAAATGAACCGATAACTAATATCTTCATTTGCAGATCTTGGGACTTTGCCAATACCTCCAACGGACTTGATTATGGTGCCTATACCAACGGTGGTTATTAGCAGTAGTCATCATTTATCTTGTGGTTCTGAGGCGGACAGCAGTCAGGCTGTTGCAGCGGAGGCTACTTCTGTTCAACAGTATTCCATTCCAGTAAGGAATGAACTCGTTGTTAAACCAAACCAAGGTAACATTGCTCTTAATTTGATCTTTTGTTCATCAACAATCAATTAGTAAAATAATAATTTTACTTTTACAGAAGATCAAGCAGGAGGAGCAACCAGCTCTACTCTGGCTCCCTTATTTAAAGAGCCTATTGTCCAACCTCAAAGAATCGAGCAACCTGTTACCCCGTCTTCATCGGGAGTAGCAGCAACTCCTGGAACTTTGGCCATCAATCAGCAGGTTGTCCAGTCATTTACTAAATGCTTCTTTGAATCGCTGGGATCTCTCGTCCGTAAAATGATAGAGAAAGAAGGGGCTGACTTCATTATGGTTAGGAAGCCCACTTCTTTCTTGATAAGAGCCATAAGAGACCAAGGAGACGAAGCTCAGGCCACTCTCCTTGAACATATACTGGATGAATTAGAAGTCTCCATCAAGAAGTATAAAGAACTCAAGAAGAAAGATGTAGACTCTTTACTACAAGCTGAATTTGAGCGGCTGGCTCAAGCTGCTGATATAGAAAGGTTAACTCTTCAAAATCTATTAGAAGCTCATTCAGCAAAATCAGCTGAATATAATTCTAAAATAGAATCAATTACCCTAGTGGCTGAAAGCCAAGGACGGTGACTTGCTGAGCTGAAGGCTGAAATTACTCGCCTCCAACAAGAGTTTGAAGAAGAAACTGTTAATCACCAACTGGTGATTGAACAATTTAATGCATTGATTGAAGAAAGGAATGAGTATGAGACCACTCATGGTGAAGAGATCACTCGCAGGACAGTAGATATGCCCATTTTTGATGAAGAAAGCGGGATGGAGGATGCAAGAAAGATAGTAGCGTCAACACACGAAGAAGAGCTGCAGACATTGAAGCAGCAAATTGACAATCTGATTGTCCCTCCTTCTTGATTTTGTATTTGGGTTTTGTTGCTGTAGCTGCATTTTTTGTAATGTCTCATTTTTTGATATAAAGGACATTTTGTTGTGGCTCCATTATTTATTGCGTATCTTATTCAGATATAAAAATAATAGATAGATATGATATATTAATTGACAACTTAATCGAAAATGACAAGTTGCTGATGTAGAAGATGAACGATGATGAATCGTCAATATATATAAAAATGAATGAACGGGAATACTGTCAAGTAATGATGAAAGAACGGGTAAATCATCAAATGATGTTGAAATGAACGAAATAACCGTCAAATGATAATAAATGAACAGGTTAACCGTCAAAATAGATGAACGGATGAACCGTCAGATATTAATGAACGGACGAACTGTCGGATGAGTGTAATAAATGAACGGATGAACCGTCAGGTGTTTAATGAACGGACGAACCGTCGGATGAATGTAATGCTTTATTAATTGAGGAACTTCTGTCTATAAATATAGCAGAAATCTGACAGGAACGAACACTTCTACTCTTCAACATAAAAATGTCTTCCGGAGAAGTATCTAAGAAGGTTGAGACTGTATCGAAGGTTCAGAAGGGTATTGAAGAACACCCTGCTGATCCAGTTCAGCCAAAGGAAACAAAAGTAGGCGAAGGTTCGTCTGCACCCCAGCCACCACGGGACATTTTGGACTTCCTGCTCGAACCAGGAAAGACTAAAGAAGAAGAAGCCATGAGGATGGCCGCCTGCAAGTTTCTTGTGGGATCCAGCAAGGAGGTTTTTGGCTCTTTTGCTGACCGCATTTTTGAGAAGGACGGCAGTGGCCCTCGTCTCAATGTAGAAAAAGATGATAGTGACCTTTAATATGTACTATCATATAATAAAATTTGAATTTTATTTATGAACTTGATTCTGTCTGATAATTTACAAGTATTTACATTTATACATAATACTTCTTTAAGAATTTGCCATTGATAGGCATCATAGCAACTCGACCATCAAGTTCTGAAAGTTGATAAGCTCCGTTTGAGAAGACTTTGCTTACAACATAGGGACCTTCCCATTTTGCATCGAATTTCCCTATGCTCATATGAGTCATAGGCATAGGACGTCTGACCGTTAGAACAAGTTCTCCTTGCTGAAAGGCTCTGACCTTTACTTTACGATTAAATGTCTTTGAGATGCGGGCTTGGTATAACTCAATATGCTGTTGAGCCATTAACCGCTTTTCATCCAATGCCTCTAACTCTTGAAGTCGAAGAAGGTCATTATTTTCTGTGGTGAGCTCATTGGCAATAGCAATCCTTAAAGAAGGAATTTGTAACTCCAAAGGAAGGACAGCTTCACAGCCATACACCAAAGAGAAAGGTGTAAAGCCTGTGGGATTGCGGACTGTAGTTCGATAGGCCCAAAGACATTCGCCAAGTTTCTCGCTCCAATTCCGTTTGTTAGTGGATACAAATTTCTTAAGGAGCTTAATAATGGTTTTGTTAAAGGCTTCAGCTAAACCATTAGCAGCAGGATTGTAGGCCGTCGAAGCAATATTGCTAATCCGATGATCATCGCAGAATCTAGTAAACTTCTGACTAATAAATTGAGGTCCGTTGTCATGAATAATTCTTCGAGGTACACCGAATCTATAGATGACATGGTGTTTAACGAAGTTGATGACACTGCTAGTCTTGACTTCAGCCAGAGGTATAGCTTCAGCCCACTTGGAGAAGTAGTTGGTTATTGCTAATATGAACCGATGTCCTCTAGAAGAAGAAGGATTAATAGGACCTATGATGTCCATACCCTAAGCTTCAAAAGGCCAGGAAGCAGCAGTCGGGTGTAAGAATTCCGAGGGTTGATGAATGAAGTCTGTATGGATTTAACAAGCATGACATTTCCTTGCATATTCAATGGCATCTGATACCATAGAGGGCCAATAGTAACCCATGCGTCGGATACAATCCTGTAATTTAGGACCAGGTTGATGTGCTCCACAGACACCATCATGAGCTTCACGCAACACTTGTCTGGCTTCATCACCAGCTAAATAGCGTAGAAGAAGACCATCATAAGTTCGCCGATAGAGTGTTTTGGTGGTTTGATTGTAATAGAATCGTAGAGATCGACGTCGAACGCTTGTAGCCTCCTTAGGATCTTCAGGGAGTATGTCATGTACTACAAAATCGATAAAAGGAGTTCTCCAATCGTCATCAATAACATTGACTTCAGCAAGATTGCTAAATTCAATATTACGATTATTCTCAATACAGAACAGTTCTCGGTTAGAAATAACCACCACCTGATATCTTTTGATAGGGATGGCTAAGACAGCTGCAAGATTGGCCAAAGCATCGGCTTCAGTATTGCAAGCTCGTCGAACATAGTCGATGAAGAAAGCTTTGAATGATGTAGCTATATTGATTGCCGCTTCATGATAAGGCACCAGGTCTTGATGACGGACTTCATAGGTTCCTCTAACCTGGTTCACAACCAGTTTAGAATCACCATAGACTTCCAGATATTCAACATTCAGTTGTTTAGCTAGCTGAAGGCCGACAAGTAAGGCATTGTACTCTGCCACATTGTTGGAGCAAGGTTCATCTAAAGAGTAGGCTCTTTGCATAGTTAATCCGTCTGGAGAAACGAGAACAACTCCAACACCTGCCACTATAGCACCATTTGGTCCAATTCTTGATGCACCATCAAAGAATAGACGCCAGGTTGGAAACTCTTCGGAGATCATGTTGACTTCTAATGTCTCGTCAGGAATTTCGTCATAGAGTTTAGATGTTTCAGGCACAGGATGAGCTGCTAAGAAGTCCGCCAGCGCTTGACCTTTGACAGACTTTTGTGGAACATACACCATGTCATATTGAGCTAGCAGGATTGCCCATGTAGCCAACCGAGAATTAAGTGTACTAGGTTTCTTTATGAGTACCCGGAGAGGGTTAACTCGAGATATAACATGAATAGTTTGACCAATGATATAATGCCTCGTCTTTTGCACAGCAAACATGAGAGCCAGGCATTCTTTCTCGACCGGACTATAACGGTGTTCAGCACCAATCATAGTTCGGCTAAGATAGTAGATAGCTTGTTCATGGCCTTCTTTGTTCTTTTGGGCAAGTAAAGCACCCAATGAATGGTCCATAGCACGGACATACATCAAGAATAGAATGCCAGAGATAGGTGGCACCAAAACTGGTGGGTTCATAAGATATTGTTTGATATCGTCGAATGCTCGTTGACACACTTCAGTCCAAACAAAAGATACACCCTTCTTCATTAGTTGAGTGAATGGTCTGCAGCGTCCAGACAAGTTCGAAATGAATCGCCAGATGTACGCAAGTCGGCCTTGGAATCCTCGTAGCTCTTTTAGGTTGCGTGGAGGACGCATCTCTTGGATGGCTTTGATCTTCTCGGGATCCACGTATATACCCTTAGAGGTAATGACGAAGCCGAGAAATTTACCACTAGAGACACCCAAGAATGACTTGGTGGGATTCATCTTGAGCTGACGTTGACGTATGAGATTAAATATTGTTCTCAAATCTTAGATGTGATCTTCTTTTAGACGACTTTTGACAGCAATATCGTCAACGTAGCATTCGACTGTTTTACGAAGATGTTCTCTGAAAATGGTACTCATGGCTCGCTGATAAGTTGCACCAGCGTTCTTGAGACCAAATGGCATCACTGTGTAACAATAGACTCCTCGAGGAGTGCAGAAAGATGTATGCTTTTCATCTTCAGGATGTATTTTGATCTGATTATATCCGAAAAATCCATCCATAAAAGATATTCTTTCGAACCCACAAGTATTGTCAATCATGACGTCTGTGATAGGAAGAGAAAATTCATCTTTTGGACATGCTTTATTGAGATCTCGGAAGTCGATGTAGACTCGAACTTTTCCAGTTTTCTTTAGAACTGGGACGACATTGGCTACCCAATCAGGATGCTGCTCTTCTCGAATAAAGCCACAAGCGATGAGCTTCTTGACTTCATCATCAATTGCATCCATCATTTCAGGCTTAAATCGCCTTTGTTGCTGTTTGACTGGTTTAGCATTAGGAAGAATGTTCAGTTTGTGAGTAGCAATCTTGGGATCTAAACCTGGCATGTCTTCGTAACTCCAAGCAAAGACGTCTATGTATTCTTTAATGAGAAGAATCAACTCTTGCTTATCTGCTTCTGGAAGATTCTTGCTAATAAAGATTGGCCGAGGTGACTCTCTTTCCCCTACATCAATTTGAATTAGTTGATCTTCAGTAGGAGGTTCTCTTTGTTCAAATCGAATTATCCATTGGTTATCCATATGTTGAGCCCAAGGATCTATTTCCGGACTTTCTTCAACATCTTCATCACAGCCTTCTGGTAGTTCAACGGAGACCATGTTAGAAGATACGATTATACGATGGACTTCACCAATGCTGGTATCGGAATCCCATGATCTGGAATCAGAAGAATTAGAACATTCTTCACTATCTGATTCAGAAGCCGCTGGGGATAACAGTGGAGGAAAAGTATATCCGAGACCTTTCTTGGTCCTGTCATAATACATTTGTGATTTTCCGTTTGGAACTGTTGTACGAATAGGAGTTCGTCTACCTTTACCATAGTTAAGGCCGCTCTTGAAGTCGTAACCCATCTTTCGGAGGATGTCTTTTGATTGTTGACTATAACGATGGAACTGGAGACGTCCCGTATCGTTAACTTTGCTATCATCCGTATAGTTAATCTTTGTTTCCGGTCTTTTATATAAAAATGCTGGACTTTCACCTTTCTTCAAAGAAGGGTGAATACGGTAAGAATCATCTGGATCTTCAAGCGAGACTTCTGTCTGAAGAGATTGTACGACTCCCAGTGTAATTGATTGGAAGCTATCTAACATATCCAAATAACTTTTAGTATAATAAATAACATCAATATACTGGAAAGTAGGTGCTTTTTCATTGATTTGTACATCAGTATTTACAACAGGACCTTTAACCTTAGCAGGTTTGGTCAAATTGATTACAAGAGGGGGAGAAGAAGAACGTGGAGGAGGCTTGTTACGACGGAGATCGATAACAAGTGGCTCAGAAGAGGTGAGCTCCCTTTTTTCCTTGTTGCGATTTAGATCAACAACAAGTGGCTCAGAAGGAATGAGCTGCTTTTCGTCTTTGTTACGACGTAAGTCGATAACAAGTGGCTCAGAAGAGGTGAGCTCCCTTTGATTTTTATCAGCATCAACTGATTTCTTTTGAACTAGTAAGTGAATAACCAGTGGCTTGGAAGATTGAGGATGAGAAACTCGCCCCTTAACAGGTATGATAAGAGTGTCTTGAGGTACTGCTTTTTGATCTTCTTCAGTATCCATAGCCAATACCACCTTCATAAATTCATCTTTGTACATACGAGCATCGTTGCAATAAGCTTCAACACTCTTGAAAGGATAAAGGTCCGCAACTTCCTTGTGAACTTGTCCTTTGTCATCAACGTATTTAAAGCATTGATGAAGAGTTGATGGAACGATATTGTGTTCATGGAGGAATGGCCTTCCCAGAAGAGCATTGTAAGAACAACCATGATTGTCAATGATATAAAAGGTCACCTTTGTGCGAAGATTGCCTATTTGGAGTTTTAGGCGGATCTTGCCCAAAGGTTCACTCTTTCCTTGGTTAAATCCCAGAATAGTAGTGATCGTGGTTGAAAGACTATGCACTGGTATCTTCAATACATCTAGCATTGTCTTTGGCATGATACTAAGTGCAGATCCTGGATCTATCAAGATACGATCAACCTTCATTGAATCTACATATCCTGTATAGTAAAAAGGACGATCATGTCTATTATCTTCCATTAGCATATCATCCTGAGTGAAGGTAATATTTGGGATCAGTTCCAAGACACTATGACAGTGATGACAAGAGACTGGTTCTGATTCTGGCTTCTTGAGAAGAGTTAAGCAAGTTTCAGCCTGCATCAGAGCTTCACTTAAAGTTTCTCGTGTCTCTTTGGAAAGACGCAAGAGTTCAAAGATTGACAGCCTAGCTGGTGTATTGGCTAATTGAGCCAATATATCAAAGTTGTAAGGCTTCTCAAGCCCAGTAGGCGATGATTTCTTTAGAGGTTTGTCAAATCGAACTTGTTGCTTGCCTTTGTCAGCCGTTGTTGGCTTAGGAGGAATTGATACTACAACTGGTGAAGATGTAGAAGGGACCTCTTCAGCAGATACGGGTTGTGCCGGAGCAGGTTCGAAAGAAGAAGCAGGATCCTTTTGACCTTCAGAATGATCTTTCAAATAAGCTTTCCCTGATCTGGTGCCTAACAGAATCTCATCGTCAACAATGGGATCAAAAGATACCATGTTGCAAATCTTAGTTTTGCCTTTAGAACGAGTTTTCTTCTTGGAAGATATCTCAAATTCTGGAGCAAAATCAGGATGGATCCACATAATTTCACCGTTGTCAAGAGACAAGAGAATAAGACCTTCATTGGATGGAAGCGGGATATTCTCAATCTCAAGGGTTGCTTTAGGAATTGGAATGACACCATGCTGTATCATCTGTGGGGGAAATCTCCGAACTGGACTGAAACCATATTTGCAGTAACAGTCTTCTCATCTTGTTGCAGAGTGACTATACCAGCATTGACAAGCTCTTGAATCTTACCTTTGAGCACATAGCATGCTCGAGTAGGATGTCCAATAAATCGGTGATAGATACAATACTTGGGATGATCAGTCTTATTGACTTCATCAGGTTTCTTTGGATCAGGGAGTTAAATTTTATTGCTTTTGAGTAAACATTCGAAGATACTTGCAGTGTCATTTTCGTCAAAGGAATATTCTACCTTCGGACGAGGTTCCCTCGGTGGAGGTGCAGAAGGAGTAGGAGTAGATGTAGGTGGGGCCACATTGACAGCCAAAGATTCTTTATTTTTGATCAAGTTAATGTTCAAAGTCTCTTTCGCTTTGCGATTGTTCTGACGATTGCCACCACCTGAATTTTGATGCTCATCACGATCAGGGTTAGACATTTGTACCCCCAATTGTTTGAACTTGTCAGCACTCACTTCAGCAGCTTTGGCGTTGACGATGAATGAGGGCCAATCTTGGAATTGGGTAGATCTCGTCCACATACTGATAATAGGTAAAAGATTTGCCTTACAAGTATCAATAGTGACAGCAGCTGGAGTCCCTGGAGGCATTTTCAAAGCTTCACGGCGGAACCGTTCAATAAAGCTTTCAACAGTTTCATTATGTTTTTGTTTGATTTTGTTGAGAGCTGACATAGTCATATCATTAAATCCTTCATAGAACCGTTCCAAAAAGATTTGTTTGAGACCTGAAAAGGATGTGATACAACCATCGGGCAAACTTATGTACCAGTCGTATGCTACGCCAGCTAAACAACCGACGAACACTCTGGTAAGAAGAGCGTCATTTGGCTGAAGTTGAACAGTCATTACCTCAAAATGATTGATGAATTGACTCGGGGAAGTACTACCATCGAACAAAGAGATTGTAGGGATTTTATACTTCGGGGAAAACGGGACGTCCTTCCATTCAACCGGATAGGGCTGTTTAATCCCCAACCTTTGTAGATTGTCTTTCTCTTTAAATGCTTCAAATTGGGTTCGTAAGAGTTTGACAGCTTCATTGGCGTCTTCTGATGAAGAAGAAGGAGCAGGTTGAGTTGTAGTGGTAGGAGGAGGAACAGCGTTGTAAGCACTACCCCCAGCTCCTGAATGGCTAGGCGTAGTTTGTACTTGCACTTGTACAGGAGGCATTTGGGGAGGCACTACCCCCAGCCCAGTATTGGCAGGTATTGAAGATGCTATGATTTCTGGACTAGTAATAGGTGCAGTTGGTGGTGTTATATGCTGTGCTACAATGATGGAATGCATACTAGCAACCATCTCAGCCATGGTTTTTAATTTGTCTTCGAGTGCAGCAATTCGCTGTTCCTGATTTGCGGAGGTTGAAGCATCTGGATCATCGGTGACAACATAAGCCGCCACTTCTCTTGGCACAGTGGAAGATACTGTTTGTTCAGAACTTTCACTGTATGCATCATAATCAGAGAACGAATCATCTCCTGACTGGGAAACAGGAAGATGACTTGAAGGATTTTGAGGAAGATTCCTTTGACCGATTGTATCTCGGCTTCGAGAACGGGTATGTTGAAATACTCCTTCAGAAGATTCTTGAAGTAATTCCAAATACCGTTGGCTTGGCTTGTGGAGTCTACCATGCTTAGAGCATCTTTTACCCCCAGTGTCTCGGGAAGTCATGTTAACAGAAGCATACAAAACTTCGTCTTCTTCTGACATAGGTTCAGATTTAGCAAAAGTTAAACGATCGAAGACAGATCGTTTTGTCGTTTGACAACAGCATTGGATGATGACTTTATGATTACAGTGATGATCAGATGGTTGAGATGGAGATATTGAGACATTATCCTATTTTTGTCTTAGATGTTCTCGAAGATCTACAACAGGACGAAGAAAGTTCCGAGGGATCTGTTCTTTGATAACATTTGGAATATGATTCCGATTCTTCAAATGTTTAGTCCCTTGAGTATACAGGGAAGTACTCACTTCATTGGCATAAGTGTCAGGATTTTTGACCTTGGAGATTTATTTCTGATGATGTTTGACCTTCGGCATTGGCTGTTTGTGTTTTACCGAAGTGGGTCGATTAAGATAAGTTCTGAGGTCAGCAAATTCACCCCCAGGAGTTTCTGTTTGAGACACTAACAGTTTTCCCTGTCTGGAACGACAAATTTGGAGAGTCGGGAGGTCCTGGAATTCTGCTATTGGAGTAGGCAGAATACCTCTTTGATTAGTACAAGTATTCTTGTTATAAAAGAAAGAAGAATCCTTGTTTGTCAGAGTTCTCGAATTGATTGGTGCCGAGACACATTGAGATGGATCCTCTTCAGTAAAGACTGAAGAAGACAGAGAAAAGACCAAAGGGCCTTTTCCCTTGTTTTGAGATGAAGGGTTAGCTAAAGAGCGTTTCCCTCTATTATCTTCCAAGTCATGAGACAAGGAAGTTTGAGAAAAGACCAATGGACCTTTTCCTTTGCTTTGAAGAGAAGGAGGAATAGTCAAAGGACTACCCTCAGTGGATTGCGCAGAGGCAATAGGGTGTTTGGAAAGAGGAGTAGAATCTCTTCTTTTATTGTGAGAAGAAGGGAATTTAGCCAAAAGGCTGTTTTTCTTGGATTGTGCAGACTTGGTTTGCGCATGGGTGGAAGGTGCACTAGTCATTTGTGCATTAGAAGCTTTGGTAGGAAGTGCATCAGGAGTCTTTGTCTTAGAGTGCTTGGGATGCATTTTAGTTACTGGAGTGCTATTTTGCGCAGGAAAAGCCACTGCCAATTGCGCCAGAGTCATAGGAGTCTTCTGTTTTGACAAGGCAGCATATGAAGTAGCTTGCACAACAGTTGCAGCAGACTGCGCAGCCTTGACTGCAACAGATTGTGCAGCAGTTGCTGAGACAGACTGTGCAACAGTTGACACAGCAGTTTGTGCAGCAGTCTGACTAGCAGATTGTACAACAGTTGGCACAGCATCCTTGGTGGCAAAATTGCCAGATTGTGCAGACTTGGAGACCCAAACTGAGCGCACTTTGCTCTTGGCAGAAGTGACTGCAGTACGTGGAATGGTCTTGGAGTTGAGCATCGCCTCGTAGGCTGTCTGATTGACCTTAACAACCAGCGTCTTCTGCGTCTTCCCGATAGACGCTACGTCACATTGAGTTGCTACTTCCTCGTCGGAGGAGAAAGTTGTCCCCAGCAGAGTCGCCATTTTGTTTGCAAAAACAAAAGTATAAAACTTTATTGATACAAACTGTAATAAAGATTACAAGAATTCTGGGAAAATTACAACTATAGGAATCCAATCTTGATGACGATTGCTCTATCCCTTGGACGATGTGAACTTTGAAGACGAAGCCTTTGAAGTTGAAAACAACTCTGGAAACTGAAGGCAAAAAGCCTCTGAAGTTGAAGACAAAAGTTTCGGAAGAATGCAGCAGCACTTTGGCAAGAACTCCTGAACTCTCTGATTTCTGATCTCTGATCTTGATCCCCTTGAAATGAAGACTTGAAACTCTATTTATAGAGTTCTAAAAATAACTAACTTTCAGTTATTTTGGACTGCGCAAGCTGATTTGTGCAGCAACTGGTTTGCGCAGCACTGGATTGTGCAGGCAGTTATTGGATCGTGGGCCAACTATCTGAGACATATGGCATTATTTGATTGAAATGCGCATGATCGTGCATAGACAGTTGCCACGTAATGAGCAATTGATGGCATGAATGCCACATGTAATTGGTCAGTTATGTTGGTAGAATGCGCAAAGTGAACTGTGCAGAAATGGTTTGCGCAACCACGGATTGCGCATGATGGTTTGCGCAACCACGGATTGCGTTGCCACCTGTCAGCCGCCCTCGAGCACTGTGCGGCGTCAAAAACGAACATCCTCCTCGTTATTCGTGTTGTCAGCTGTCAGGAAGATCTGATTTGATTCAGTCAATGATGACTTCTGCCACGTCAGCCTGCGCAGTTGGGAACATGCGCAAACCAACCTGCACAAAGTGATGTCTGCGCAATCTGTTGTCTGCGCAACTCATCAAAATGATGAATATCTTAAATTTTTGACTTTGTTGATTGATGCAACTTGATTTTTTAGGACCTACAGAGAGAATCACAATATATTCGATATTTATGCAGGTTTATTTTAATTTATAACAGCTTCATCTAAAATTCCAAGTTTACAACAAAGAAAATTGAAGCGCTCTTCGGATAATGGTTTGGTGAAGAAATCTGCTAACTGATGATCAGTGTCAATAAATTCTAAGTTAATCGTGCCATTTTGCTGATGATCACGCAAAAAGTGGTGACGAATTTCAATGTGCTTCATGCGTGAGTGACAAATGGGGTTCTTAGTCAAGTTCATAGCACTAGTGTTGTCACAAAAGATTGGAATATGCATGAAAGATAAATTATAGTCTTCAAGGGTTTGCTTCATCCACAGCATTTGTGCACAACAACGCCCAGCTGTGATGTATTCAGCTTCTGTTGTGGATAGTGCGACAGAATTCTGCTTCTTGCTAAACCAAGAGACTAAAGATTTTCCTAATAAATGACACGTACCGCTCGTACTTTTACGGTCGACCTTGTATCCGGCGAAGTCAGCATCAGAATAACTAATGAGGTCAAATGATGTTGACTTGGGATACCATAGGCCCACTGTAACCGTACCCTTAAGGTATCGAAAGATACGCTTAACCGCGGTCATGTGTGATTCCTTAGGATTTGCTTGATATCTAGCACACAGGCAAACAATAAACATTATATTAGGGCGACTAGCAGTAAGATAGAGTAAATTGCCTATCATACCTCGATACTTACGTTGATCTACGGGTTTGCCACTATCATCTGGTTCAAGTTTGGTTGAAGTAGCCATAGGAGTGCTGATTGGTTTGACGTTATCAAGGTCGAATTTCTTCAGCATGTCCTTTGTGTACTTCGACTGACAGATGAAGGTTCCATTTGATATTTGTTTGACTTGCAGCCCGAGAAAGAAGTTGAGTTCTCCCATCATGCTCATCTCAAACTCGGTCTGCATACACTTTTGAAAAGGATAGTGTCTTTGAAAGATTTTATGAAAAGTGTAGTGTCAATTTTCCCTTTTGAAAAACCTTTCTCAAGCAAGAAATTGCTCAGCCGTTCATAACAAGCTCTAGGGGCTTGTTTGAGGCCATACAGCGCTTTCTTTAGCTTGAACACGTGGTCGGGAAATTTGTGATTTTTAAAACCAGAGGGTTGTTTTACATAAACTTCCTCCTTAATAAAACCATTCAAGAAAGCACTTTTAACATCCATTTGAAATAATTTGAAATTTTGAAAATTTGCAAATGCACAAAGCATCCGAATGGATTCTAGTCAAGCAACAGGAGCATAGGTCTCATCGTAGTCAATACCTTCCTCTTGGTTGTATCCTCGGGCTACTAGACGAGCTTTGTTGCATGTGACTGAACCATCTCCATTCACTTTGTTTCTAAAAACCCATTTAGTACCAATAATCGAGTGATTAGGCGGTCTAGGAACAAGTTCCCATACTTGGCTCCTCTCGAATTGGTTGAGTTCCTCTTGCATAGCAGAAATCCAAAATTCATCATTGAAGGCTTCTAAAATGTTTTTAGGCTCAATTCGTGAAATAAAGGCAGTGCTAGCAATAGAGTCTCTTAATGATGATCTAGTAGTTACTCCACGTGAAACCTCACAGATTACCAAATTTTCTGGATGTGATGGCTTGAAAGAGAATTTCTTAGGCAAGCTTTCCAGAGAATTTGTTTCGGTTGTGGTGATCATTGGAGTAGACGTTGATGGCTCAACATCATCATCAAGAGTAGCTGCTGCACTGTTATCTTCATCAAAAGTCACATTGGTAGACTCTTCCACAATTAATGAGCGTTTGTTAAAAACTCCATATCCCTTACTCTTGGCAGCATAGCCAAGAAAAATACCATCGTCAGCTTTGGCATCAAATTTACCTAAGTTGTCTTTGGTGTTAAGGATAAAACATCTACAGCCAAAAACTCTAAAATAAGAAACATTTGGGGTTCTCCCGAACCAAAGCCCATAGGGTGTTTTCTTCGTAATAGGACGAATAAGTACCCTATTTAAAATGTGGCATGTTGTACTGACAGCTTCAACCCAAAAGTATTTCGAAAGTGAGAACTTGTTCAACATGACTCTAGCTATATCGCTAAGAGTCCTATTCTTCCGCTCCACAACACCATTTTGTTGGGGAGTTCTTGGACAAGAAAACTCATGATCAAAACCATTTGAATCACAAAACTTTTCAAAATCTGAATTTTCGAACTCGCCTCCATGATCACTTCGGATTCGAGTAATCATGTAGCCTTTTTCGTTTTGAACTTTCTTGACAAAAATCTTAAAAATTGAAATAGCATCACTTTTATAAGTAAGAAAGAAAACCCAAGTAAATCTTGAAAAGTCATCCACAATAACAAAGGCATAGAGTTTTCCACCAAGACTGGCTACTCTACTAGGGCCAAATAAATCCATATGGAGTAGTTGCAGGGGTCTAGTAGTGCTTACAGAGTTTATGGAATGAAAAGATGACTTGGTTGCCTTATTCAACTCACATTCGGTACATACAGTGTCCTTTTTGAATGTGATGTCGGGCAAGCCTCTAACTAGCTTCTTGGTCGATAGCCTAGATATAGTATCCATATTAGCATAACCAAGACGCTGGTACCATAGTAACCATTCATCTTTATGAGCATATAGGCATCTACCTGCATTGTTAGTATCTATAGACAAATAGAAAATATAAATATTGTCCTCTCTTACCCCTTCAAAAGTAATGTCTCCTGTTGACCTATCATAAATAAGGCATTTGTTTTGTCCAAAGTTAATGTCATAACCATGGTCAGCAAGATGACTGATGCTGAGCAAGTTATGCTTTAACTCGGTCACTAGGCAGACATCCTTTATTACGGGAGAGGGAGGATAACCAATAATACTATTACCTATAATATAACCTTTTAGGTTATTACCGAAGGATACATATCATTCTCTCTTCATCGATAGTGATGCGAAAAGATGTGCGTCTCCCATCATATGCCGCGAGCATCCACTATCGAGAATCCACTTACTCTTAGTTGAGGAGGAAGGTCCACCTACATCAAGAGTAGATGTGACCTTTGGTACCCAAGTTCTTGAGGGTCCTGAAGAGTTAGTTTTTGGAAACCATGCATATATCTTTCTATCTACTAATCTTCTAATTCTACATTGTGGTGAAATGTGTCCATGTAAACCACAATAAGTACATGTAGTATTCCTATTTACATTAGGAGCATGCTGATGATGTCTATCAGCAGAATAATGAGGAGAAGTGTGATGATATGTAGATTCAGCATGGTGATGATGACTATGTGGAGTGGCATGGTGATATTGTTTATATGGCATGGCATGATGATATTGTCTATATGGCATGGCATGATGAGATTGTCTATATGTAGAGTGATGTTGATTGTGTCTTTGTGCAACATGGTGATGACTGTATCTATGTGTAGCATGATGTTTTTGTGACATATGATGATTATTTCTACGTACATGTGGTGTGTGTCCTTTGTGAAAGTGTGTGTACATGTAAGCATGATTGTGAGTAGCATGAGGATGACGTGGTTGACTAGTATGAGTTGTGTCATGCTTTGTGTGTGTCTCATATGATTGGGTTTGAGGTTGAGTAACCTGTTTTCCCAATTTAGTCTCTAGTTTCTTAGAGACAGCTTGCAATTCAGTAATCTTAGCATTCAAACATACATCTTAGTAATAGTAATCTTGTGTCTGCTCTTTTCTTCTGCAAGCTCCGTGTTGAGTGTTGTGATTTCTTGTGTTTGTTGCTCAATACGTGCCTGGGCATCATGTAAGCTTATTTTAAGCTTAGATACCTCATCAGTGACATCCGTGGGTGTAGTGTCTCTAATATTATCAAGTGATAGAGAAAGTCTTTGTATTTCGACTTCATGACTTTTGATTTTGTCCTTGGCTTGTTTATATTTACCAATAACCTTTTTATGGTCACTAAGTAAATCGGTGAAAGCATCGCCAAGTTCATCAAAAGTGAAGTCGTCAAGAGTTTCGTCTGATACCTTGTCGGACGTCGCCATTAGGCACACATTAGCCGTATCTTGAGGAGAGTTATTTTCTTCCTCGGAGTCACTAGCTTCGCTTTTATGCCAAATGCTTGTGTTGGCATATTTCTTTGAGGAGGTCTTCTTGTGTGGCTTCTCATAGCAGTTGCTCTTCTTTAAGAATGGACAGTCTTTTCGGACGTGTCCCGTCTTCTTGCAACCGTAGCAAGTTGGCTCTTCTTCTTCATCTTCTTGTGGTTCCTTCTTTCTTCGATTGAAGCGAAGGAATCTCTTGAAGTTGCGAACCATGAGAGCTTGATCATCGTCTTCTGAGTTGTCGTCATCCGTCTCTTTGGGTTCAGTCCTCCGTCGGTGAGCTTTGAGTACGATCTCCTTAGCCTTAGGAGCAGGCTCTTCGAAGTCCTTGAGGTCAAGCTCATGAGTCATTAGCTTTTCCATCAAGGTCTCCATAGACATGGTTGTGAGATCATTTCCTTCTATGATGGCTGTCACCTTAGGGTTCCAAACTTTTGGTAGCCCCCTTAGTAGCTTGCGAATCTTCTCGTGATTTGAATATTGCTTCCCAAGCGAAGACAGGGGGTTGATGATGTCGAAGAATCTTGTGAACATTTGCGTGATCGTCTCGTTTGGCTTTATCTTGAAAGCCTCGTATTCTTGAGTGAGACGGCTTATCTTTGATTCCTTGACTTGGGTGGTTCCTTCATGCGTCACTTCTAGAAGCTTCCATACTTCGTGGGATGTGGTGCATGTAGAAACCCTGTTGAACTCATTCCTGTCTATAGCACAGAATAAAGCATTAATAGCTCTCGCGTCTAGACTTGCCAGTTTCTTCTTCTCGTCAGAATATTTGTCATGTGATTTCTCAACGAGATCGCCATTGACAACTATTCTGGCGGGCTTTTTGTAACCGTCAGTGACGATAGTCCACAGGTCAAAGTCTAGCGACTTGAGATAAAAACTCATCCTTGTTTTCCAATACGTGTAGTTAGTTCCATCAAATAGGGGAGGCCTATGAGTGGACTGTCCTTCACCGTGATTAGAAATCAAGGATTGTGTGGTTGCCATGGATCAGCTCTTGGATGTAAGTCCTTGTAAAGAGAACAGAGCTCTGATACCAATTGAAGAACAGATGGCAACTCTAGAGGGGGGTGAATAGAGTTATAGCAATAATAACCAATTAAAAAAATCAACTCTTTCACGATCTAAAAATAATCAGAGTAAATACGGAAAATAAATAAGGAGCAAGAGAGCATACGCAAACACAGCCGATTTTAACCTGGTTTTCCTCGTGGAGGACTAGTCCAGGGCTGAGAACTCTAGCTCAGGATTAAATCCACTATTTGTGAAATAGTAGTTACACCCCGTGCCTTTACTCAGAAGAGCACGTCAACTTCTTACAATGGATCGCAGTGGCGATGCTTGGAATTTTCCAAGCTACTTCTTGAACTCTTGCACAAGACTCCTAACTGAGAGATGCTGAGCACTCGAGACGTAGGAAACTTGTGGCTAGTAGATGAGAAGGGTATGGCTTATATTTAGCTTAAGAGAGAAGAGAAGAGAAGATTGGATGAATGAAAATGAGAGAATTCTTGGCCTATTTATAGGTTTTTAACAGGCAGAATTCGGCCAGAATTCTGGTAGGAATTTTCAAAAATTTAGCCGTTGGACAACTAGCAAACAGCCAACCCTAAAAATTAGGGTGCTGATTTTTAGGGGACAGAGTTCGGCCCGAACTCTGTGTGGAGGCAGAGTTCGGCCTGAACTCTGTCTCTAGAGCACAGAATTGGTCCAAGGGTCCAATGGGCTAGGTTGGGATGTGGAGCTTTATGGACTTTGGATAGGTTGTGGGTTGAGTCTCAAGAGCCCAACATAACTCAGCTTATAATCATTCTAGACTCAATAAAATATAAAAGTACAATCGCAAAAATGACTTGTATTTGTACAACTGAGCTGTCGTCTGGCTTGAGCAGAATATAGTCGTCGTGTGTCGTATTGAATTATCACAAGTATTATTTAGTCAATGTTATCAATATTTGGTTGACTGTGACTTTGTGTCAACTGCCTCTTTCCTCGCCTAGAAAGTAGCTTTCTCCTTTTCAATAGCCGCAATCAGAGCCAAGTCCTCATCAAGAAATGATGATGTTGGGCTTCGCTGACTGACCGCTCGGAATTTGGCCACTTGATTTTCCAGGTCATCCATGACCTTCCTTAAACCATTAGCTCGCTCTTTATAGCCAGCAATGCTTTCAAGAGCTGTCATTTGGCATTCAGCGATAGCCTTCACATGCCCGAAGGCGGTATTTTGGTTCAAAACTCCAGGAAGTTTTACTTTCAAAACGGAGTAGAAAGCTCTTATGACTTCCTGAGCCATCTTATCATCTTCAGAAGAGGTCGTTGGAGATGAAGCTTGATGAGGATCTTCTATCCCAGGAAGGGCTACTTGGGAGGAAGTTGAACCTGACAAATAAAATAATACGTATATCAGTAACAAAAAGAACTTACTTAAAGAAGGAGTTGTAAGTTTATACCTCCTGCCGGCTCAGCATCGACTGGAACTGGAGAAATAAGAGCAGGCCCAGGTCGCTCACTGTCAACATCTACGAAAGCAACATCAGGCTACTTGCCTTCCACGGTCCCAGCTAGACCCAAAGCGGATTTAATAACGGCTGCCTCAACAGGCCGATCAAGAACTTCTTCAGTAACCGACGTCGGTTTACTGGAAGAACCAAGGCAGCTTCTGTTAGGGTTATATACTAAAAGCATCACTTTTTTAGTAACCTTATTTCCATAAATTTTGAATGAGAATCATATGGGCAAATGTTTGCATATTGTATTTGTTGCAAGTTATAATGCAAATGTCTGATATTCTATATTGTAGATAATATGGTATGTGGTGTCACACAGAAGATCATATTATCAGTTCCCTATGGAGTATATAAATAGTTCACAACCTAGATGGACTTGGACAATCTATTGGAAAGGTTGTAGTATAATCTGGTATTAGTCTATCTTGACTATAGGTTTACACTAGTACACTTTGTGTGTATTGAACAGGACCACTTAAGGTTGTTCTCTTTGAACTGACTACATAAGAGAACAAACACCTCTATTATTATGGATGCTTGTGCTCTTAACCCAGATATAATGACGGACATGTATATGCAATGTGTATTATTTTGACTCATAAAAGAGTGAGATTCATTATGGATCAACAACCTCTATGAATTGGATAATAACATTGTATGTATGATGAGCTGTTGATTATAAATAGAATCTATGTCCCGATACATCGGGTTGATGATGTCCCCTTAAGGAGCTCATAAGGATTGTCATGTAAACCCTGCAGGTGGATTATATCCGACATGACAAATAAAGTTGAGCGGTACTACTTAAAGATAAAAGATGTCGAATCAATATAGTTGTCAGTAACTTAATTTGATCAACGGACATACGATATCTTAAAATGGGAAGCCAAACGAGCATATAATAAAAGGAGCCCATAAACATAATTTAGGATTAGGGAGGTAGTACAATAATAGCTTATTAGTGC
Organism: Iris pallida; assembly: GCA_029216955.1. Classification (NCBI taxonomy): domain Eukaryota; kingdom Viridiplantae; phylum Streptophyta; class Magnoliopsida; order Asparagales; family Iridaceae; genus Iris; species Iris pallida. The sequence continues at coordinate 29,112,513 of JANAVB010009999.1, forward strand.
ATCGAGCTATTGTTAATGGGCCTGGATTGTGTGTTCGGGCTGAACACGGGATATCCAGATCCGTTAGAAGGCCTAACCCTAATTTCTCCCCATGGTCCCTGCCGTAGCCTATATATATCCTCTATTCTCTGGCCGCCATATTTCTGATCAGAAATCTAAAACTTTCTCTAAATTCGTGATTCACGTAAGGAGAGAAAGAGAGGGCTGCCAAGGAGAAGAAAAGTTTGGAAGATCGTCGCCCACACGACGTCCAACTCGAGGAAGGAATACGTGCAGAAGGTCTTGGGGTCGTCCGCTCGAGATTGCCAGGAATTACTTGTCTCCTTTTTGCCGCAGGTATAATTTGTGAACCCTAGTTTCCGTCTATGAAGGGTTAGAACACGTATTAGATCTGTTTAACTTTCTATCGATCAATACGCACACCAAAGGAAGGGTCCTGGGAATTCCCAGTTCCATCAATTGGTATCAGAGCCACTTTGGATCTACGTATTGATTGATACGTCCATATTGTCCAATAAAACCTGTGCTGTGTAATAGTTGGTAGATGTAGATCTTTTCTAACTCAGTTTTGCAGGCATCTTAGATCCAACTATTATGGTCCAATACAAGTTTTTGATTGTTTTGTTTAAACCACGGACATGTCGTGGATGTTGTTGTTGCTGTGGATGTAATTAAAATCACGAGGGTTGATCGTGCTTATTATTTTAATTTTGTAATCTAGATTATGTGTGAACTCCTTCGGGAGACATAGGATTGATATAATTTTAATTATTTTTTATCAATCGTGATGGCGGTGGTGGCTGTTTCTGACGTCGGGCGAGATGCTGGTTTTAAGCAGTCCAGAGGCAGACAGATGATTTTTGATGAAAGAATCGACAGCCAAAACCTTAAAAAAATTTAAGCAGTCTAGCGGTCAGGTCGAACCCCGAATAGATCTACGCAGTGCCAGATTTTGGATTCGGATAGTTGAGGACGGAGCAGCAAAGATGACCATAATAGTTGGATATTTTCTCTTATTTTTGTCATTTTGCTTTTTCTGATTATGTATGTTTATTATTGTGTGGTTGTTTCTTTTTTGAAAAACCAAGCCTACATTAATAATGGACAACATGGACATAATATCAACTAGTAGAAAAACCCTCATTGTTAAATAACTAAGTGGGAGAGGATATTTATTTAGTTTAAATCCTATGGTCTCTATTACTGGTTTGTAGGTAATGTAATTATACTTGCGTGTTGGCTATAGTGCTTTCCTCCATATCGGATGAGTATAATTATGGATCACCAGTACAAACTTCCTTAGGGATGATTGTAGAAAGTTACCTAGTATGTGTTCACTTCTCCATCTGAAGGAACTCATTACAAGGTAATGGACTTAGTATTAAGAATGGTATACACTTAGATACAAATAATGGTATCCTCCCCATCGGAGTCACTTCTATTATTTGTATGACCAGAGCAAGACCAGCATATTAATTTTATTGTCATAAAGTTATGTTGACATGATAGTAAAATTAATAAGAAAAACCTACTTAAACAAAGTTGAATTTGTATACGTCCACACTATCGTGGCATGCTAAATTCATGGTGTTCAAGATGTCGGTGAATTTCTTATTATTATTTTGAGGGAATCAATATTTAGTTAATTCAAAAAAAAAAATTTGCCCTACATAATTTTATTTATGTGATTCTCAGGATTTCAAAAATGGGTTCTTTCAGTCCACTTATGGTGATTCTTAAAGAAAACAAACTTATTGGACCTAATTATATTGACTGGAAACGTAATTTGGATATTATTCTGACTGCTGAGGAGTACAAATATGTACTTGTTGAGGAATGCCCACCTAAGCCTGATGCTAACTCTGATGAAGAGGTCAAAGAGGCTTATAAGAAGTGGAAAACGGCAGATGAGATGGCGAAGAGGCTTAAAAGTTTTGATAATTTCTGCCTTAATTACAACATGAACAAAAGGTTGTATAGTTTGGCAGAACTTGCAAAAGAGCTACAGGATGCTGAATCTCTCTTTAGGCAGAGTGGTCATGTTTTTGTTTCTAAAAAGGCTTCTACTTCTAAGCCAAAAAGCGGTAAGAAGAAGAATAACATTCAGAAACAGGCAAACTCAGCAAAGAAGGGCATGGGACCTCAAGACGCGGTGAAAAAGCTGAAAGGCAAATGTTTCAAGTACAAAGGGTCAGGACATTAGAAGACTGATTGTCCACTTCTCAAACAAGGGAACAAAGAAGGTATATATCATTTACTAGTAGTTGAAACATGTTTAGCGGTGTTATCTACCGGAAATTGGTGTATAGATACAGGAGCCACTAATCATGTCTACAATACATTGCAGGGGTTCCAGGAAACCAGACGGCTCAGTGATGGAGAGATATGCTTGTTCATGGGTGATGCTACAAAAGTATCGGTCGTTGCATTAGGAGATGTTACTTTATCTTTTGGTAAAAATAAGTCTTTGACATTGAGAGATTGTCTTTATGCACCTTCACTTAGAAGGAATTTAGTTTCTGTTTCTATGTTAGTTAAGGATGGATATTCAGTTTATTTTAATGACAATATTGTTATTAGAAAGAATACACATTTTATCTGTTCTGGTGCATTGGTTGATAATTTGTATGTCATTAGTCCTATTTCGCCCACAATACAACTTATGGAAATGAATAATATGTCATCTAACTTAAATAAGAGAAAAGAACCTTCTTGTATGAACCAAACATATCTTTGGCACTTGTGATTGGGGCATATTAACCTAAGCATGATTCAAAGACTGGTTGAAGATGGACCTTTGAGTTCGTTGGAAGTGGAGGCACTACCAGTCTGTGAATCCTGCTTGGAAAGTAAAATGACCGAAAGGCCTTTTACGGCAAAGGGGTATAGGGCCAAAGATGTGTTAGAATTGGTTCATTCTGATTTGTGTTGACCCATGACTATCCAAGCTAGAGGTGGCTTTGAATATTTTGTCATATTTATTGACGATTATTCAAGGTATGGATACATTTATTTGATGCGCCGTAAGTTTGAGTGCTTTGAGAAATTGAAAGAGTACAAGACTGAAACGGAGAAACGTCATAGAAAATATATCAAGTCATTACGATCAGATCGTGTTGGCAAGTACCTCTTTGGAGAGTTTAGGGATTATTTATCAGAGGCTGGGATTGCATTCCAATTGACTGCACCTGGAATGCCCCAGCAGAATGGTGTAGCCGAAAGAAGGAATAGAACTCTTATGGAGATGGTTAGATCAATGATGAGTTATTCGGATTTGCCAGATTCGTTTTGGGGATATGCCTTAGAGACTGCAGCTTATATTTTGAACTTGGTTCCTTCTAAGTCAGTACCTCTTACTCCCACAGAGCTGTGGATTGAGCGTAAGCCTAGTCTGAAATATGTTCGCATTAAAAGCAGATAAGTTGGAATCTCGTACAGAAGTACGCTTGTTTGTAGGCTATCCAAGAGGAACGAAAGGAGGTTTAATTTATAGTCCTAAAGATCAGAAGGTCATTGTTAGCACCAATGCCCGATTCTTAGAGGAAGACTATGTGATGAACCATAAACCCACAAGTAGAGTTATTCTAGTAGAACTGAGACGTGAGACACCAAGTACTTCAGTACCAACAGTACAAGAGGATGAACCACAAATAACTGCACAACGTGTCACAAATGTTACACCATCACCGATAGTGCCTCGTCGTAGTGGGAGGGTTGTGATACAACCTGATAGATATATGTTCGTGGGAGAGTCGTCAGACTTCGTTCCTGAGGAACAAGATTATGATTCCTGTACCTACAATAAAGCACTCCAAGATAAAGATGCAGAGGCTTGACAAAAAGCAATGATATCTGAAATAGAATCTATGGATTCTAATCAGGTCTGGGAGCTTGTAGAACCACCCGTTGGTGTAAAAGTCATTGGATGCAAGTAGGTCTATAAGAGAAAAAGAGGATTAGACGGTAAGGTTGAAACCTTTAAAGCTCGGCTTGTAGCAAAAGGTTTTACTCAAAGAGAGGGTATCGATTATGAGGAAACCTTTTCTCCTGTAGCCATGCTTAAGTCTATCCGGATTCTTTTATCTATTGTAGCTCATCTCGATTATGAGATTTGGCAAATGGATGTCAAGACAGCTTTCCTTAATGGAAGTCTTGAGGAAGACATCTATATGAAGCAACCAGACGGGTTCATTGAAAAGGACGAGGAGCATCTTGTTTGTAAGCTCAAGAAGTCCATTTATGGACTTAAGCAAGCTTCCTGATCTTGGAACATATGTTTTGATTAGGTGATAAAATCCTATGGATTTGATCAATGTCAGGATGAATCATGTGTATACAGAAAGTATGACGGAAACGTGGTGGTATTCCTAGTACTTTATGTGGATGACATCTTGCTCATTGGAAACAATATGAAGGTGTTATCTGATGTAAGGGTATGGTTATCCAAATAGTTTAATATGAAGGACTTGGGAGAAGTAGGTCACATCCTTGGGATCAAAGTTCTACGAGATCGCAAGAAAAGGATGTTGGGCTTATCCCAAGCTTCCTATATCGATACTGTACTAACTCGTTTTAGTATGCAAAATTCTAAGAAAGGTTTTTTACCTTTTAGACATGGAATTGCTCTATCAAAGGAGCAGTGTCCGAGGACACCTAAAGAGATAGAGAACATGAAGGCAATTCCTTATGCTTCAGCAGTAGGAAGCTTAATGTATGCAATACCATGTACGAGACCAGACATCTGCTTTACCATAGGCATGGTCAGCAGATATCAGTCTAACCCATGACAAGAGCATTGGACTGCCGTAAAGCATATTTTGAAGTACCTGAAAAGGACTAAAGAGTATATGCTAGTTTACCATACAGATAGTTTAGTTCCTTTGGGGTATACAGACTCAGATTTTCAGTCAGATAGGTATTCCAGAAAATCTACCTCAGGTTATGTGTTTACTTTGGGAGGTGAGCCATTGTGTGGAGGAGTATCAAGCAAAAATGTATTGCTGATTCTACCATGGAAGCCTAGTATGTGGCAGCCTCTGAGGCAGCCAAAGAAGTAGTTTGGCTCAGAAACTTTCTGTTGGACTTGGATGTGGTACCTAGTTTGCCTAAGTCTATTACACTTTTTGTAATAATAGTGGTGCAGTTGCAAACTCGAAGGAACCACGAGTCCATAAGAGAGGCAAACACATTGAGTACAAGTACCACCTGATACGGGATTTCGTAAAGAAAGGAAAAGTTGTTGTGATCAAGATAGCATCAGCCAACAACCTAGCTGATCCCTTTACAAACAGCCTACCAGCTAAGGCTTTTTATAGTCATGTTGAGGGAATGGGAGTCAGATGTGTAGCAGCATGGCTTTAAGTATAAGTGGAAGATTTGTAACAGTATACTGAAAAGCAATGCTTTGAGTATAAGCGGGAGATTGTTAGGGTTATATACTAAAAACATCACTTTTTTAGTAACCTTATTTCCTTAAATTTTGAATGAGAATCATATAGAAAAATATTTGCATATTATATTTTTTGCAAGTGTTAATGCAAATGTCTGATATTCTATATTGTAGATAATATGGTGTGTGGTGTCACACAGAAGATCATATTATCAGTTCCCTATGGAGTATATAAATAGTTCACAACCTAGATGGACTTGGACAATCGATTGGAAAGGTTGTAGTGTAATCTGGTATTAGTCTATCTTGACTATAGGTTTACATTAGTACACTTTGTGTGTATTGAACAGGACCGCTTGAGGTTGTTCTCTTTGTACTGACTACATAAGAGAACAAACACCTCTGTTATTATGGATGCTTGTGCTCTTAAACCGGATATAATAACGGATATGTATATGCAGTATGCATTATTTTGACTCATAAAAGAGTGAGATTCATTATGGATCAACAACCTCTATGAATTGGGTAATAACATTGTATGTATGATGAGCTGTTGATTATAAATGGAATCCATGTCCCGATACATCGGGTTGATAATGTCCCCTTAAGGAGCTCATAAGGATTGTCATGTAAACCATACAGGTGGATTATATCCGACATGACAAATAAAGTTGAGCGGTACTACTTAAGGATAAAAGATGTCGAATCAATATAGTTGTCAGTAAATTAATTTGATCGATGGACATACGATATCTTAACATGGGGAGCCAAACGAGCATATAATAAAAGGTGCCCACAAGCATAATTTGGGATTAGGGAGGTAGTGCAACAATAGCTCATTAGTGGACCGAGCTATTGTTAATGGGCCTGGATTGTGTGTTCGGGCTGAATACGGGATATCCAGATCCGTTAGGAGGTCTGACCCGAATTTCTTCTCATGGTCCTTGCCGTAGCCTATATATATCCTCTATTCTCTGGCCGCCATATTACTGATCAGAAATCTGAAACTTTCTCTAAATTTGTGATTCACGTAAGGAGAGAAAGAGAGGGCTGCCATGGAGAAGAATAGGTTGGGAGATCGTCGCCCACACGACGTCCAACTCGAGGAAGGAATACGTGCAGAAGGTCTTGGGGTCGTCCGTTCGAGATTGCCAGGAATTACTTGTCTCTTTTCTGCCGCAAGTATAATTCGTGAACCCTAGTTCCCGTCTATAAAGGGTTAGAACACGTATTAGATCTGTTTAACTTTCTATCGATCAATACGCACACCAAATGAAGGGTCCTGGGAATCCCCAGTTCCATCAGCTTTCTGTCTAGCCCCGGTATCTGGAGCAACCTCCGTGCTTTGTTCCCTTTCCATGTCTACAAGGGAATATACGATGGAAGTCAACCTCACAAGTTGCACGCAAAATTGAAGTCAAAAATTCTCATCCGAAGAAAAGCGCAAGAATGACATACCCAGAGGAGGGTGAGCTGATTGGACTTAATTTTCATCCAAGTCTTTCATCATAGCTTCTATCACAGATATATCTCCCAAATAAATGTCATAGAAGGGACTGATTTTCTGATCACCGTCATAGTCGGGGCCTTCACCCTGATCATCCCTTCGCTCAAGCCTAACAACTAAAGAAGACCCGCCCTCATCCATCGGTTGAGGACGAGCAGGGGACACTGTTGTTATGTCCACCTCTTCAGGCAAAGAAACACATACCGTAGTCGCAACTTCAACGTCCTGCGCAAAGGACAAACGCAATGGTAAGAAAACTCCTAATGGTTTGACCAAAATGACTATGGAGTCTAAGAAGAGATCTACCTCCTGAATGGTAATGGCCTGCGACGTCGTCTGCCGAGAATATCTTCTGGGAGGAGGTGAGCCGGCACTCACGTCCGCGACCTTTTTTCTCCCTCAGAAAATAACAACCTTCTTCCTCTTGGACCATGGAACCAGCTCGGTGGAAGCTTTTCTCTTATGAGGAATGTCAGGAAGAGGTTCTTCAGTATCCTCTCTCCGAGGCGCTGCAACAATCGGCTCCTCAAGAATAACTCTCTGCTGTGGCGCTGCAGCCGGCTCAACTGTGGGTGTAGCACATTCCTTTTTTTAACCCTCAATTGTGCGCTCTCGTCCTATATCAGCAAGAGTAAGGGAAACCTAGTCCCCGATATTAAACTTTGCTCTCGGTTATACCGAGAATGAAGGGTATTGACCTGAATATAGAACTTGGTAGCAGCAAAGAGCTTGTGGGTGTCAGGCTTATCTTCTGGCAGGATAAAAATTGCCCCCGTACATCTAGGGTTATAGTAGCCCCGTGCACGTACCCCGTCGAACAGAATCCTTATCGACTGTAAATGAGGGCTAGGATTGCCCAAGAGAAGCTGGCTGTAGCCGAACTGCCGTGTAAACGACTCGGCATATAAGGTTCCAGGAAAGTGTGGTTCCTATTCCTGAACACCAGATGGGAAGGCCTGATGGATTGGAGCCAACGAAATGCCCTAATAGAAAGGTTAGTAGTGAGTGCTACCTCATCTACTAGGGTGTCTCCTGTGCGGCCACTACCAGACGGAGGTGACACTCTGAAGAATTCATAGTTCTGCAGAAAACTCAAAGCTTTCTTGCAAACAGGAACCCCTGTAACGGTCCAATCCGTATATCTAAATCTCCGAAGGAAGGCATCCCCTGCCAAAGAGTCTGCCATCAGTCCGATATTCATCAATTTGGGACAATGCAGCACCAGCCATCCCATCAAATAATGAAAGGAAAACTCAGTCCTAGCAAAATTCTTTCTGCCATCAGGTGTTATCGCATTCACAACAAAGTGTCGTAAACCCCATTGGATGGCGCAGACCATCGCTGGAAGCAGAGCAAGTTGGCATCCAAATGTCAGCTTTACAGCCGAAAGTATCATACCCTGGATTATTCTTTCAATAGACCCTGAACCACCAGGGACAACACAATCACGAAGCCATATCATCAGGAAAGCGGCTAATACTGCCTTTTCTGACAACTTGAACTCGGCCTGCTCGTAGAAATGATAAATCGGGTAGTTTCCCTCAAGATCATCACTATCTTCGGCGTCTACAGCTCCATGATCTGCCATCAACTGCTCTATCTCAGAGTTTGTCAAGGGCTTGTGAGATGAGAAAGAGACTGAGCCATCCTCTTCTTCTTTGGTGAAGATGTAGTTGGTCCAGGCCCTCGTATGGGAAAGGGACCCCTCAGTCTTACCCTTCTTCGTGATCTGGTGACAAATAAAAAAATAACAGAGTAACTCTTTGTACACCTCCATCATCTCGGAGTTCTCTCTCTCCAAATCCAGGAGCTCCGCATCACAGGGAACGTATTCTACATATGGCTCCGTCTCCCAGGGAAGTTGGATATCGCATGTATCTCGTGAAGATCAAAACCCATCTCCCCACCCGGAGTGAAGAAGGTGCACATATGAAGGTTGTATAACTCTGCCAAGGAGACAAACATTGGCCAGTTAACCTTAATGCCATATTGGGTGGCTCTAACGGCATAAAGAAGACCGACAGCTTTTAAAGTGGCCTCGTAAGTTGAGAGCACCCATCCAGTAAGGTCGCTCTATAATGGAACAGAATGTCTCCAACCTACCATCCGTAGCTTCCCCTCCGGATACGACTCCTTCTTTGACAGCATCAAGTTGGAGAGAGTCTCAACAGCGTAGGGGTGAAGATCAGTCAGTACATCGTTCATTATGACACCAGTTTGCAGCCCTCTTATGGAGTAGGATGTGAAACCCTTGACACACTTGAATGGGTCCTTCTTTCGGTCACCAGAGCTGAATTGAATCCTACCAAAAATAACCCCATGCAGTTCAGGGGTCAGGTCCCATTTTATCTGCCTCTACACAACCAGATTAGTAAACGCTGGCAGAGGGTATTGGCGCTTCATCGATAGCAACCATATTCTTTGGTTATTTAACTTAACTACCAGAGGGTCTTCCAGATATATCGTCTCTTCGTCCTCGAATCCCATATTGTCACCGAACATGAAGTATGGCTTCTTAAAACGACGTGCCCCTCCAAGCAAGAGCTTCTCGTCGTTAATCATCTGCTTCTGGAAGATCTTGTCTTATTCAAGTATGGCGATCGTTCATTCCATAGGCTGGTTATGACTGATCTTGGCCTGAACATTGTTGACCATGTTGGTTATGAGACTTGTGCCAAGGACTTGGCAAGCAGAGCTAAAAGGGATTCCACCAAGTTTCGGGACAAACATGTTAACTGCAAGGATATAAGAGAAAGTCAGACTCAGAATCTGCAGAAAAAACTAAGTGCTAGAGGAATCTTATGCTCCCAAAGGGCTACGCGCCCAAAGGATTATGCGCCCAAAATAGCATGTGGGCGCATAACAAACAGCAGAATGTGGGCGCATAACATGTAGCAGCATGTGGGCACATAACATACTGCAGCATGTGGGCGCATAACATGCAGCAGCATGTGGGTGCATAACACACCACAGTATAGGCGCATGCTTCTGTGGGTGCATACGAAATGCTCACAGAACATATTGCCGTGGGCGCATGTGCCCAGGCAGAGAAAAAGTCTGAGCATCGAAAATTAATGCTCAAGACTTTGTTTTGAGGCATAGCCTCACCCAGAATCGGGTCTTGGACTGCCGAGGACGCTGTCGCAGGAGGAGAGCCACTCGGTGCAGCCCCCTTTCCCTTCGCAGATCTCTTGGCGGCCTTGGGAGACATGGTTCGTGCAGAGAAGTGTAATGTCTGTGGTTCGTATTACGTATTTCTGGAATACGTGTACGTATTTATCCTTGTATTGCATGATTTCTTGTTTAGTTTTCTTTATGGCTTGGCTTGGTTTATTCCTGGTTCGGGTTGGTTGGTTCGGCTTGGCTTGGTTTTGATTGGGTTCATGATGAACCCAAGGTGAACCCCCTACCTACTACCACCATTTATATTTATTAGCCCGCTTTATTCTCTCTCTTCATTATTCATCTTCTTCTTCCTTATTTACTCCCTTCACCTACCAAAGAGAGAAGAGAGAGGTCTAGGCAAGTGCAACTTGCTTCCACAAGAGAGCTTATTTTTATTGTTCCATTAGCTTCTCCTCATGTTTCTAAGACACATTAGAACTTGTCATTTTCTATTTTGAGGCTTTAATTTTTGTAGATCTAGAAATTAGTTATTTTCAAATTTTGGTGGTTTTGATCTATCAAACTTCCTTGTTTTCTAGTTTTGATGGTTCCATGTTGTAGAGAATTTTATTCTACCCAATTATGACCTTTAAAAAGTTGGATTTAGACTTATTTTGACCAAGTTATGGACTTTTGAAGCTTTGGGTTCAACCATGGAGTTCTTGCTGTTTGGAGAAGACAGTGAGCAGTGCGCGAGCTTTTTAGCTTGCGCAACTGAGTTGCACGCGCGCTTTAGCGCAACGTAGTCCCCATATGCTGCCTTTTGGGAGCATATGTCTCGCATACGCTCGCTTGCTTGACAAGGAGTCGTATGGACCCCATACGCTGCCTTTTGGGAGCGTATGTCTCGCATACGCTCGTTTGCTTGACAAGGAGTCGTATGGACCTCATACGCTGCCTTTTGGAGGCGTATGTCTCGCATACGCTCGCTTGCTTGACAAAGAGTCGTATGGAGTACATACGCTGCCTTTTGGAAGCGTATGACTTGCATACGCCTGACCTGAGCATGGCTTGACCTAAGCGTGGCTTGACCTGAGCGTAGGTTGGCATGAGCGTATGACTTTTGCACTGAGCGTATGGCCTTTGGCTGACTTGGTCTTATGTCAGCGTGTCAGATTTGGTTTTATTTTCCTTAAACTTGGCTCTTATATAGCCCTGTATATTGATATTTTATTAGATATTTTACGCCCATTTTATATCCTTACGTCTTTTGTCATGAACTTGATAATCACGAATTTATGAAATATATTTGGAAAGGATAACTGAGCCTGACACGATAGTGACCCGTAGTGGTGCACTCCTGACATTAGTAACATGACATGACCTGATAGTGGCCCGTCGTGGCGCACTCCTGACTAGTACACTTGACCTGATAACCTGACATGTTATATCTTGATAAGCTTTTGCGACGACTACTTGACATGACATGACCTGTATAATTAACCTGGACACCGTGGGCGATTGTGCTTGTATAAATAAACCAGTCCTGTCTTGCATCATGTCTAGGATAGGGACTCCTGAGTACCACGGTCAGGAGTACCTACTAAAATGGACTAAGGCTAATAACTAGATTAATACATTAGTCAGGACGAGATTTCCCAGCTACAGGCAATCCCGTTACCTGGGCACGCCTTGGGATCTGTAGCCTGCCGTCGAGTAGGGCACATTTCCAGCATACTGTCATGTGTTGCACCCTTCAAGCTACCTAAGGGTACATTCGTTTCCTGGACGATGTACCTACCTGAATTCAACTCTAATCTTTTAACCCGGGTAACCTGGATGGTCTGCAGGGCCTGCGGCTGTGGAACAATCTCACTGCATCTTATTAGTAATTAGGCTTGTGACAACCCTAGTTAGTTAAAGTATCAAGCCGTAATTCTTGCTTGGCCGTGAAGTGATTGGACGGAGTCTAACCAGTCTAGTCTTGCCCTGATCCTGTTCCAGATTATTGAATGACCAGAATGCTTGTATTTATTTTACCGATAAATGGTGAGAATTCCAAGTTCTGTTCAGACGAAGGGTTACGACCCCGGTCCTTGTTTGGTTTACGGGTTGTAACCTGGTTATCTGAATAGTTCCATGGTTATCTCGTCGTATATCATCCTGGTGTATTTTCTTTATTTCTAGTTCTTACTTTATATCTTGTGCTGATTGCTGGTTTTAGTTCTTAAGTGAAGCTTCCTTTGTGGCACTTGCTTTTTCTGGGTCTGACCCAGCTGGTTTTGTATGGCCAAATTTCGGAGCAGCTCCAGAGGATCTACCGACCTTCCTGCCAGATGGTGAACACTAGAAGGAATCCCGGCAACGAGTGGGTTATTTTTGGCTCTCCCACTCTATTGTAAAAAAATATTCTTTTGAGGCGTTTAGCCGACGAGCACCTGTTTAGCTCGATTGCACTTACTTACTGTCTGCCTACGGGATGTAACATGATTAACAGATCCTAGGGTTGATCATGTATGACTAAACTCTTGCTAGTCCTGACATTTTGTAACGACTAGCTTCATGATCAACTGAATATGTAATATTTGGGACGCCTTACTATTATATATTTAATGATCATACATCTTGTGACTTTACTTACTTGCTTGTGATTGAGACACTAGGCTTGTTCATGACCTTAAGAGACTGTTGGCTTGTAGATAAACTCTCATGTATCTAGACAGCCGTGACCGTATAGCGAGATGGATTCCCTTTCATATACGTAGCTGGCTATGTCCGCTCCCGCTCTCCAGTATTCTGGTTCTGGGGCGGGACATGGTTTAAGGGGTGGCCCATGCAGGTCTCATAAATCAAGATATGTGAGGGTTAACCGAATAGATGTCTCAATCAGTATTCGTCCTTGATCTCTGCTCGTATCTTCTGAATCCCTGGATTCTTGTCCTGATCATATGCTTGTATCATTGATCTGTCCTGGTCCTTCCTTATTATTCCCTATGTCATCTTCTTCAGCGACATTGTTCGTGGTCCTACCGACCAGCAAGGCGGAGCACCTCCCGCGGACCAGCAGCAACCTGGAGATCAAGCCCAGCATTCCGGGATAGCCTCCAGAGTCGTGCCTTCTGGCGGAGAGCCATCGGTTCAGCCAGTTCAGCCTGTAGAACCTGATGATGGCACTTTGATAGGACTCGTCAGGACCTTGATAGCTTCCCAAGATCGTCGTGGAGACACCTTGCAACAGGCAGTGACGGATGCTTTGACCCGGGGTGGTCATCAGGGTAACAGCACGGCCAACAGCTTCAAGCGCTTGAACCCTCCATTCTTCGACGGTAGTGAAGATGCTATCGCAGCAGATGCATGGCTTCAGGACACAGAGGTGATTCTAGAAGCAGCCAGGACCCCAGAGAACGAGAAGGTGGTCGTTGTGCGCCTGCAGTTGTTAGATCTTGCCCGCAGCTGGTGGGCAGCGCAGGCCGTTGGATTAGTAGCACCCATTGCTTGGGCAGTATTCAGAGAGAGATTCCAGACCAAGTATTTCGATACCGTGGCTCGGTATGATCTGCAGACCCGGTTCACTAATCTGAAGCAAGGAGGCAGGATGGTCGACGGATATGCGGCCGAGTTTTCGAGACTCAGTCGGTTTGCTCCCACTTTGGTGGCAACCGAGTATGATAGAGCCCAGCGATTCCAGCAGGGACTTCACCTGGAGATCTTGTTGGCAGTTGAGCAGTTTGAGCATCAGACTTTTGATGCAGTCTTGAGAGCAGCCCGGAGGCATGAGTATACCTCCCAGAGGATTGTGGATAGGGTCGGAGGTCGGAAGAGATCCCACGGCCAGATGAATCAGTCTTCAGCACCGGCCTCGGCAGCCAGGGCTTTGACTATTGGAGATCCGAGGCGAGCGGCCACAGTAACGTCGGTTCAGCATTCAACCCCGACGTACCCTCAGCAGCAGAAGCAGAAGCAATCTTTCGCAGTGGGTTGTTCTCATTGTGGGAAGCCAGGCCATGTGGTGGCAGAATGTCGCAGGGCACAGGGATTGTGTCTGGCTTGTGGAGCACCAGACCATAGGGTTGGATCCTGCCCGAACATGGGTGGTTCATCATCGTCCAACCTTTCTATCTCTTCGGTGAGAGGACCAGCTCCGGTCCAGCAGCAGCAGTATCCATTGCCGAGGCCCTTGCCGCTTCAGACCCAAGTGTTCCAGCAGCAGAACCCCCAGCAGTATGCACAAGTCCAAGCCCAGAGTCAGAGCAGGCAGCGAGGATTTCAGCAGAGGGGACCAGCACCCCGAGGGCACGGTTAGGCTATGGTGATGACCATGGAGGAAGGATTGGCACCAGGAGATGTAGTGGCAGGTACTATTCTTGTCAACTCCTTTCCAGCTTCAGCTTTATTTGATTCTGGTGCATCGCGTTCATTTATGTCTGCACGATTCGCGACATGGGTAGGATTGGAGCCCGAGTCATTATCAGTAAGGCTTAATATACTTACTGGTAACGGACTTGTGGGAGTAGATAGAGTGTTTTCCTCATGTCGGATCGTAGTTAGCGGTAGAGAATTCCCCGCTAGATTGATAGAGTTCCCGATGGCCGATTATGATGTGGTCCTAGGGATGGATTGGTTGAGGAACCAGTATGCTAGGATAGACTGCCACATTGGCAGGGATGTTTTTAGCATTCCAGGCGAGCCGGAGTTTTCTTTCTTCCGAGGCAAAGTTGAGTCATCTCCTCCAGTATTGCGGATGGCAGTAGCAGCAGTTCAGTTGCCCAGGATAGTCGAGGAGTTTCCAGATGTTTTTCCAGAAGAACTTCCAGGTATGCCTCCAGAGCGGGAGATCGAGTTCACTATAGACTTGATTCCCGGGATAGCCCCAGTGTCAGAGAGAGACTACAGGATGGTGCCGTCAGAGTTGGAGATATTGTACAAGATGATTGAAGAGCTCAGAACCAAGGGATTCATTCGTGCTAGTGGATCGCCTTGGGGAGCCCCGATGCTTCTTGTAAAAAAGAAGGATGGTACGTCCAGGTTATGTGTTGATTATCGTACCTTGAACTCAGTGACAATCAAGAACAGATACCCTCTTTCGAGGATAGATGACTTATTTGATCAACTCAAGGGGGCTTCAGTATTCTCGAAGATTGATTTGCGCTCAGGTTATCATCAGATCAGAGTCAGAGAGCAGGACATCCCGAAGGCAGCTTTTAGATCGAGATATGGGCATTGGGAATTCCTTGTTATGCCTTTTGGAGCAACCAATGCGCCGGCAGTATTTATGGACCTCATGAATCGCATCTTTATGCCTTACTTGGATCAGTTTGTGATTGTGTTCTTGGATGACATTATGGTCTACAGCAAGAGTGAGGCAAAGCATGAGCAGCATCTCCGTATAGTTTTTTAGATCCTCAGAGAGCACCAGTTATATGCCAAGTTCAGTAAATGCGAGTTCTAGCTCGATCGTATTTCGTACTTGGGTCATATCATCACTCGAGGAGGAGTAGAAGTGGATCCCCAGAAGATTGTAGCTATTGAGTCATGGCCAGTACCCAGCACAGTTGCAGAGGTTCGTAGTTTTCTTGGATTGGTCGGCTACTACCGGCGGTTTGTTTCGGATTTTGCTCGAATTTTAGCGCCATTGACGCAGTTGACCCGCAAGGATGTACAGTTTGCTTGGACAGCAGAGTGTCAGAGTTCTTTTGAGCAGTTGAAGCGAGGCCTGATAACAGCTCCTATTCTCACGCTTCCAGATGGGACCGGAGGATTCTCAGTGTACTGTGATGCATCTGGCAGAGGTTTAGGATGTGTTCTGATGCAGCATGGGAAGGTAATAGCTTATGCGTCATGACAACTTCGTGATCATGAGAGGAATTACCCAACCCATGACTTGGAGCTGGCAGCAGTGGTGTTTGCACTTAAGTTGTGGAGGCACTACTTGTATGGAGATCGGGTGGAGATTTTCACCGACCACAAGAGCCTGAAGTATATTTTCACCCAGAAGGATCTTAACATGCGTCAGAGGAGATGGCTGGAGCTACTTGTGGATTATGATGTCAACCTGCAGTATCATCCTGGGAAGGCCAATGTCGTAGCAGATGCATTGAGCAGGAGAGCCGGAGCTTATTTTCTAACAGCACAACCAGAGCTGTTAGCTGATCTTCAGAAGATGGGTATTAAAGTTGTTCTCCCTTCCAGTGTGGCCTTGATGGCCAGTATGCAAGTTCAGTCCACTATAGTCGAGAGGATCTGGATGGCGCAGTCGGCAGATTCCAAGCTTCAGCGACTCAGAGTAGAGTATGAGGCAGGACGAAGACCAGAGTTATGCATTCATAAGGATGGTACACTTCGACATGGTAAGCGTCTTTGTGTACCCAGCGGAGATATCCGGCAGGAGATCATGTCAGAAGCGCACAGTTCGCAGTATTCCATCCATCCCGGCAGTACGAAGATGTACCGTGATATCCGGCAGCATTTCTGGTGGAATGGCATGAAGCGGAAGATAGCTCGGTTTGTCTCTCGGTGTTTGGTTTGCCAACAAGTTAAAGCCGAACATCAGAGACCGGCTAGACTTCTTCAGCCCTTACCGATTCCAGAATGGAAGTGGGAGCATGTGACCATGGATTTTGTGACTGGACTACCTAGATCCCCAGCTGGTAGAGATGCTATCTGGGTTATAGTTGACAGGCTCACGAAAGTGGCTCACTTTCTTCCATTCAGAGTCGGTCAGTCGACGGCTCAGTTAGCAGAGATGTACCTCAGGCAGATTGTCAGATTGCATGGTGTGCCAGTCAGTATCACCTCGGACCGAGATTCAAGATTTACGTCACACTTTTGGCATAGCTTGCAAAAAAGTTTGGGAACTCACCTCCAGTTCAGTTCAGCATATCACCCGCAGACAGATGGCCAGTCGGAGCGCACGATCCAGACTCTTGAAGACATGTTGCGGTCTTGCACACTTGACTTTAGTGGTTCATGGGAAGATCACTTGCACCTGGTGGAATTCTCGTACAATAACAGTTTCTAGGCCAGTATCCAGATGGCACCGTTCGAGACACTGTATGGTAGGAAGTACAGATCCCCGCTAGCCTGGGATGATGTTGGAGAGAGACAGATGCTCGGTCCAAAAATGATTGCCCAGACAGTTGAAGTGGTCATGCGAGTCAGAGATCATCTTCGAGTTGCCCAAGATCACCAGCGCCATTAGGCCGATTCTCATCGGCGCTCTCTCGAGTTTTCGGTCGGCGATCATGTATTCCTGAGGATTTCGCCTAACCGTGGCGTCATTCGTTTCGGCGTACGGGGAAAGCTTAGTCCTAGGTATATAGGACCGTTTGACATTCTGGAGCGAGTAGGAGATGTATCCTATCGTCTCGCTCTTCTATCGTCGCTAAGTGAGGTGCATGACGTGTTCCATGTATCCCAATTACGACGGTATATCCCGGACCCAAGCCACATCCTGGTTCATTCGGAATTGGTTGTTGGTACCAACCTTTCGTATGAGGAGAGGCCCGTGTCTATATTGGACCGGAGAGAGAAGATCCTTAAGAACAAGACTATCAAGTTAGTCCGAGTTGCTTGGGGTCATCACTCTTTGGGGGAGTCAACGTGGGAGCGTGAGGATGATATCCGATCGCGATATCCCGACTTGTTTGACTCGTGAGGTATAATGTCTTTCTTATGCCTCATGCCTTCGATTTCTTGCTTGAATGAGTGATTGTCTGCCTAGTTATAGCTTGCATGTGATTAATGTAGCTTGTCATTGCTCCTCTAGCCTCTTGATTAAATTCCGAGGATGGAATTCTTTTAAGGTAGGTAGAGTTGTAATGCCTGTGGTTCATATTACGTATTTCTGGAATACGTGTACGTATTTATTCTTGTATTGCATGATTCCTTGTTTAGTTTTCTTCATGGCTTGGCTTGGTTTATTTCTGGTTCGGGTTGGTTGGTTCGGCTTGGCTTGGTTTTGATTGGGTTCATGATGAACCCAAGGTGAACCCCCTACCTACCACCACCATTTGTATTTATTAGCCCTCTTCATTCTCTCTCTTTATTATTCATCTTTTTCTTCCTCATTTACTCCCTTCACCTACCAAAGAGAGAAGAGAGAGGTCTAGGCAAGTGCAACTTGCTTCCACAAGAGAGCTCATTTTTATTGTTCCATTAGCTTCTCCTCATGTTTCTAAGACACATTAGAACTTATTATTTTCTATTTTGAGGCTTTAATTTTTGTAGATCTAGAAATTAGTTATTTTCGAATTTTGGTGGTTTTGATCTATCAAACTTTCTTGTTTTCAAGTTTTGATGGTTCCATGTTGTAGAGAATTTTATTCTACCCAATTATAACCTTTAAAAAGTTGGATTTGGACTTATTTTGACCAAGTTATGGACTTTTGAAGCTTTGGGTTCAACCATGGAGTTCTTGCTGTTTGGAGAAGACAGTGAGCAGTGCACGAGCTTTTTAGCTTGCGCAACTGAGTTGCGCGCGCTCTTTAGCACAGCGCAGTCCCCCATACGCTGCCTTTTGGGAGCGTATGTCTCGTATACGCTCGCTTGCTTGACAAGGAGTCGTATGGACCCCATACGCTGCCTTTTGGGAGCGTATGTCTCGCATACGCTCGCTTGCTTGACAAGGAGTCGTATGGACCTCATACGCTGCCTTTTGGAGGCGTATGTCTCGCATACGCTCGCTTGCTTGACAAAGAGTCGTATGGAGTACATACGCTGCCTTTTGGAAGCGTATGACTTGCATACGCCTGACCTGAGCATGGCTTGACCTGAGCGTGGCTTGACCTGAGCGTAGGTTGGCCTGAGCGTATGACTTTTGCACTGAGCGTATGGCCTTTGGCTGACTTGGTCTTATGTCAGCGTGTCAGATTTGGTTTTATTTTCCTTAAACTTGGCTCTTATATAGCCCTGTATATTGATATTTTATTAGATATTTTACGCCCATTTTATATCCTTACGTCTTTTGTCATGAACTTGATAATCACGAATTTATGAAATATATTTGGAAAGGATAACTGAGCCTGACACGATAGTGACCCGTAGTGGTGCACTCCTGACATTAGTAACATGACATGACCTGATAGTGGCCCGTCGTGGCGCACTCCCGACTAGTACACTTGACCTGATAACCTGACATGTTATATCTTGATAAGCTGTTGCGACGGCTACTTGACATGACATGACCTGTATAATTAATCTCGACACCGTGGGCGATTGTGTTTGTATAAATAAACCAGTCCTGTCTTGCATCATGTCTAGGACAGGGACTCCTGAGTACCACGGTCAGGAGTACCTACTAAAATGGACTAAGGCTAATAACTAGATTAATACATTAGTCATGACGAGATTTTCCAGCTACAGGCAATCCCGTTACCTGGGTACGCCTTGGGATCTGTAGCCTGCCGTCGAGTAGGGCACATTTCCAGCACACTGTCATGTGTTGCACCCTTCAAGCTACCTAAGGGTACATTCCTTTCCTGGACGATGTACCCACCTGAATTCAACTCTAATCTTTTAACCCGGGTAACCTGGATGGTCTGCAGGGCTTGTGGTTGTGGAACAATCTCACTGTATCTTGTTAGTAATTAGGCTTGTGACAATCCTAGTTTGTTAAAGTATCAAGCCGTAATTCTTACTTGGCCGTAAAGTGATTGGACGGAGTCTAACCAGTCTAGTCTTGCCCTGATCCTGTTCCAGATTATTGATTGACCAGAATGCTTGTATTTATTTTACCGATAAATGGTGAGAATTCCAAGTTCTGTTCAGACGAAGGGTTACAACCCCGGTCCTTGTTTGGTTTACGGGTTGTAACCTGGTTATCTGAATAGTTCCATGGTTATCTCGTCGTATATCATCCTAGTGTATTTTCTTTATTTCCAGTTCTTACTTTTATTTATATCTTGTGCTGATTGCTGGTTTTAGTTCTTAAGTGAAGCTTTCTTTGTGGCACTTGCTCTTTCTGGGGTCTGACCCAGCTGGTTTTGTATGGACAGATTTCGGAGCGGCTCCAGAGGATCTACCGACCTTCCTGCCAGATGGTGAACACTAGAAGGAATCCCGGCAACGAGTGGGTTATTTTTGGCTCTCCCACTCTATTGTAAAAAAATATTCTTTTGAGGCATTTAGCCGACGAGCACCTGTTTAGCTCGATTGTACTTACTTACTGTCTGCCTACGGGCTGTAACATGATTAACAGATCCTAGGATTGATCATGTATGACTAAACTCTTGCTAGTCCTGACATTTTGTAACGACTAGCTTCATGATCAACTGAATATGTAATATTTGGGACGCCTTACTATTGTATATTTAATGATCATACATCTTGTGACTTTACTTACTTGCTTGTGATTGAGACACTAGGCTTGTTCATGACCTTAAGAGACTGTTGGCTTGTAGATAAACCCTCATGTATCTAGACAGCCGTGACCGTATAGCGAGATGGATTCCATTTCATATACGTAGCCGGCTATGTCCGCCCCCGCTCTCTAGTATTCTGGTTCTGGCGCGTGACAGAAGAGATGAAAATTCTTTTTGAAAGTTTTGAAGGTAAAGAGAATAATGAATTTTATCTCTTCAAAAACCTATTTATAGGCATGGGCCATACACTATGCGCCCACTACATGCTATGCGCCCGTTACGGCTTATGCGCCCACATGAACATCCAGTCTTTTGCATATTATGTGACTGTCCCTTGCTGACATGGACAACGCATGAAGGATTGACCTCTTCAAATTCTACCCCGATGAAACTGTCAGTTCAGATTTTCGAGGAAGATCTCAACAACCATCTCTCTGACAGTCTGGCCAAACTCTATGCGCCCAAAGGGAGACCTATGTTATGCGCCTACTGCATCACGAGAAGACGGTCCATGCTTCTTTCAAAGTATTTCGAACTCATTCAAGTATCGAAAACTTTGAAAAGGGTCTTGTAGAAGCATAAAAATTTCAGCAGACTCGACAACCATGCGCCCAAGCAGTCATATGCGTCCAAGCCAGAAAGGTCAAATGCGCCCAAGTCACCAGAGAAGTCATATGCGCCTAAGTCACCAGTGAAGTCGTATGCGTCTAAGTCACCAGAGCAAGCTATGCGCCCATGCGCCCACTTTAGGCTCCTCCAGAGGGGGGGCGCATAGCCCTTTCAGGCTATTCGCCCATGTCAGAACAACCTCCGACTCGGTCAAACCAACGATCAATCATGCACCGAAGCATACAGCCACGTCAGTCTCCACGAGCAGTCGTACACCGAAGCATGCGGCCACGTCAACACCACGACCAACCCACGATCACGCAGTCTGCATGCGCATACACCCTATGTGCCCAAGGCAGGACCATGCGCCCACATGAAAACTAGTGTATTTTCTTTCTCATGTAGGCGCATAATATCATTCCAACACAGAAACGACTATAAAAAGGGGTCACATACCTCTTCAAAGCACAGAACGGAGAGCATTTTCAAGAGCCAAATTACTGCACTTCTTGCCAATGAGCCGAGAGTTAGCAATTTTCTTAGGTTTTCTTCCACTTTTGTAATCGGAGTGTTAATGGAGTAAAGAAGCAACTGCCGCTCGATCTCTTTTGTCCTATTCCCCGGAATTCTTTTTGTACTTGAGGATCCTCACGGCAGGATCTTTTAAGCGTACTCGATTTGTGGTGCCTTGCGCCAATAAGAAAAGACAGCATTTTTTCTTCTTTTTTTTTTTGTCCACAATTGTAAGGTCGATCCATGCCTTCTGGAGTTGGTGCCTTCATAGACTTGTCAAATCGTGTCTCCTTTTGCTTAGCTTTGTCGGTAGTTGAGGACTTAGATGGACCAGCTTCTGAACTTGTGGGGGCAGCAGAAGCTTGAGAAGGCACTACGTCTTCTTGTGCGGGATCATAAGTCCATAGGTAAGTCTTCCCGGATCGCGTCTCACCAGATAGAACTTCATAAATGGGAGAAGACACCATATGGCATGACTTGTATTTCTTGCCCCTCTTTGCTTTGGAAGATACCACCCCCTGCGTCATTTCTTGCACAAGGTCTGGATGGACCCACATGATCTTACCACGTTCTGTCTTGAGCAGCACCAACTTTGATGTTGAATCGCGAGCTGGCGGCAGGTTGACTACTTCTATTACTGCCTTGGGGATTGGGACTACGCCGTTTGGAACTTCTGTGGGAGAAAAGTCACCAAATTGAAGATAGATCATGTTAGAAGATACAACCTTGTATTCAGCTTCGAGGTTGATAACTTGGTTGTCGAAAAGCTCTTGTATCATCTTCTTCAGGATGATGCAATCTTTGTTAGAATGGTTAACTTATTGGTGATAAAGACAGTACTTGGGATCGTTGAGTTGGTTTGCCTCTGCAGGACGCCGTGGTGGAGGCAATGTCAGTTTATTACCCTTCATCAATGTGTGAAAATGGTAATAACATCATCTTCGTCAAAGGAGAAAGTCTTCTTGGATTTGTTAGGAGCGCCCTGAGAATTGGAAGCTCCCTTGGAAGTGCCAACCTTCAAGACTTCTTTCCCTTTACCCCCAGGGATAGGGATAGTTTGGGGGTGCTTGCTTTTGACTTCAGATTTGGGTGTCTTCAACCCAATAATTCCATATTAGAAACATCATTCTCAGCAGCATCAGCAGCCCCGATAAAAGTGAGCCATGTGTCATACTTATGTATACCCAGACAGAACTTTACTATAGGAAGGAAGTTATGCCAACAAGTATCCATAAGCTCTGAGTCTGGTATACCGAAGGGCGTCTTCAATGTTAGTCGAAGTATGTCATGTGTTGAGGAATAACAATAACAAACTCACTCCTCTTGTGCTTGGTCTCATGAGGGTGGACATACTAACATGCATGCCACTATCATAAAACCTGTTGAGGAATAACCTCTCCAAGTCTTTAAAGGAGTTAATGCAACCGTCAGACAGACTGCAGAACCATTCAAAAGCTACCTCCTATAAGGTGCTGAAAAATAGCTTTGACAAGAACCCATCATCCCTTGGTAAGTGCAGAGTCTGCGTATCGAAGTATGTCATGTGTTGGCGTAGAGAAGTCATCCCATCAAACGAATTTAGCATCAATGGCTTATAGTTTGTAGGGCAAGTGGCATTCTCCCATTCAGGAGGGTTAGGTTGAGATATCCCTATCTTCTGAAGTACGTCTTTATGTGAGATGGTATCGAGACGGGCAACAAGAGAATCAATTGTATCCTACTGATTGCGCAGATGTTGAGAAACGGCTGTTGTACGATTGTCAAGTGTCATCGGCGAAGGACCACTCCCAGCATTTACGAGATTTAGAGGAGGCACAACGGAATGTTACTCATTTTGTAGTGAAGGAGGGTTGCTGCTATGAGCCGGACTAGCGTGTGCTGAGACGTTCGGTTGAGGTGGAGGAAAAGCCCTAGAAGTTTGGACCGCTATGATGCTGGTAAACGTATCAGTGATCTTGGCAAATGCCATTTCAAGACTCTCTAGCCGCTTGTTGGTCTGATCACTAGTTTCTTCAGGTCTCTATCCCTCCGTCATGTATGCAGATAGCATACGAGGATGAATAGAGGAGACAGTACAACTGGTGCTGATACTGTCTGTCTCTGAGTTGAAAAGGCCCTCATCTTCAGGCAGGAGAGGCAGATAGTCACCATCGGACTCAAAGAGATCATCGTCATCTGGAAGTCTACCCCCAGTATGAAGGTCATCCACTTCAGACTCTGACGGAATGCTACCCCCAGGTTAAAGTTCTGAGGGAACATCACCTCCAGCTTGAGAATCCTCGCCATCTATAAGGAATCTTGTCCTTGACCGAGTACCCATATAGACTCCTTCAGATGTAACAGCTCGCTGGCTGTTTGTTGGCAGACTTCTTCTTCTTTTGTTCGCAGAACTGAGAGAAAAGGTTGGGGTAGTGGTCCATCTTCTTTGATTGGGGCTCCCGTAAGGAGGATCCCATGAAGCCATGTTGGATGAAACACATAGCGACTTTTCATCATCAGAGCGCTGTAGTCGTCTAAACACGGACTGCCTTGGAGCCACCTTCGTTGCTTTGGAGGAGCAACAATTGATGATAATACAAGTGCCCGGATGCAACCCATGAGTTGCAGTGTCCTCCTTCGTTTTATGTTTATGATTTATCATATCGCGTAAATCGATGGAAGGGAGTTTTACCTTAAAACCCATGTCGCATGTATTGCCGAGCTTTACATATGGGTTTGTAAGGGAAGTTGGCACATCCGGACTTAGTTCATGTGCAGGGACAACCCCCACACCTAAGTTCCGTGATGACCTTGAAGACAGCCCCGTGCTATACGCGTTGGGGCCTATCTTTTTGCTGTAGGCGCATAGACCCTGGAGCATGCCTCTGGACGCATGCTTTCCAGAAGTCCTGGCAGCATGCCTGTTCTTCCTGAATGTGGGTGCATAGTATGGATTATCAGAGCCTGGGAGCATAGCCTTGGGCGCATGGCCCAGGGCGCATAGCCTATCGAAGACAGAAGTCTTCTGACCAGAGTTATGCGCCCACATACTGTCTTGGGCGCATAGCTCTGGACGCATGCTTTGGAAAACAGTATTGTTTTCTCTCAGTTTTTCCTTCTCCGTTTGCGAGCCTCGCTGAGTTTTTCTAGAGCATCGAACACATAGATTCTTGGCATCATAGTATTTTTTTTGCCAAGTCTCGAGCCTTGAACACTCTGTTATTGATTGCACAAAAGGGAAGTCGCAGGGCTAGTAGAGCCTGGAATAGTATATGCCTTCTTCGCATTGGAAGCTCCTGTAGAAGGGTTATGTGCCCCCATGACAGAGTTCTCCTTCGGTTGCATATCTTCTACGACACTGGTAGGATATACAACGCGAGCCTTCGAAAGCCAAGCCTTGTGAGACTTATTTTGCTTCACTGATTTTGAGGGAGTAGAGCCGTCCCTCTAGAGCATCTCTTTGAACGCTTGTTGATCAAACTTCACGATCAACATCTTCTGAGTGCTCCCCACTTTATCGGTATTGGATTGCATCACTACCTTCTTGTCAGAGAAAAAGGTAGTCCCCAGCAAAGTTGCTATTTTTGTGGACACACTCAAAAAAAAAAGAAGCACTGTCTTTTCTTATTTGCACAAGGCACCATAAATAGAGTATGCCTAAGAGATCCTGCACTGAGAATTCCCGAGTACAAAAAGAATTCTAAGAAATGAGACGATGTAGATCAAGCGACAGTTGCTCCTTTACTCCATTGATACTCCGATTTACAAAAGGTGGGAGAAAACCTAAGAAAATCGCTAACTCTCGGCTCACTGGCAAGAAGGGCAGCAATTTAGCTCTGAAATGCTCCCCGTTCTCTCCTTTTAAAGCGGCATATGACCTCTATTTATAGTCGTTTTGCACTGAAACGACTATTATACTCACACAGGAGGAAAATAAACTGATTTTCATGTGGGCGCATAGTCTTCCTTTGGGCGCATAGGGTGTAGGCGCATTAAGACTGGATGATCGTGGGTAGATCGTGGTGTTGACGTGGCCGCATGCTTCGGTACACGAATGCACGTGGAGACTGACGTGGCCGCATGCTTCGGTGCACGACTGATCATGGATGTTGACCGAGTCGTGGAGCTGTCCTGACTTTGGTGCATAATGTGGGAACAGGGCTATATGCCTTCTTCTAGACGAACCATATGGGCGATAGGGATTTTACATATGGGCGCATAGGATTTGCATTGTGGGTGTTTATCACTTTCTGACTTGGGCGCATAGCTACTTCTAGACTTAGGCGCATAGCTACTTCCAGATTTGGGTGCATAGCTACTTCTGGGTTGGGCGCATAATGCTAAATTTTTAGGATTCTACATGTTCCAGCAGCAGTTTTAGGGGCAGGGCTATATACCTTTTCAGTAGGTGCAGCCGCAGCCGAGACAGCAGTAGCAGGCACCCAGGCACCAGCCGGCCATCAGTTGCACCTTCTGCAAGAAGCCAGTGCACAGGTGGAACGACTGCAGAAAGAGTCTGGGGAAGTGTCTGATGTGTGGATTGTCGGACCATCAGATGAGAGACTGTCCCATAGCTGCAGTTCATCCGGCACCAGGAGGAGGAGGAAGAGCTAGGGCTCCGGTAGGCCAGCAGAGGGGGCCACCGTTGCAGACACAGCAGCAGAGGTTTATCCAGCACCAGTAGCTGGCCAAAAAAGGCCAGCAAGGGTGAGATTTCACCAAGGCAACTGAGGATACAGAGGCCATAGGAGATCTTATTACAGGTTATGTTCTTCTCGACTCTATTTTCGTATTTGCATTGTTCGATTCGGGTGGTTCCTATAGTTTTGTGTCTGTATCATTTGCTGTTAGACACCATCTTATTTCTGAATCGTTGCCTAGGACTTGCAAGATCATGACTGGGGTGGCATTATCCTAGTTAGTGATATTTGCAAGGATCAGAGAGTTGTTTTGGGTGGGCGAGAGCTGGATGTGAGTTTGCTCGTAATGCCATTACCGAACTACGACATTGTACTCGGTATGGATTGGTTGAGAAGACATCACGACAGCATAGATTATCGCAGAGGTAGAGTTCTTTTCAGAGTGCCAGAAGAGCCAGAGTTCGAGTTCGCCAGATGGAAGGCGGAGCAGAGCAGCAGAGTTTTCTTTGGAGTTTCAGTGGAGGAGTAGACGGTGCCACATCCATTGATAGCAGAGTTCATGGATGTCTTTCTGGAGGACTTGCCAGGACTACTACCCTCTATAGACTTAGTGTCCAGTACAGAACTGATAACTCAACACGTCGATAGGGTGAACAACAGCGAGTTGGTGGAGTTGACGAAATAGGTGGATGAGTTGCAGGACAAGGGCTTCATCTATTCGAGTTCTTCACCATGGGGTGCACCAGTGCTTTTTGTGTCGAAGAAGGATGGGTAGGTACTGATGTGTATTGACTACAGGGCACTCAACAACCTTACGATCAAGAACAAGTACCCGCTGTCGAGGATCGATGATCGTTTCGATCAGTTGAGTGGAGCGAGGGTATTTTCTAAAATTAATATGAGGTCAGGCTACCATCAAGTGAAGGTGAAGAGGGAGAATATCCCGAAGATATCATTCAGGATGAGATATGGCCATTTTGAGTTTATAGTGATGCCGTTTGGGTTGACTAACATCCCGACGGTGTTCATGAACCAGATGAACAAGGTGTTCCACCAGTACTTCGACAAGTTCGTGGTGGTGTTCATCGATGATATCTTGGTGCACTCAAAGACCCGAGAGGAGTATGAGGAGCACTTGAGAGTGGTTCTGGAGACTCTCAGGAAGGAGGAGCTTTATGGCAAGCTCTCGAAGTATGAATTCTTCGTGGATCGAGTTGATTTCCTGGGTCATGTGGTGACTGGGGATGGGATCTCGTTGACCCGAGGAAGATCACGACAGTTGAGGCATGGACAGCACCCAGTTCAGTTGCAGAGATCAGAAGCTTTCTGGAATTGGCAGGCTACTACAAGAGGTTCATTCAGAATTTCTCCCGAGTAGTAGAGCCGTTGACTAGGCTGACCCGGAAGGATGCATAGTTTATCTGGTCAAAGAAGTGTCAGGTCGCTTTTAATAAGTTACAGAAGCGGTTGACAACAGCTCCGATTCTGACATTTCCATCAGGATTAGGCGGATTCACTATCTACAGTGACGCCTCATGGAAGGGTTTGGGTTGTGTCTTGCAGCAGCATGGAAGGTAATTTCCTATACTTCCAGGCAGTTATGTCCGTATGAGAAGAACTACCCTACCCACGACTTGGAGTTAGCAGCAGTTATTTTTCCTCTGAAGTTGTGGAAATACTATTTATACGGAGAGCGAGTAGAGATCTTCATAGACCACAAGAGCTTGAAGTATGTCTTTACCCAAAAAGATCTCAACATGAGACAACGAAAATGGTTGGAGTTGATGAAGGACTTCGACATTATATTACAGTATCATCCAGGGAAGGCCAACGTGGTTGTCGATGCCTTGAGTATGTATCTGATAGCCATGTGTATAACGGTAGATCATCACTTGTTAGCAAATTTGGAATGCCTGGAGATCGAGGTGATAATGCTGGGAGTTTAGATGCAGATGTGGGGTCTCCAGATTCAGTCGGACTTGATAGAGATGATCAAGTCGACTTAGTTTAACGATATCGCTCTGTAGTGCATCCGAGAGCAAATTCTAGCAGGACTGGTTGAGGAGTTCGCCATTGCAGAGAATGGCATATTGAGGCACGGTTCCAGACTATATGTGCCCAGTAGAGACATTCGGAAGCAGGTTATGTAAGAGGCCTACCGTTCTCAGAACTTTATGCATCCAGGTGCTAACAAGATGTATAGGGATCTAAAGGAACATGTATGGTGGTATAGGATGAAGCGGGAGGTAGCACGCTTCGTAGCTAGATGTTTGGTCTGCCAGTAGGTAAAGGCAGAGAGACAGAGGACAGGAGGACTGTTACAGCCATTGTCCATTCCGGAGTGAAAGTGGGAGCACATTACTGTAACTCCTCTTTCCAAAAATTTTAAAATATTTTTTTATTATTTATTTCATTTAAATGGTGATTTTAGATTTTTGTAAATAATTATTTAGTTAATTATTACGGTAGATGACTTTAGTCATGGTTAGGAATTGGAATACAAGGTGACTATAAATCGTGGCACGGATAGTGCAGTGGCGTGCTTTGACTAGTGTATTAGCCCTGGTTGGGAAGGCCGAGCCATAGAGAGGTCCTAACTAGAAAAACTAGGCCAAGTTGCGACTTAACCTCTATAGATGTTTTAATTATTTATTAATTAATTTATTGACGTATAGAAGACCAGGTTGTACCAAACTAACCCGAACCCAACCCAAACTCGTGTAGGCACGTAGTAAGACCAAAGGCATCCATGTAGACGTATGTTGTATAACTATTCTAATTTAGTGACCTGGTAGCTGATTTCACAAAAGGTGGTTGTATTTGTATATATTATAATTTCTTAATATTAAATAATGTTTTATTGATAATATAGTAAGTAATTTCCTTAACAAATATGTTGGATTTTGGGATTTATCTAGATTATATATACATGTGTATATATATATAAGTATATTCATAGTATATGAAAATTAGGCTTATATATATATATATATATATATATATATATATATATATATATATTTTATATATATATATATATTTTAAGGAATAGTTATGAATTAGAATTTCGAGGACGAAATTATTTTAAGGTGGATAGAATTGTAACTCCTCTTCCCACAAATTTTAAAATAATTTTTTATTATTTATTTGATTTAAATGGTAATTTTAGATTTTTATAAATAATTATTTAGTTAATTATTACGGTAGATGACTTTAGTCATGGTTAGGAATTGGAGTACAAGGTGACTAGAACCCAAATTCAGGCGCAAAATATCGAAGGCTATACAAGTAAATGCGACAAGTGCTAAAAAAACAACAGAAACCAAAAGAGGCCAGTAGCAACAAAACATGCTCGCTGGCCCGAACCAAAGGCTAGGTCAACGCCTTCCAAAAACTGTTCAGAAAGTGTGTGCAGCATCTGCTGATTTTGAGACTTTATCGGAGGACTTCCATGTTCAGCTAAGAGGGGTTGTATTGGCGTCATTCGTACCTATATTTGTTTCGGTTCTTCCAGAGAACCCAAATTCTGGCAGCTGCGACGATCAAATGGCCATGAGAGTTACTCCAACTGGCGCAGAGATCATTGAAGCCTTCGTTCCGACGACCCTGTCCGCAACGGCGAGAGAGGCTGGTCCACATCTGAGTGGCGAGGTCGTCGGAGACCAGGATGTGTTCAGTAGTTTCTGAATAGTATGAAGTGCAGCAATGGCATTTAGAAGCAAGGTTGTAGCCGATGGAGGTGAGGGAGTCATCGGTTGGAATCTTCCTACGGTAGGCTCTCCAAATGAGAATTGACCATTTGTTGGGGATACAGGAGTGCCAAAAAGGTGCGATCAACGGTGATGTCATGCCAGTGCCTCTCACCACTAGCCTGGCAGAGGCCATCGTGAAGGTGCCATCGGACATAGAAGACCACGTTAGGGAGTCGGGGGTCTCGTTGAGCTGGGCGTCAACGGCTGCAAGGTCGGCCGACGCCTCTGGCCCCAGCCAATCTCTGACCCGGTCCCATCTCCATCCAGAGTTGTTGTCCCATAAGTCACTGATTGTGCAATTAGAAGGGGCGGTCGAGGTTGGCTGGAGGACGATATTGTCGAGCAAACGCTCGTGACACAGCGATGAGCGACTGTTGCCAAGCTGCAGGCGGATTAAGGGTTCAGCGAGGTGGCGACCTTAGAGGATACAGCGCCAAGATGCAGAGGATCGATTGTTGACGACGGCTGTCGCGGGATGAGATTGTCGAAAGTATCTAGCCTTCATGATTCTTGTCCATATGGAGTTATCCGATCGGAGCTTCCACCACAACTTTATTGAGCAGGCATCGATGATGTGCGCTAATCTGCTAAAATCGAGTCCGCCCGCATCGGTTGGTTTGGCTATTGTGTCCCAGCTGGCCCAGTGGTGCTCATCCTTGCCGTTGAGATTCCCCCAAAAGAAGTTGGCAAAGAGGGACTCTAACGAGGATAAAACCTTCTTGGGGGGAGCATACGGACAGGGTGTAAATGGGGATAGAACATGCTTGATAAGGATCATCTTGCCACCTGGAAAGAGGATCGTATTGTACCTTCCTTCTATTTTTTTATTTTGTTCACTAGACCATCGAAGATGCCCAAATTAGATTTGCCATACACCAACGAGCACCCCAGGTAGGAGAACAGTGGGTAAACGATGGAGAAGGAGGTCAGGTTGGCGAGAGTTATCGAGTGGCTCTTGTCGACTTTGTGATGAGTGTAGATGATGCTTTTATTTGAGTTAATCCGTTGGCCTGAGCATCTGGTGTATTTTTCAGGCGTTCTGCTGACCACCTCCACCGATCTGATGTCACCGGATGAGAACATTAGGATGTCATCGGCGTAGGACAGATGTGTAATTAAAGGGCAGCCTGTTATGGTATAAAAGTGGTAGAATCTAGGGGTATTCGCCATGTTATTTAGGTTTTTGCTGAGCACTTCGGCTGTGATGATGAAGATGGTGGAGGATAGAAGGTCTCCCTGTCGGACCCTGCGGCTAGATTTGAAGAAATCGTTGGCTTATCCGTTGATAACAGTGGATAACCAAGAGTTGCTTATGGATCTGAAGATGATGTCTATCCACTTCTCCGAGAACTCGAAGGCCCCGAACACCCAAATCATGAATTGCCAGTCTAGACAGTCATAAGCTTTCTCCATGTCGAGTTTGATGGCGATATTACCCCATGGATGGGAATTTTATGCAAGTAATCATTTCTTGAGCGAGCAGGATGATGTCGGTGATGTTCCGTCCAGGGACGAAGCCGCTTTGTTCCTCGAAAATTATCTTAGGAAGAAGTGTGGACATGCGGTTCGCGATGATCTTGGAGATGATTTTATTGGTGAAGGTGCATAAGCTGATAGGTCTGAAGTCTTTGAAGGTCTCCGGATTATCTTTTTTGGGGATTAGGATAAGGTTGGCGCGGAAGATGGATTTCGGGTAGCTTGGGCCTTAGAAGAAAGCCACAGCGGCTTCATAAAAGTCTGATTCGATGATATCCCAGCAAGATCGGAAAAAGATACCGGAGAAACCATCAGGCCCGGGGGTGCTATGTTCGCCTAGGGCCCAGACTGCAGACTTGACTTCCTCCAAGGAGGGAAGGGTCAAGAGTTGCACGTTTTCTCGCTCGTTGATCAAGCTGGGGACCTTCGCCAAGAAATCCTCATCCTTAACAATGACCTCTTTGGAGAAGAGTTTGGTATAAAAGTTAGCGGCAGCCACGTTGATGCTCCGTGGTCTTTAAGTAAGATGTTATTGTCGTCGAAGATTTGGTGCAGATTGAGCTAATTTCTGCATCCTTTAATGCAAGTGTGGAAGAAGCCAGAATTTCTGTCACCCTCGGCATCCTAGGTCAATCTAGCATTCTGCTTCTAGAATTTCGTCTCGCCCTTCAGCCAAGATTTGAGGAGTGCTTTGGTAAGGTTGAGTGTGGCACGAGCCTCCGAAGATCTGTCCGTGGCGAACATGATCTCGACGCGAGTGACATCATCCTTCGTCGTCTTTATTGCTTGGAAAATATTGCCAAAAGCGAGTTTGATCCAAGTCGATAGAGCACCCCTGGTAGCTTTAAGCTTGGCTGCCACACGGACGAGGGGGTCGGGGTTACTCATCGACCTCCAGGCTAAGGCTACGATGTTCCTGAATTATGGGTGATAGCTCCAGAAGTCCAGGAAACAGAAAGGTTTTTTGATCAAGTTATAGTTGTTGCTGATCTCGATTAGGAGAGGGGAGTGATTCGATTCGGTGGTGTTGAGGTGAGAGAGGTTAGAGATGAGATCCATGTCCGACCAACAGTTGTTGACCAGGGCTCGATCCAGGTGGGAGTATTATCTTCGGACGCCTTCCTGCATGTTACACCAGGTAAAAGCGATACCGAAAAAAGGGAGGGGGGACATGTGGGCTTTGAAGATAAAGGTATTGAAGTCATTCATGGTCGGTTGGAGGGGAGGGTGGCCTCCAAACTTCTTCTCTTGGTACGAGATCATGTTGAAGTCTCTGAGACAGAGCCACGGAAGGTCGTTGAGGTAGAGGTGGGTGTCCGTAAGGGTGTCCCATAGCATCTTGCACTCGGTGAGGTCACAGCTGCCGTGGACAGCGGAGACGATGGATCGGGACGTAAGAGAGGGGTGCTCCACCCAGAAGGATAGCACTTGTTTCGAGTCATTCATGATTTCAAATTTGCATTCAGCGACAAAGAGGATCCAGATGTAATGGCACCCGCCGATTGCGGATGGGAAGCCGAGTTGAAGCTGGATGGATTTGAGTTTTCTTTGAGGGATTTTAGGCTCGATGATAAATAAAATATCGATCCGGTGGATTTTTTTGAGGCTAATTATTCTTCTCAAGGTAGGTTTATTGGCCAGCCCTCTCACATTCCACGAGATGATGTTAAGCATTGGGGTGGTTGCGAAGGGGGTGGGTGTTGGGCTTTGTAGCTGACCGAGTGGTCATGGCCGTGGGCTCTTGGGTATATTTTTTCTTCTTGTTATGGGAGGTTTTGGTTGCTCTCGATGTCGCTACTATGGCATGTCCGCCGTCTCAGACGAACCATGGGTTGAGGTGCCAGTGGCCTTCATCGGGGGGGAGGCAACATCTTTGTCTATCTCGGCCAGAGCGCAGAGGGGATTGCTGGGGTCCAGGAAGCCGGCTTCCATGGCTTGCTGAAACCTGTCCACTGGAAACTTGCCCAATGTCATCGGGTCATTTTCGAAGTCACTTCCGGAGATGATAAGAAAGATCGCAGTAGAGGGGTGGATGATCAAAGCCATCTGATTCTCTCCATCGCTGACCGGTGAGACAATGTTGTGCGGGTGCTCTTCTTTGGGCTCCTCGCGCTCATCGGGAGGGGTCTCGCCGGGATAGGGTCTCTCCCGGATGATGTCTGGAAGGACGGGGGTGAGGATGTCGTACTTGTTGTTGGCGAGGATGGCCGGAGGCTCGAAGGGGCCGATGGCTTTAGCCGGTGGGGGTTGGGAGCGGGGGCTGGGTGAGCCGTCGCTGTCTATAAAGTGGGAGTGGGAGTGGGAGTGGGAGTAGAAGTTGGGAAGGGGAAGAATGGGGGTTGAGGCGAAGATTTGAGTCGCCTTCAGGGATTGCGACTTGCGGGGATCTTCGTTCTTAAGCTCCGGGTGGGCCTTGAAACAATGCTTTGTGAGGTAGCCTCTGGTCTGACAATGCTTGTAGAAGATAATGCTGTTGTCATACTCCAGTGTCTGAAGGTGTGATTGGCCCCCGATATCGATCTGAATAAGAGTGGGAGGGTCTAAAGACAGGTCGAGCTCCACGCAGATCTTCGCGTAGTTACCTTTGGAGAGATTGCGGGTTTTTTTGGTAATGGCCACAAGGGTTCTGAAAGAGCTGGCGATTCTCTTAAGTGATACGAGGGCAAAACAGACAAGGGATAGGTTTGGAAGGATGATCCACGCCGAGATTATTAATGTGTCGACTTTGGGGTTGAATCCGAGGGACCATTTGGCGATCTTGACACTATGGGTGCCAATTCTGGTAGTACCTTTGGCCCAGACTAAAGAGTAGTCGGGGTCAGAAGATAGGTGGAGTAGCAAGTATTTGGGGTCCAGCGGTGCGACCTTGAAGGCGGAGGCAAGACCCCAGCCAGCAATAGCTTCCTGAGCAATGGTGATCTTTGGACAACTAGAAGGGAACTTCAACACGAACGTCTTTGCAAAGCTGGCCGATAAAAAAAATATCTCTACGGAGGGAAATGGAACGCAGATGGTGTGACTGTCGGAAGGGCTCGAGCATTCGATATCTAGCAGCACGGTGTCCTCGGACTGGAGAGGAAGCTGTGCCCCGCGGTCCGGCCATAGAATATCTGTATAAAAAGGGGCTTTCGCTGCACTTGCGGAAAGGGGAGGTGACTGCTGCCCGGGATGGATGTTTGGAAGGGTGGGTGAGTGGGCGACTGCTGTACGATGCGACGAGGGCAACCCCTCGGAGTACGAACGACAAGAGGGGGCCATAGGGAGTGTGGGCACATGGCCTCCTTTCGCAGGCGTATGGGTCAGGCGACCCACCGAAGGACGGGCGCATGCGCCAAGGCGGGAGCTTGTGGGCGCATACTTGCCGGCGAATGGGATTGAGGGCGTCTGGCACATAGCCACCTGCGCATGATCGTCCGCGGCTGGGGAAGTATGCGCATAGCCTATGCACAGCGGAGGAGGAGGGGGCATATGCCCGCCCTCTTGCGAAGGGGGGCAGAGCCGCCGCCCTGCGGAGCAGGGGGCTGGCGCATAGACGCCGGCACGGGGGGGGTGCCTGGCCGCTTGCACGAGGGAGGGGAGTGCTTGGCCGCCTGCACGAGGGTGGCTGGCTTCCCCGCTGGGTATAGGGCACATTGCCGCCTCGCAGAGTAGTGGGTGCATGGCTACTCCTAGACGGAGAGGTGGGCGAATAGCACTCGACCTCGCCCCCTTTCTCCGCAGAAAATGAGGGAAATTTGAAATTCAAACTCGACAGGCGGGACATTCTCGATCCCGTGCCCGCCAGCTTATCAACGGCCCAGCTCTGTGGACTTAGCATGTAGGGGTGCCACAGGGGGCCGCCGGGGCACGAAGCCACCGAATGAGAGGAGCAACGCTAGGGGGTGGTTCCCTCCTTCGACCACCAGTCGTATCCAGCCAAAGACAGAGAGGCGGCACCAAGACCGGACCGGAAGCGATAGCCTGGGTGGCCACCGGATCTTGGGGGCTACCCCGATGTGGGCGCGGCCGACCAGGACGAGTTGCTCGCTCGTCCAAGCGGGCAGCGGACGAGGAGCTCCCTGAACGCGCTCAGCAGGAGCCACCGGAGAAGGACGAGCCGTGGGGCCGAGGGCGGACGTCCAGCACATGCGTCACCGGGGGGAGAGGGGTGCGGCTGCCGGCGAACTATCGGGACTGCTCTGCCCCGGTGCCGCTTGTGAGCGGAAGAAGGGGTCATGAGGCCATGAGAGAGCTGGTGGGCAGAGGATATCGTCTATTATATATATATATATATATATATATATATATATATATATATATATATTATTTATATGTATATATATGAGGAGCAACGCTAGGGGGTGGTTCCCTCCTTCGACCACCGGTCGTATCCAGCCAAAGACAGAGAGGCGGCACCAAGACCGGACCGGAAGCGATAGCCTGGATGGCCACCGGATCTTGGGGGCTATCCCGATGTGGGCGCGGTCGACCAGGACGAGTTGCTCGCTCGTCCAAGCGGGCAGCGGACGAGGAGCTCCCTGAACGCGCTCAGCAGGAGCCACCGGAGAAAGACGAGCCGTGGGGCCGAGGGCGTACGTCCAGCACATGCGTCACCGGGGGGAGAGGGGTGCGACTGCCGGCGAGCTATCGGAACTGCTCTGCCCCGGTGCCGCTTGTGAGCGGGAGAAGGGGTCATGAGGCCATGAGAGAGCTGGTGGGCAGAGGATATCGTCTATTATATATATATATATATATATATATATATATATATATATATATATATATATATATATATATATATATATATATATATATATATATATATATGTATATATATGTATATATTTATATGGAGGGGCAGAGGATATCGTCTATTATATATATATATATATATATATATATATATATATATATATATATATATATATATATATATATATATATATATATATATATATATATATATATATAATAGACGATATCCTCTGCCCCTCCATATATATATATATATATATATATATATATATAAAAAACTATATATATATATATATATATATATATATATATATATATATAAAATATATATATATATTTATATAAATATATATATATATATATATATATTGATTGTAAGTCCCTTGATTTTTGGATTTTTTTTTAATATGGATATTTATTATTAAACTATATTTTATAATCAATATTGGCTATAGAGTACTTTATCGTAGTTTTTAATTTGCAGCACAACAATAATCAATTTCTCCAAACAAGTTTCATATTCGTGTTCTAGATGAGTCCACCTTTATTTTGATATATCTTGTCGCACTCAAACATATATTCTTGTACTACGTATTTTTTGTATAATTTTGGGGCCAAAATAGTTATTATACCCTTCGCCGTAGATTTGATGTATTTTTTTATTTTGATTTGAGGCCCAAACCTAATCCAAGCATTTCGATCCAATATATGGTTTTAATATATTTTGATCCTACTACACACATGTCAATGGTGTGCCACTCAACTGAGGTTTCATGTAGTATTTATTTTCAAACGACACGCAAGACCAAATATTAGACTTATTGGTGTAACGCCCAGTCCCAAAACACGTAGGACTAGGAACGTAGACATGCTATCTATATTCATACAAAGTACATAGGCCTCGTATGGATGTATAAGCTGTAAAATGCAGTAGAACCATAACTAATCTCATCCACACAAAAATAAATAAATAAAAGATATCATATAATCAACTATGAAATTGTCATTTGGTACATGTAGTTGGACGGAGACAAATCCACTACCAACTATGAAAAGAAGTACATAACAAAAGAAAGAGTTTGACGGGCGAAGCGAAGACGATCCAAGCACAATCATCCTCAAAGAAATGGAGATGGTCACGACTAAAGCTAGAACACCTGTAAAAGACAAGAGCACACACCTGGCGAGATAACCAGGTCCTCAGAGGGATGTAACAAGACACATAATATCATGCCATATAAACTGAATAATATTGCCCAAATAAATAAGTCAATTGAATTATAACATGGTCCAATACATACCTATTGAATTAGCTTACCATCCCCCCAACCAAACAAGGACAGGAGACGGTAAACTAATTCACGATGACGTATCTTTCCATGCTATGAACCCAATATGGTATCCGGACCCCAACAAGGTTCAATACCTTCTCATCGAAGTCGTAAGTCACACCTACAACCAAACAAGGACAAGGTGTGGTGAACTAATTTGCGACAAATTATTGTTCCAAGCCACGGTCAGATACAAGTACCCAAACCAAGAGTACTCATACCTAACGGATAAGGGCGCCTAACCAAATCTAAGTGAATGCAGTTTTAAGAACAGTTCATGGTCGCATGACTACCGGGTCAAGTCAAAAAAATACCAATACAGTACCTCAGTAGCGAGTCACAACACCATATACTATTCCTCAGTATCGAGCGAGTCTATAGCATATAGTCTACCTATCGTTCCTCAGTAGAGAGCGAGTCTACGATAGATAGGGTGGTAGTCAACTTCCAATCAAGTTATTTCCGCCCAATGCCAACTCATAATTGCTAAGTCTTCTAGCATGCAATTCTATTAGCAGTTATTTCCTAACGCACGGCTTATACGTACTGGTGGCCAGCCAATCACGCATGTTCGAGTCCTATATGTGACTCACAACAACGTGGTATAAATGTGTTAAGGCCTATGAATGCAACACACAGAGGTGGTCCCTTAAATTTAGGTTTAATATATAAGAAAATAATACATAGCAGGAAATATAACTGAACAGTAAGTTCTAACAGATTACGCCATGTATCACAGTTTATTTTGCATAAAGAAAATAATGAATAATGCATGAATATGAGCTAAAATAAATAAACAGCAAATGGTAAGGTGTCTTGCCTGGTAGGACGCCTGGTGCGCTGCAATGATCAATGTGGCATGAAATGCGACTTCGGTGTTACAACTATGCAAAGGGAGCCTCTGTTGACGACATAAAGTATTCCATCGGGTCCAGAACGGTCAGCTTGGTTAGGTTTGGCATGATGAAGTACAGAATTGGAGAGAAAATAGGAATAATAGGATTGATATGGTCAAGAACCGATAGTCGAAAGGTTTGTGAAAGTAATATATACTATTTTAGAAAAATATTTATAATGCTTGAAGCTATATTTTATAGTGAAAAATAATTTTAGATAAATGCATACTAAAAAAATAGAAATCGTTTTTAGGCTAAACCCTCAATTTGTCAAAATAAAATTATAGGTAGAAAACTACATATATAAATATCATAATATATTCTAAGTTAAAACAAAATTTGAAATCGATTTAGACAAAATTCATGATATAACTTTTTAGAAAATATTTATAATACCTATAACAAATACATTTTTAATCCACTACTAGTAGGTACAAAAATGATAATAACCATAAAAAAAAACACGATAATGATAATAATAAGGCTTCTAGCAATTTATACCTAGTATACCAATAACTTAATATCCAAAAATATAAATATAAATATATTTTTATACATGTACTGTTTACAACAGTACTTACAATAATAAAGATAATAATAATTAAAATAGTAATAATAATAATAACAACAGAATAAAATAATAATAATAATAGTAATAATAATAAAAACCTGAAAAATGTACACTGTTGCGCTCCTCTCGAAGGAGGGAGCACACAGCAGTAAAATAAAAGAAAAGGAAGGCTGAAAGGAGGAGAGAGAAAGAAAGATGGGGATGGGAGAGGATGAGGGGGAGAGGGACTGGAGAAGGAGGCGGAGAGGATTGGGCGGCCATGAGGAGTCGGGTGGCGGCGGAGAACGGGGAGCGAGCGAGGAAGGGAAGTGAGAGCGGGAGAGCGAGGGTATGGGAAAGGCTCCGCCGACGTCGCGGCGGCGTTCGCGGTGGCGCGGCTAGGCGCTGTGGAGCGGAGAAGAACAGTGAAGGGGAAGAACGGGAAGGTGCGAGCGGGAGGGTCGACGCACGGAAGGAAGCGGGAGAGGGTTTCCGATGGACGGGCGTGATGTTGGCAGCAGCGGCCGACGCCAGATCCGCGGTTGGGGGATCGGCTCGAGGGGTCAGCGGCGACACAGGGGCAGCACTCCCGGAGGCGGAGACGGGTGCACCCGGTTGCGGATGCGCGGGATGAAGGTCACCGCATGCACGGCAGCGGATCACCGGCGATGTGGAGGTAAGGGCGGTGGTGGTGTTTGTTTGTTTGTTTTATGGTGGTGGTGGTGGTAAATTTCTTGGGTGGCGGCGGTGTTGTCGTGTGAGCGGTCGGTCGTGGTAGCGGCCGGTCACTGTGGCGGTGGCTGAGTTTCTACGGTGGAGTCGGGTGGTAGTGATAATGGTGTCGGATTTTGTGACGGCATAGGTGGTGATGATGGTGGTGTTTGGGGGTTTTGCGGAACTAGCCGCCGTTGGTAGAGGTGGTCGATCACGGTGGCGGTTTTGCTAGTTTCGAACGGTGGTGATAGTCGGGGTTTATGGTGGTCGTTTGGTCGTCGGAGGGTTCTGGTCGAGTATGGTTTATGACCGATGGTTGCTGGCTATGGTGATTATGGCAATGGTGGTAGGTATGGGTGTGTTGTGGTGGTTATGCTGGGTTCGATTGATTTGGAGGAGATGGCGGCGGTGATGGTGGTCCGGGTGGTGGTTGTGGGTTCTCTAGAGTTAGGTTTGTGGAGTCGGGGGAGATAGGCATTTGGCCGGGGTAGCGAGGAGGCGGTGGTCGGGATAAATAGGGTTAGGAATTCGTTTGTGTCGGGGTGTGTCCGACACGGAGAGGTTGAAATTGTATATGTAAAAATATGGAGTAAGAATTTCGATGGACACAGACACGATGCACATATATTTGTGGAGAAATTTGTGGATGTGAGGAATTTATGGAGGAGTACTGCCTATTTATAGGATATGGGAATTCTCAGTTGGATAAGGAGTAGGGGTTTTAAATCTCCCATAGATAATTCATCTACTTAATTTAAATCAAATTTAAATTGATTCAATCAATAGTAATCCAAATCAAATTCTAATTTAAATCTAGATAATCTATACTTAAATTAAATATACTATTTAAATCAATTCATAAAAATCCAATCAAAGATTTAAATTGCCACAAAATTTTAAAATATATTTTCTAAAAATGCATATAATAATAATTTTGAAAATTACATTATTATTTAAAATAAACTAATAAAAATATTTATGAAATATATGTGTGCACGAAGAATCTTTATTTATAATTAATAACTGTTATAAACAAAAGACTCTTTATAAATAAAATAAATTAAAATAATAACTTGGAAACTTTGGTACGATAGCTAAAATAACTATTATATATATTATTTTGAAACTATAAAAATAGAAAAATATTTTTCTAAAAATATGTACGCTCGCACATAATCGCACTCGTCGAGCAAATTCGAAAAACGAAATTTCGCGTGCGACGTATAAAGCAACTACGCGACTTATAAATACAAAATAAAACAAATTAGTACCAAATTTATATATAAAAAA
This sequence comes from Iris pallida, assembly GCA_029216955.1. Taxonomy (NCBI): domain Eukaryota; kingdom Viridiplantae; phylum Streptophyta; class Magnoliopsida; order Asparagales; family Iridaceae; genus Iris; species Iris pallida. The sequence continues at coordinate 29,153,356 of JANAVB010009999.1, forward strand.
ATAGTAGAAATATAGGGGTTTTACAATTGGACTCAAAACAATCCAAATAATTCTACCGACCCAAAACTAGTCGAAGTAAGGTTTGTAAAGCCTATTATAGGTTACCCTAACCTATTATACATTTTTTTTTACTAATTTTTATGAATTAATGGCGCCATATTAATTTAAATCTATTTTTAAATCAACTCTATAGCTACATTCCTAATTTTGACCTAATCAAACCTCTTTGAGATACACCTTTGATTTAAATAATCAAATCTCCTCCAAATCCCACCAAACCGAATCTAAAATCTCTCAAATTATTTTCTCTAACATAAAACCAGCACCCCTCTCTTTTTTATACGAAATATATATATATATATATATATATATATATATATATATATATATATTTATATATATATATAAACTGAGCGGCCTCCTATATTTATCATGTGCATAGTTTGTAATGCCCCAGAACCAAAATACTGGAGAGCGGGGGCGTACATAGCCAGCTACGCATACCGAAGTGCAATCCACCTCGCTATACGGTCACGGCTGTCAAGATACATGAGGGTTTAACTATAATCCATCAGTCACATATGGTCATGAACAAGCCTATTGTCTCAATCTCAAGCAAGCAATAACAGTAACAAGATGTCAGAGCACCAAATATACAATAGTAAGGCGTCCCATACATTATATATTCGGATGATCATGAAGCTAGTCGTACAAAATGTCAAGACTATCAAGAGTTTCAGTCATACATGATCAACCCTAAGATTTGTCAATCATGTTACAGCCCGTAGGCAGATAATAAATAAAGGTACAATACTAGCTAATACGTGCTCGCCGGCTAAACGTCTCAAAACAATAATTTTATAATAAAGTGGGAGGACAAAAAGAAACCCACTCGTTGTCAGGGTTACGCCTGGTGGTCACCATCTTGCTGGAAGATAGGTAGATCCTCTGGAGCTGCTCCGATATCTGGCCATACAAAACCAGCTGGGTCAGACCCCAGAAAGAGCAAGTGCCACAAAGGTGGCTTCTCTTAGGAACTAAAACCAGCATATCACAATAGAATATTAAAGATGAATATAATCGAAACTGATAGTAATAAAGATAACAACAGTAAATTGAGTACGAGGAAACCATTCAAGTAGCCAGGTCACAACCCTTAAACCAAACAAGGACCGGGGTTGGAACCCTTTACCTGAATAGAAATCCGTCTCAACTACTTGTTGGTAAGTAAAACATGATGAGCTCGACATAGGGTGAAATAAGACAATAATCGAAGAGAGGACAAAGAACAGCTTCGGGAGGCAGGTTACAACCCTTAAACCAAACAAGGACCGAGGTTGTAACCCTTCGCCTGAACAGAACTGGACCCCTGATCTTTATTGTTAAGGCCAGTATAAATAATCATGCTATTGAAGAAAGGTAAAACATGACAAGCATGGCATGGGGAGCAATAAGACAATAAACGAAGATATGATACAGAACTGCTCCGGGAGACAGGTTACAACCCTTAAATCAAACAAGGACCGGGGTTGTAACCCTTCGACTGAACAGAACTGGACCCCTGATCGTTATTGTTGAGGCAAGCATAAGTAATCGTGTCATGTCACAATCTTGTACAGGATCAGGACAAGACTAAGCTGGGCTAGATTTCCATCCAATCAATCACGGCCAAGCAAAGAGTACGGCTTGATACTTTAACTAACTAGGATTGTCACAGGCCTAGTTACTAGCAAGATGTAACGAGATTATCCTAACAGCCACAAGCCCTGTAGACGATCTAGGTTATCCAGGTCGAATGTCCGTTTATGAAGGATGCAACACGTGACTGTGTGCTGGAAATGTGCCCTACTCGTCGGTAGGCTACAAGTCCTACTTGGTGCGCCCAGATAACGGAATTGCCTGTAGCTGGGAAATCTCTTCATGACTACTGAATTATTCTAGTTTATTAGCCTTAGTCAATTGCAGTAGGTATCCCTGACTGTGTTACTCAGGGATCCCATCCTAGACATGATACAAGACAATACTGGTTTATTTGTACAACACACAATCGTCCACGGTGTCCAGGTCATTCATACTTGTTATGTCAGGCTAGCTGTCGTAACAGAATATCGTGATATATCATGTCAGTTTACTTGTTAAGAGTGTGCCACGGCGGGCCACTATCGTATCCATAGAACATATCAGAACTTACATGACATAAGCATAAATGTGACCATTCTCTTTAATTCTACTACTACTAATAATATAATAATAACAAAAAAGACAAGACTATGGAAGGAGCCATACGGCTGATTGGAGTCATGCGGCAGAGAACACGTACGCTTATGAGGCTGGGGACGCGGGTCTCATGCGGCTCAGTGACAATCGGATTCATACGTCAGGAAGGAATGCGCGCTCATGCGGCTGGATGTAGACGGGCGCATACGGCTCAAGAGGATGGACTTATGCGACTGTGGGGGAGCAACGCCGTGGGGGCCTATGCGGCTGCGGAGAAAACGGGTCATATGCGGCTGCGGATGATCGGGTTCATGTGGCTGGAAGTTGCCACTGCTTTATGCGGCTAAGGATGCTGGTGTTCATGCGGCTAGATTGTCATACGGCCATCATTGCCCTGCGGCTGAGATGAATGATTTATGCGGCTGAAAAGAATGGAAGTTCATGCGGCTGCGAAAATGAAGTCTTATACGGCAGTGGCAAGGAGCCCATGGCTTATGCGACTGGGAAAACTTGTCGCATGGGAGTCCATGCGGTCAAGTACTGCCATACGGCCAGGAAGGCTATGCGGCCATGAACTGCCATGAGGCTGCACTGTTCTTCTTCTCTACTGTTCCGAGAAGAAGAGTCATTGACTCCATTCTTTTAAAGCTTCATAAATCCTTCATCCCAAGTCTAAATCCAGACTTCTATAGGTCAAAATGGGGCAGAACAAAATTTTCTACAATATAGAACCATCAAAACTTGGAAATAACACTGTTAAGTAGATCAAAACCTAAGAAATCCAAAATATAATAAACTTAGATCTATACAAATTGAACCATAGAAATTAGAAATGCTAAGTATTAAAGTGTGTTAGAATCTCGTGAGGAAGAGAATAGAACAATAAAAATTGAGTTCCTCAATGAAGCAAGCTGCACTTGCCTAAGCTCTCTTTCTGATAGGTGAAGAAGTAATGGTGAAGAAGAAGAGTGAATAAGGAGAGAGAAAGGGGGTGAGGTTAATAAATGAAGATGGTGGTGGTAGGTAGGGGCTTTCCCCTTGGCCCATGATGAACCAAAAGCAACCCAAGCCGAACCAAGCCAAACCAAGCAAGAAAACATGCGATACGAATCAAATACGTACACGTATACCAAGATACATAATACGAACCACATGCATTACAACTCTATCCACCTTAAAAGAATTTCGTCCTCAAAATTTAATCAAGATGCTAGAGAAGCAAGGATAAGCTATACTAATCACAGGCAAGCTATAACAAGGCAATCAATCAAGCAATCATTCATGCAGGCAAGAAATCGAAGGCATGAGGCATAAGGAAGACATTATACCTCACGAGTCAAACAGGTCGGAATATCGTGATCGGATATCATCCTCACGCTCCCACGTTGAGTCACCCAAAGAGTGATGACCCCAAGCAACACGGACTAAGCTAATAGTCTTGTTCTTGAGTATCTTCTCTCTCCGATCCAATATAGACACGGGTCTTTCCTCATACGAAAGGTTGGTACCAACAACCAATTTCGAATGGTCCAGGATGTGGATCGGGTCTGGGATAAACCGTCGTAGTTAAGATACATGGAATACGTTATGCACCTCACGTAGCAACGGCAGAAGAGCGAGACGGTAGGATACATCACCTACTCGCTCTAGAATATCGAAAGGCCCTATATACCTAGGACTAAGCTTTTCCTGTATGCCGAAACGAATGATGCCACGGTTAGGCGAAATCCTCAGGAATACATGATCGCCGACAGAAAACTCAAGAGGACGTCGATGAGAGTCGGCCTAATGACGCTGGCGATCTTGGGCAACTCGAAGATGATCTCTGACTCTCCTGACCACTTCAACGGTCTGAGCAATCATTTTTGGACCAAGCATCTGCCTCTCTCTAACATCGTCCTATACTAGCGGGGATCGGCACTTCCTGCCATATAGTGCCTCGAACGGTGCCATCTGGATACTGGCCTGGAAACTGTTCTAGTACGATAACTCTACCAGGTGCAGGTGATCTTCCCACGAACCATTAAATTCAAGCGTACAAGATCTCAACATATCTTCAAGAGTCTGGATCGTACATTCTGACTGACCATCAGTCTGCGGGTGGTAAGCTGAGCTGAACTGGAGGTGAGTTCCTAAACTCTCCTGCAGGCTACGCCAAAAGTGCGATATAAATCTGAAGTCTCGGTCTGAGGTGATACTAACGGGCACACTATGAAGTCTGATGATCTGCCTGAGGTACATCTCTGCTAGCTGAACCGTTGACTGTCCAACTTTAAATGGAAGAAAGTGAGCCACTTTCGTGAGCCTGTCTATGATAACCCAAATAGCGTCTCTGCCAGTCGAGGATCTAGGTAATCCAGTCATAAAGTCCATGGTTATATGCTCCCACTTCCATTCTAGAATTGGCAAGGGCTGAAGAAATCCAGCTGGCCTCTGATGTTTACCTTTAACTTATTGGCAAACCAAACATCGAGAGACAAACCGGGCTATCTCCCTCTTCATGCCATTCCACCAAAAGTGCTGACGGATATCATGGTACATCTTTGTACCGCTCGGATGGATTGAATACTGAGAACTGTGAGCTTCTGCTATGATCTCATGTCTGATATCTCCACTGGGTACACAAAGACGCTTACCCTGTCGAAGTGTACCATCTTCATGGATGCATAACTCTGGTCTTTGTCCTATCTCGCACTCTGCTCTGAGTCGCTGGAGCTTGGAATCTGTTGACTGCGCCATCCGGATCCTCTCGACTATAGTGGACTGAACTTGCATACTGGCCATCAATGCCATACTGGTAGGAAGGACAACTTCTATACCCATCTTCTGAAGATCTGCTAACAACTCTGGTTGCGCTGTTAGGAAATAAACTCCGGCTCTTCTGCTCAATATATCTACAATGACGTTGGCCTTCCCTGGGTGATACTGCAGGTTGACATCATAATCCACAAGTAGCTCTAGCCATCTCCTCTGACGCATGCTAAGATCCTTCTGGGTGAACACATACTTCAGGCTCTTGTGTATTCGATGAAAATTTCTACCTTATCTCCATACAAGTAATGCCTCCACAACTTAAGTGCAAATACTACCGCTGCTAGTTCCAAGTCATGGGTTAGGTAATTTCCCTCATGATCACGAAGTTGTCGTAACGCATAAGCTATTACCTTCCCATGCTGCATCAGAACACATCCTAAACCTCTGCTGGAAGCATCACAATATACTGAGAATCCTCCGGTTCCATCTGAAAGTGTGAGAATGGGTGCCGTCAACAAGCCTCGCTTCAACTTCTCAAAAGAACCCTGGCACTCTGCTGTCCAAGCAAACTGCACATCCTTGTGGGTCATCTGGGTCAATGGCGCTAAAATTCGAGCAAAATCTGAAACAAATTGCCGGTAGTAGTCGGCCAATCCTAGAAAACTGCGAACTTCTGCAACTATGCTGGATACTGGCTACGACTCAATAGCCATGTTCTTCTGGAGATCCACTTCTACTCCTCCTCTGGTGAAGATATGACCCAAGTATGAAATACGATCGAGCTAGAACTCGCATTTACTGAACTTGGCATACAACTGGTGTTCTCTGAGAATCTGAAGAACCACCATGAGATGCTGCTCATGCTTTGTCTCACTCTTATTATAGACCAGGATGTCGTCTAGGAACACAATCACGAACTGATCCAAATAAGGCATGAAGATGCGATTCATGAGGTCCATGAATACAGCCGGCGCATGAGTTGCTCCAAATGGCATAATAAGGAACTCCCAATGCCCATACCTAGATCTGAAAGCTATCTTCAGAATATCCTGCTCTCTGACTCTGATCTGATCATATCCTGATCGCAAGTCGATCTTCGAGAATAGTGCTGCCCCCTTGAGTTGATCAAACAAGTCATCTATCCTCGGAAGAGGGTATCTATGTCACGCCCTGATCCC
>JANAVB010009999.1:29167011-29216406 GCA_029216955.1 Iris pallida
ACACTACAATCTGTTCTTGATTGTCACTGAGTTCAAGGTACGATAATCTACACATAATCTGGACATACCATCCTTCTTTTTCATAAGAAGCATCGAGGCTCCCCAAGGCGATCCACTAGCACGAATAAATCCCTTGGTCCTGAGTTCTTCAATCATCTTGTATAATATCTCTAGCTCTGACGGCGCCATCCTGTAGACTCTCTCTGACACTGGGGTTGATCCGGGAATCAAGTCAATACTGAACTCGATCTCTCGCTCTGGCGGCATCCCTGGAAGCTCTTCGGGAAAACATCTAGAAACTCTTTAACTATTCGAGGTAACTGCACCGCTGCTACTGCCATCCACAATACTGGTCCCTCAACCAATCCATTCCTAAGACCACATCATAATCGTCCATCGAGAACTCTATCAATCTAGCGGAGAATTCTCTACCGCTAACTACGATCCGACACGAAGAAAATACTATATCTACTCCGCAAGTCCATTACTAGTAAATATATTAAGCCTTACTGATAATGACTCGGGCTCCAGTCCTATCCGTGTCGCGAATCGTGCAGACATAAATGAATGCGAGGCACCAGAATCAAATAATACTGAAGCTGAAAAGGTGTTGACGAGAATAGTACCTGCCACTACCTCACCCGGTGTTATTCCTTCTTCTCCTATGGTCAAGGCCAGCACTTGACCATGTCCTCTGGGTGCGGTTCCCCTTTGCTGAAAATTCCTCTGCCTGCTCTGGATCAGGGCTTGGTCCTAGGAATACTGCTACGGTCTCTGCTGCTGGAATGCCTGGGCCTGCATCGGCAATGGCCTCGGGAACGGGTACTGCTGCTGCTGCTGGACTGGTGCTGGTCCTCTAACTGAAGGACTAGAGAATACTGACAAAGAGGTACTCCCCCTATTCGGGCAATTCCCAACCCTGTGGTCCGAGGCACCACAAACCAAGCACAAACCCTGTGCTCTGCAATACTCGGATACTACATGCCCTGGCTCCCCACAATGAGTGTAACCCATTGCGGAAGACTGCTTCTGCTTCTGCTTCTGCTTCATGCCCTGGCTTCCCACTCGGATACTACATGCCCTGGCTCACCACAAACCAAGCACAAACCCTGTGCCCTGGCTCCCCACAATAGAATACTGAACCGACGTCACTGAGGCCGCCCGCCTCGGAGCTCCAATGGTCAAAGCTCTGGCTACCGGGGCTGGTGCTGAAGATTGATTCAACTGGCCTGGGATCACTTCCGACTTTCGGTCCTATCCACGATCCTCTGGGAGGTATACTCATGCCTCCTAGATGCTCTCAATACCGAATGAAAAGTCTGATGCTCAAACTGCTCAACTGCCAATAAGATCTCAAGGTGAAGTCCCTGCTAGAACCACTGAGCTCTATTGAACTCAATTGCTACCAAGGTGGGAGCAAACCGACTGAGTCTCAAAAACTCGACCGCATATCCGTCGACCGTCCTGCCCATCTGCTTCAGATTGGTGAACCTCGTCTGTAGATCGCACCGAGCTAGCATCAAAATACTTGGTCTAGAATCTCTCTCTGATGCCCATGAAATAGGGGCCACTAATCCAACGGCCTGTACTGTCCACCAGCTACAGGCAAGATCTAATAACTGCAGGCACACCACGGCCACCTTCTCGTCGTTTGGAGTCCTGGCTGCTTCTAGAATCACCTCTGTGTCCTGAAGCCAAGCATCAGTAGCGATCGCATCTTCACTGTCGTCGAAGAAGGGAGGATTCAAGCGCTTGAAGCTGTTGGCCACGCAGTTCCCCTGATGACCTCCTATGGTCAGAGCATCTGCCACCGCCTGGTGTAAGGCATCTCCTCGATGATCCTGGAAAGCTAATAATGACCTGATAAGACCCATCAAAGTGCCATCATCAAGCTCTGCAGGCTGGACGGGCTAAACGGGTGGCTCTCCTCCGGTAAGCACGACTCTGGAGGCTACTCCTGAATACTTGGCTTAATCTCCAGGTTGTTGCTGGTCCACGGAAGGTGCTCCACCTTGTCGATCGGTAGGACCAGGAATAATGTCGTTGAAGAAGACGACATAGGCAACAATAAGGAAGGACCAGGACAGATCAACGATACAAGCATGTGATCAGGACAAGAATTTCAGGGATTCAAGGATATGAACAGAGATCAAAGGCGAGTAATGATTGAGACATCTATTCGGTAAACCCCCACATATATTGATTTACAAGACCTGCATGGCCACCACTTGAACCATGTAACGCCCAGAACCAGAATATTGGAGAGCGGGGGCGTACATAGCCAGCTACGCATACCGAAGTACAACCCACCTCGCTATACGATCACGGCTGTCTAGATACATAAGGGTTTAACTACAATCCATCAGTCACCTATGGTCATGAACAAGCCTATTGTCTCAATCTCAAGCAAGCAATAATAGTAACAAGATGTCAGAACACCAAATATACAATAGTAAGGCATCCCATATATTACATATTCGGATGATCATGAAGCTAGTTGTACAAAATATCAAGACTAGCAAGAGCTTCAGTTATACATGATCAATCCTAAGATTTGTCAATCATGTTACAACCCGCAGGCAGACAGTAAATAAAGGTGCAATACGAGCTAACACGTGCTCGCCGGCTAAACGCCTCAAAAGAATAATTTTACAATAAAGTGGGAGGACAAAAAAACCTACTTGTTGCCAGGGTTACGCCTGGTGGTCACCATCTGGCTGGAAGATAGGTAGATTCTCTGGAGCTGCTCCAATATCTGGCCATACAAAACCAGCTGGTTCAGACCCCAGAAAGAGCAAATGCCACAAAAGAGGCTTCACTTATTAACTAAAACCAGCATATTACAATAGAATATAAAGATGAATATAATCGAAACTGATAATAATAAAGATAACAACAGTAAATTGAGTACGAGGAAACCATTCAAGTAGCCAGGTCACAACCCTTAATCCAAACAAGGACCGGGGTTGGAACCCTTTACCTGAATAGAAACCGTCTCAACTACTTGTTGGTAAGTAAAACATGATGAGCTCGACATAGGGTGAAATAAGACAATAATCGAAGAGAGGACAAAGAACAGCTTCGGGAGGCAGGTTACAACCCTTAAACCAAACAAGGACCGAGGTTGTAACCCTTCGCCTGAACAGAACTGGACCCCTGATCTTTATTGTTAAGGCCAGTATAAATAATCATGCTATTGAAGAAAGGTAAAACATGACAAGCATGGCATGGGGAGCAATAAGACAATAAACGAAGATATGATACAGAACTGCTCCGGGAGACAGGTTACAACCCTTAAACCAAACAAGGACCGGGGTTGTAACCCTTCGACTGAACAGAACTGGACCCCTGATCGTTATTGTTGAGGCAAGCATAAGTAATCGTGTCATGTCACAATCTTGTACAGGATCAGGATAAGACTAAGCTGGGCTAGATTCCATCCAATCAATCACGGCCAAGCAAAGAGTACGGCTTGATACTTTAACTAACTAGGATTGTCACAGGCCTAGTTACTAGCAAGATGCAAGAAGATTATCCTAACAACCACAAGCGTGTAGACCATCCAGGTTATCCAGGTCGAATGTCCGTTTATGAAGGATGCAACACGTGACTGTGTGCTGGAAATGTGCCCTACTCGTCGGTAAGCTACAAGTCCTACTTGGTGCGCCCAGATAACGGGATTGCCTGTAGCTGGGAAATCTCTTCATGACTACTGAATTATTTTAGTTTATTAGCCTTAGTCAATTGCAGTAGGTATCCCTGACTGTGGTACTCAGGGATCCCATCCTAGACATGATGCAAGACAATACTGGTTTATTTGTACAAACACAATCGTCCACGGTGTCCAGGTCATTCATACTTGTCATGTCAGGCTAGCTATCGTAACAGCATGTCATGATATATCATGTCAGTTTACTTGTTAAGAATGTGCCACGGCGGGCCACTATCGTGTCCATAGAACATATCAGAACTTACATGACATAAGCATAAATGTGACCATTTAATTTAATTCTACTACTAACAATAATATAATAATAACAAAATAGGACAAGACTGTGGAAGGAGCCATACGGTTGATTGGAGTCATGCGACAGAGAACACGCGCGCTTATGCGACTGGGGACGCGGGTCTCATGCGGCTCAGTAACAATCGGATTCATAAAGCAGGAAGGAATGCGCGCTCATGCGGCTGGAAGTGGACGGGCGCATGCGGCTCAGGAGGCACTACACCAAAAAGGATGATTTGCGACAGTTAGAGTTATCCAACAACGATGTACTAAAACCATCGTTTCATTTTCGACGGATAGAAATTGTTGTTCAACATCAAAACATGTTTCACTAAAATAGTAGGTTTCAATTTGACGTATTAAAATAGTTATTTAACATCAAAATTTGGTTGAAAATTTTGGTTCCTTTCCCTTGAAAATTTTGGTTCCATCCTCTCTGAAAATTTTGGCTCTCATTTTTTTACCAAAGCTGTATCTTCTCTCGATAGAAATCTTTTTCAAAAAATTTCTTCTCCATTTTTCATTTTTTCTTCTCCTCCTCTCAAAACATCTTTCTTCAAAAATGTCTCCCCCTCCGATGGAACTCCTCTGGATCCCTTTCGAAGCTCCGGTCGAGATAATTTGTGACCTTGGCGGTCGCAGCTGCATTTGCGTTGCGGCGACTGCAGTCGTCATCTGCACCGAAATCGTTCCTTCATAATTGTTGCCGGAGCCTCGCGTCTCGATCATCCCATACAACTTCTTGAATTCCTACCTCACGTCCTTCTCGAACCCGAGCCCGGTCTTCCCCAACCGTTGCACCCATTGAAGCTCTCCTCGGAGTCTCGAACACGGTATCCTTCACGATGACGTGCTCTCGCTTACTGCCTTCCTGAAGCTGTGGTGTTTGAAAAAATGTTAAACTGATTCGGGCTGGGAAGTGGAGGTGGTTTGGGATATCCCCTTCTAGGCCCTTGTCGCTAGTTTCGGGGAGAAGCCGAACTATGTGATCGAGTACTCCGCCATGAATTAGTTTGTTGTTCTTTCCTTCTATCAAGAATAATCTTATTGTTTACTGGTACACTTTCCTGATCACTCTCCTAATTTAATACTCTTTAAATCTATTTTCTATCCTTCTTTATTATGTTGATCTGCTAATTGTTTGTTAGAATCCTATGCACTGTGCACCAATTTGCTACTTTGTTCTTAACCATTGTCGTTGAATCAAATTAACACCAGTGTATATTTACCAACAAATTTATTACCAAAAACTTGTGGTTTTGTCCGAGGTAGAATCATTCACATTGTCTGATTTTAACTCTCTGAAGTTGTCTGCACTGCTAAGTGTTTAGGATTAGGGTTGTCCCTAGCTAGGAGTGCGACCTTTGCGTCCTTCAGTGTCTCACTGAATAACACGATACTCTAATGTACAAAATATGTAAAGTTTTATGCTTGCCAGTCAAGCTCTCATGTTTTGGCGGTATAATGTTATTTCAAGGATATTTGTGTTAAATTCCTACCTTGACATTGGAGTATCATAATTGAGGGAGAAACCTCAATAGAATGCTTGGCAAGCAATACAATTTCTATCTATCTTGCACAAATAGTATATGGCAATGCTGGAATTTTGGAAATATAGAATATGGGAATATAGGGATTAGGCATTGTGTTTTGTTAAGTTGAAGGGGTTCGGCTTGTTTTTGGTGTTGGGTTAGTGTGAACTGTGAAGTTTAAGTTAAATCGATTCAGGCTTCAGTTTCTGATACATTCTTATATATCCAACTCAATCCTGAACATCTTCAATCTTCAAACCCTCTGAAAAGAACCCATTTCTGTCCCCAATACTTTCCCTTCCTTAATGGATGAAGTCTAAGCTATACTACCCACAAAAGCTAGATTCGACACCCTATACATCGCCAACTGTACGTACATATTCACATCTATCTGACGTTTATTTGGATTGGATATCTATATGTATACAACGCCCGATCAATGTTATGGTGTACACAGTTCTATAATACATTTCACCTTCAGCATAAGGCAAGGGTCAAATATAGAATGAACTATGCTAAGAGCATACCTTTTTAGGTACACCTAGGCCCACACTTGCATGTTTTGATTACCTTGAGGAGTCACATTTTGCCGACCCTTATTTTGGCTATATAAGTCTTGTCACAAAACGTGTCCCCTAGGGCTTGGTATGTTTCAATATGCATTTTTGTTAAGGGTTTAGTTGGTGTCGAGGAAAAGAAGTTGCATGAAGACATTCTGAGAAGTATCATATGTTTTAATATTTTCTTGAACTGGTAAATTGACTTCACATTTGGAGGAATATATTACAAAGTTGGTGGTTTTTCAGTTTTCTGTTATAGACAATATTTCTGCTACAAATGCCCTCCATCAACCTTGAGTTGTATTTAATGTGGAGTTTAGATATAGAGACTCTTTTTTAAGATCCTTGGAGAGTTCTTTGGCAAGTATTCGAGGATTCCTTTGAACTGTTTCCTCCGTGATCCCACAGACAATTTCTCTAACAAACTACACTTCCTAATATTGACAAATCTCATATTTTGCTTAAGTCACATGGGTTTGCATTTTGATTCTATTCAGTCCTGAAATCATCATTGAGTGTGAAATTCATATAATTGGACTGGTAATGCTTTCTTTTATTGATTATTAGGTTTCTATTCTAATTGCCAATATAATGGTCTCAAGTTGTGGTTAGATAAACTTTTAATCTGATGTTGCTCAAATATGTTTCCTAAGATAATTCAACCTTAGATTGCACCAAATGTATGGAACAAGTTAGGTTCGGGTTTGAATTTATGTAAAATCCGAAGATTCCGAAGCCCATCCAAAAATTTCTCAGATTTACCAATATGTACCCAAACCTATCCCGATTTTCGTTCGGGTTCTGCTTTTAGAATCCGAACCCAGTTTTTATTAGAAATTCAGGTCGGACTGACATATTGTATATAAAAAAGAAAAAATTGGTCTACCTAAAGTGTGGTTGGTGTGAATCGAACCCAACATATTCTACAACAAAGCCTCAACCCTCTACAATTTAGCCACACTCCATTTTATAAACATTTGTAAGATTTGTTTTTTTACATTTACTCATTCTGAACCAGACCCGATTTTTTTGGGGTCTCACATGTTGTAACCAAAAACTTGGCTGCCATTGAATATGTAGCAGGGGCTATCAATATCATCTCTATGTGTAAGATAATAACAGCTATTAATTATTAATAGCAGATTTAGTTTATACCAGTATCATGATCCATTGTAGCATTGCAAATAAAAAACACAAAATTTTCAAAGGAATTCAAACATCAAATTACTCATAATCTTGATTTATAGATTATATTATCCTTACATGCACCTGTTAGTCGTCCACTATGCTAACAAATGTACAGGAATGGTCAGCAAAAAAAAGGGAACACACAAATTGACACACGGGTATATACATATACACTATATATACTCGGTAACATTTGGATCAAAACAAACCCCAACAAACCAAGATTGAAGAGAAAGGCTAGTGAAATTTGCATAGATTCCCAGGAACAGACCAAAGCAGATGACAGTTTCAGTGATTATGCTGCAAGGACTATGATAACTATAAGAAGGATCATCCCAAATATCACCAAGAGCAAGCATGTCTGCAAAAACCAAATACACAAGTCAGCAACTGGATATCAATAGTTTTCAAATTTGAACACAACTCGACTCATTCTACCAGAGATGAGTTGGACTTCTGTGTTCTAGCTGCTTTTGCAAGTTGGCCTTTTGCTTGGGCTGTAGCAGAAATAGAATTCTCAATGTGGGAATCAACATCATCTAGCAACAAACAATGATATTAATCAAAGAGTAGAGGATACTATCATCATATAGGAAGTATATATTAACTTTCCAATCAAAATTTACATAACTAACCAATTATAGCACCTTGATCATGAACCAAAACAGCTAGGTCTCTGAACATATCATGAACCTCACCAATTTGTTGTTGCACCTCCTGTATGCCCTGGTCCCTTTCCTCGATTATAGCCTCATTAAAGACGATTTCATTATCCAATGTCATAAGTTCTTGCCTACAGCACCCGGGGATTGGCGGGGGGGGGGGGCAGGGGGCGGTGGGGGTGTTGATGAGAAATAGTATAGTTGATATATTAAAGGTTGCAATTTTTTGGGGGTCTCATATGTAAGTATAACATCATATTTGTTTTGTCTTGTAAATTTATTGCTAAGCTAGAGGTTCGCTCCATACAAGTGGCTGTTCGTTCTCCAATATACAAGGAGCAACCAATTCTTATATGAGCTAAAGCCAAGTGTGCAATTGTTTCTCCACTTTGCACGGTGTTAGCATATCCAATATGTTTTGATACCTCGTGAAGTCTAATTTAGATGACATGAGCATAGCTACTTTTGGTCTCTTGTAGAAGACTGCTTTATCATATTTAAACATTGACAGAAACACACATTTGTATATATTCTAATATCTGACTAATGCTCAACAATTCTTTGGTGCATCCAATAAGATCCTGGATGATATTCCTGTCGCAGTTTCTAGACAATGAAGACATAAAAGCCAATTGCCTAGTTATGAACACGGTTTTCGTGTTGGGTACAAAGACAGGCTAGCTGGTGTAAGTTTGTAGATGTTGCTTTCTAATGTTCTATGACAATTTACTTGTGAGGTGAACTTGAAATTTTATGTGTCAATATTTTTTTTCTAACAGAATAAAAATATAAATATTACATTAATAACCACGTAACCTTCAAGTTTATGTTTCATAACGACCCTGAGACTGATGATTCTCACATAGTTGGCTTTGAGGTCATTCCAAGCAGATGCATTTATTTTCCTTTTATTAACTTCACATATGTCGAATGTTTGCATACGAAGGTGATAATTGAGACATATTTACCAACTAATACCAGTACATGTGATTTATAATGCAAAGAAAGTGCAAGATCGAGTATGGTGTTTCAGGTAGTTTAGAATATGAACAGTATTATGTCGTGTAGTAACTTATGCTACTGATGGTCTCCTTGTAGGTTTCAATCCTTAAAAATATTCATGTATTGTGAACAATATTATGTCATGTAGTAACTTATGCTACTGACTCATGTTATAAGGGCTTTTGCAATGGTGAAAAGTGAGAAGAGCGAAAAGGGTGTAGGTACCATATTTCTCAAGAAAAGTGGTCTCCCTACATGTCACGCACACACACACAACATAACACAACTGAATACGATATAAGGCTTGCTGGTTGTCTCGTTGGTTACTTGTCAAACATAAATTTGCAACTTTTCCATAGATGAAGAGAAAATTGCATTTCAATTGATGGAAGGGTATATGCAAATTGCCACGAGAACTTTTATGTATCTATTTGTTAGAAGTTTCTTATTATTGAGTCACCTTTTTTTCTTTCAAACAGTGTGCAACATGAGTACAGTGAGTTGGATGATAAGAACCCAAATTCATTGGTTTTCCATCATCAATTCGTTGATGATTATCTTCTTCCTTTCTGGTATGGTTGCCATGATCATGATGAGAACCCTATATAGAGATATAGCAAACTACAACCAATTGGAGACTGAAGATGAAGCCCAGGAAGAGACTGGATGGAAGTTAGTCCACGGTGATGTCTTTAGGCCACCTGTCAACTCCGGTCCTCTCTAGGAAGCCCAGGAAGAGACTGGTGTGGTTGTCACGATGAAGATTGCGTTCATGTTCCCAGCTGTAGTCTTCTCAATTTTCTTTGTATTGAATGCTCTGATCTTGGGTGAGAAGTCGTCTGGGGCAGTCCCTTTCGGAACAATGTTTGCTTTGGTATTTTTTTGGTTCGGCATATCGTTACCTCTGGTCTTTATTGGTAGCACCTGGGTTTCAAAAAGCCAGCCATTGAGGAACCTGTGAAGACCAACAATATCCCGATGTAGATACTTCAGCAGACATGGTATATGTAGCCTTCATTCTCTATCCTAATAAGAGGAATACTTCCATTTGGAGCCGTGTTCATTGAGCTCTTTTTCATCTTGACATCCATATGGTTAAATCAGTTCTACTACAACTTCAGCTTCCTCTTCATAGTTTTTATCATCCTCCTGGTAACATGTATGGAGATAACGATTGTCCTTTGCTACTTCCAGTTGTGCAGCAAGGACTACCACTGGTGGTGGAGGGCTTATCTGGTAAGTGTTTTAGCACTTCATACCTTCTTCTTTTA
The DNA here is from genome assembly GCA_029216955.1 of Iris pallida. Classification (NCBI taxonomy): domain Eukaryota; kingdom Viridiplantae; phylum Streptophyta; class Magnoliopsida; order Asparagales; family Iridaceae; genus Iris; species Iris pallida. The sequence goes on from JANAVB010009999.1 coordinate 29,177,233, forward strand.
CCTATTCATTAGATTAGTTTTGTTCTTATAGTTGCTGGTTCTGGTATTTTAACATCTCGATAGCTATCATAAAATCTAGCTCTGGTCAACCATGAGATGATGGCAATTTTGCTTTGTAACTGCATGTTCAGCTCGGTTCGTCAATTAAGAAAATATTGTAATATTCTCACTGATAGATAGTGAAATGAACATGAAACCTTTGAGGGGACTAAACCCAAATGAAATTGAACTTGAAATGTTTCATGAAACCTTTGATGGGACTGAACCTTTGAGGGTAATACAGGTTTATCTAGTTTCAATATTATTCATGTGTTCACATTCATTTGTTTCCTAATGGTGTTTTGCTTCTGTGGTTTATCTTTTTCTGACTACTATAAAAATGATACATAGATATCCTCTCTTTTATGTGCAATGATGAATAATTCATGTTTTATATCAGTCTCATTATTCTCTTTGTTGTCCTTTGATGTTCAGAAAATGATAGCTTCGAAAGGGGGACATGCTATTGTTATGAACCTCCATCATATACATCGGAATAGATGTTAATGTGGCATCTTGTGTCGGATTAGATCAACATGGTGTCGTTCCCATTAGTACCACTCAGGTATTGAAGAAGACTGCGAGTTACCTTAAAATTTTACATCTTCAAAACCTACTTGATCTTATTTACAATATTGGGAAGCTTTTGTTGAATTACACTCTACAGATGAAGATTGGGAAGCTTTTGTTGAATTACACTCTACAGATGAAGATCAACTTCGTCGTGATTGTGGAAGGAATACGAGAAAAAAGGTTAAGATATTACATACAACTGGTAGGAAAGGTTTTGCGAGGGTAGCACATGAACTGGTAAAGATGTTAATAATCTATTATCTATCATTTCTCGTATTTCGATGCAATTTGAAAATAGGTTAATAACCTATTTCCTATCTTAATGTAGAAAAAGGCGAGTCCTACAGGTGAAGTCAATAGATCTGTATTATACTTGGCCACACACCTAAACACTAGTAAAAATGATCCTGCGCGTGTTACCCAGTCAACAAGCGGATTCGAATACTTAGTAAGCTTAAATTTTGACTTCTTTTTTCTTGTTATATTTAACAAATAATGAACACTTAATAGCCATATTTGTCATATTTTTATCTTGTAGGAAAAAATTAAAAGGCTTATAGATGAAGATTCCTACTTAGGAGAGAAAGATTTGGATAATGATGCTGTTGCAATGGTTTGTGGGATTCTAGTTAATTTTTATGTTTGTTTATAATTTGTTACAAGTTCATACTATATAATTACTTCCTCTTCTTTTGAAAATTGCTTAGGTATTAGGCCGTGATGGTAAGGGTTATGTACATGGAATGGGTCAAGGTATTTCAAAGACGGAGATTCGTGCTTCAGCTGCAAGCCGGAAGATTGCTCGTAGAGAAAAGCAAAAAAACGACGCTTTGCTAAATCGGATAGAGAATCTTGAAGAAGCAGTAGCTTCCTTGAAGGCTTCAGGATCTAACACTCCTAGATCAAATCAATCTTCATCACAGTTTCACAATCCTAGTCCTTCTGAGGTGAGTCTTGTCTGTTTGTTATATATGATTGTTATACATCAGAGTTTCACAATCCAAGTCAAAATTTCTCATTTTTTTATTGATAGTGCATGACTTGAGAATTTTATTGTTGCTTGTGGGAAATAAGTTATGGGTCTTATTTGCCTATAGAGTACCTGAGTGATTACTTGTGGCAAATGGGTTTTTCTTTTCTTCTGAGTCTTGATTGCTTAGATAGATATATACAAGAAGATTCCAATTTGCCTATAGTAGCTGCTCATTGCTTATCCATGATGCATGCATAAAATTTCATTTATTGTTTGAATACATGGTAAATAGCAATTTGATGCTTTTTCAGCTCATTGCTTATCCACGGTTCTTTTTTTTCTATTTACTTTTTTTTTACTTTTGCTCTCTATTCCTTTACATACTCGTTCTTATTATAACAGAATTTTTGGCCTTACCCAACAAATTATATATGCAGCCCACCAACTAATGAACAGAACAAACCCAACTGAACATATATAATGGGTGAGGATCACAATGGGAGTGTCCTTTTTCTATGCAAGATGATGGAAAGTTAGTGTAGCTATTGCAATTGACACCTCGTTGTACCTTGGCATGACTTTAGTTAATAGGGAAGCATTATTGTTCCTCATATTTACTTTATCCCTAATACTTGATGATGTAAACTAGTTCTGCTGGAAATTTAGTTGCAAAAGCAGATGCACATATAATGATAGATTATGCAATTTGTGCCCTGACATTCATTTTCTGTATGTTGTTTTTATGTTTGAGTCATCATCTATTCCCGTACATTAGCAACAAGCTGCATCTTCCTATTGATTCCTCCCTGGGTAAAGTTCTGTAATGGCTATCCAACTTTTGATTATTTACCTTGAAGTCGTATAACTTGAAAATGCTCCAACTTACATTATTGTTTGGGCTAATTAGCGTTTAAATCCTAAATTAAAGTAAAACCTTACTTTACCATGTGTTAGTAATTATCTTGTACTCATGTTCAAAGTAAATCAAAAATAAAAATTCAAGGTCTACATCCAAATTATGCAGTAACCCATTTTTTCCTTAGATAATATTTTCTGTACATCCTAATACTTATGGAGAATCAAGAACTATTATATACTTAATGGTTTTTTTCTTATGTTTGTATGCAGGGACATGATCAAGCTACATTGCCCATAAAGACTTATCTTTTGAAGAATTTTAGAAAGAAAGCCATTGCTATAGGACGTGTGAATATAGATGCACCATTGAATGATGAAGCTTATAACATCATTGTCGATGACGTTTTTGATGGCAATGAGATGTTGTTCGATAGAGACGGAAAGTTTGAGGATATTACTATTGGCGAAATGATTAATTGGCCAAAATATTCAGTTCAGTTTGTGAGGTTTTAAACTTCACTTTTTTGTACTGCACTTGAGATTGTAAGCTAGCAATAACATACTTTTTGTTCATTATGAGAATGAAACTGTTGTGAGCTAGCAACATTGGAGTGAATTTTTATTTTTTTTATGGAAATTGCTATGTAAACTCGATACGTTTATTAGTTAATGCAAATTTGATAAGTTTTTTCATTGTTGATGATTGTCGATGTTTATATGAAATTTTATTGTCAGGTGTATTTCAGTTTTATATAGAGGATAAACAGGTTTAAATAGATTTGATATCAATGGAATGAATTTTTTTTAATTCTGTATTTAAAAAAATGACATATCTTACCTGTTGAAAAAGGAAAATTAGCGGGGAACCAAGTTACATGTTATTTGATAGTTTTTGTCCATTGTTTTTACTTGACAGATAATAACTGTCGTTTTATACATCTATGAAACGACAGTCCAAAACTGTCGTTTAAATTTTGGGACGCGCTATTAACGACGGATGTTCTGACAGTCCAAAACTGTCGTTTAAGGTGATTTACGACAGTTTTGGACTGTCGAAAAATGCATGTTTTGGCGTAGTGAGGATGGACTTATGCGGCTGCGGGGGAGCAGCGCCATGCGGCTGGAAAGAAATGGGGGCCTATGCGGCTGCGGGGAAAATGGGTCATATGCGGCTGCGGACGATCGGGTTCATGCGGCTGGAAGTTGCCACGGCTTTATACGGCTAAAGATGATGGTGTTCATGCGGCTAGATTGTCATGCGGCCATCATTGCCCTGCGGCTGAGATGAATGATTTATGCGGCTGAAAAGAACTGAAGTTCATGCGGCTGCAAAAATGAAGTCTTATGCGACGTGGCAAGGAGCCCATGGCCTATGCGGCTGGGAAAGCTTGCCGCATGGGAGTCCATGCGGTCAAGTACTGTCATGCGGCCAGGAAGGCTATGCAGCCATGAACTGCCATGCGGTTGCACTATTCTTCTTCTCCACTGTTCCGAGAAGAAGTATCATGGACTCCATTCTTTTAAAGCTTCATAAATCCTTCATCCCAAGTCTAAATCCAGACTTCCATAGGTCAAAATGGGGCAGAACGAAATTCTCTACAACATGGAACCATCAAAACTTGGAAATAACAATATTAAGTAGATCAAAACCCAAGAAATTCGAAATACAATAAACTTAGATCTATACAAATTGAACCAAGGAAATTAGAAATACTAAGTATTAAAGTGTGTTAGAATCTCGTGAGGAAGAGAATGGAACAATAAAAACTGAGTTCCTCCATGAAGCAAGCTGTACTTGCCTAAGCACTCTTCCTGGTAGGTGAAGAAGTAATGATGAAGAAGAAGAGTAAATGAGGAGAGAGAAAGAGGGTGAGGTTAATAAATGAAGATGGTGGTGGTAGGTAGGGATTTTTCCCTTGGCCCATGATCAACCAAAAGCAACCCAAGTCGATCCAAGCCAAACCAAACAAGCCGAACCAAGCAAGAAAACATGTGATACGAGTCAAATACGTACACGTATACCAAGATACGTAATACGAACCACAGGCATTATATAGCTCTTCCCCATCCGAACAAAACCCTTTTCATCTGACCAATTTTAACCCTTCTATCAACTCTCAAGCCTCCTCAAGATCTTCCCCTAATGTCCTAGCAAGCCCCCGAGGAGCCACGACGACTTGGTGAGAACTTGCGGATTTTAGAAGTGACCCAAAGTTGGATTCCAAGTATAAATTTGTTACAACAGGTAAGCTATTTTACATCTAGGGTTTCGTATACTTCTTTGTCTCAAATTTTTGTGAGACTAAAACTAATACAAAGATCTCTGTGTCTATTTTCATGTCCAATTGGCCATCTACACAGTTCCAAACGGTTTACCTGGGGTGTTCATTCTACGAAAAGGTGTGCAAAATAGACCAATTCTATTGCGAGCCAATTATCATCTATTTTTGAGCCACTTCGACCTTCCATATATTTTTGGCAAGAAAGTATACTTCCAAAACTTTCAAACACATATACTTTTGTAGCATTTTGGTTTCGTTTCCTATTTATTAAAATTCGAATATTTCACCGTAATATCGAAACACCGAAATCCATGAGTTCTATGTATCCAGTTGATTTGAAACTTCGTATACCATTACCAAATTAATTATTGTGCATGTTTTCATAATAAATATATAAGTTTACCTATTTTGTGATTTTTTTTAATTAATAATTTTTAAAATATCTATTATTTAAGGACTCAAAACATATACCTAGTCTTGGAATATTGTTGTAGAATCAATATAGGGTTTGGGTACTTGTTTTTATACCAACAAAATATGATAAATAATATTATTGAATATTTGTAGATATTTTTCCTGATTTAAGAGTAATATTTTATATTATTAATATATTATTTTCATGGGTAGATTTAATGACATATATGTTATATTATGTAGAATAGTTAATATGACTAGTTTTTGTAAACTTATATTATTATGGTCTATATAGGGTAAGTCTATATACGGTGAGGGGTACTAAGTTATTAATAATAGAATATTTATTATAGGTGGACGTGACGGGAGTAGCGAGGACTTTGGAGTTGGTCAGACATACGCGCAGTCAGAGGTTGCAGACAAGTGTACCTTACCAACGCTACAGATTATTTCTTTCCACTATTTTTGTCTTTATTCTTATTGAACGTGACATAGGATTTGGTTGATACTTGAGTATTTGTATCACATGAGGGTACCGATGTCATTCTATTGACGTCGAGTATCAACACTAGGCATTGCGTTTCATCGTATCATGTTCATTGACACAATCGACACAGGACACCAACACATACATGATGCAAGGTTTACATAAGTATTCATGGTATTGACTTCGCTGTTGATTACTAGACTATTTATTATTCTTGTTTCTTGTTGTAGTATACTGGACTTGACTTGTTAGATTCTAAACATGGTGGGGGGAATGTGACTGCAGTATCACTCTTTTCTAGTTGGCATGTTTTATTCTAGTATGTCATTATTTCTGTAGCAGACCCTTGATATTTGTTTTCTAGTTTGCCCTTGGTTCCACGACACGGTGCTTGGGGCAATAGCTTGCTGAGGAGCTTGTGAGGCTCAGTGCCAGTCTGATATTTTAGTTCATGTTCTCGCATGTATATCACGTAGACCGAATATAGTAGATACCTTTAGAGCATATTTCCTTTTCTATACAATGGCATGTTGTATGTTGCTATGTCCCCAAAGGACCTGGTAATCTCTCCAGGTATTCGACTAAACGGAGTCGGTTGCTGATCATGATGGTTGCTATTTTCTATTACAAGTATCTCTTGTGGTTATGTATTCATCTTTATTTATTTACATTATACTTGTTATCCTAGTATTTATAGACTTAAGTTATTTCTTTCGATTCTATGCGAACAAATGTAGCATGGGGTGCACACTATGTTATATATTGTTCATTCTTGCATTCTACTATTATGGATTGAGACTTAGAGATATTGTTAATCAGTATAGATAGTTGGCCGTTACTCTACAGCTTATGCGTATTCGAGCTGTGTTGGAGTCCACTCGATACATAGCTGGTATGTACACGTTTTTCTAGTCCTACGTATTTTAGGACTACAGCATTCCATATTTTTGTGGTGGCCCATGCAGGTCAGAGCATATCATTTCGGTTACGTTACTATGCCGAACGAGCCTGCAATAGAATATTGTAATAGGATCTCAATCCACAATTGCTTTGAAAATTATTTTGTTTTTATTCATCGCCTTTGGAACTCATAATTTAAGTTGATCATCTTTCTTAAACTGCTTGTTTTAGACTCTCGTCTTTTCCGATTTCGGAAGGACGAATACTCGTGATTGGTGAACCATTTGGATTATATTCTATTGTTTAATAGAATGTAGTTGATAGAAGTGTTTTAAACGGAAATTAGTTATGAAAGGTAGTAAGTGTTCGGATAGACGCCTTAATTAGATAGACCGAGTAGATCGGACTAGCAAAATACAATTCTTATAGGAGACTTAACCCCAATGAGAGATTCTAGTATCAATGGGCTACACCCATTCTGCCATTCACCTATGATATTGTGTTGATGGATAGAGAAGGGATAGAGAAATAAAAGGCTTTATTTGGTTTAGAAAGGAAGGTATAATAAGTTTTTCAATCATAATTAATGAAGTGACTGGTAGAATATATGGTAGAATTTTAGAGTTATGTACGATTCCCTAATTAAAATATGATCACCCATATGAAAGACTGTAGTTGAAAGAATTCGAAAGTACGGTTATGGATAGGATGATTCAATAAGGTACAGCAGAATCCTTAAAGTTACAATAAGGTATAAAAAAATGTTCATTTGAAGGATATAGAAAATATGATGATATGTATATGTAAAGTTACCTCAGACAGTGACCTGAAGGATCTTTACTAGGGAGATTCTTATCAAGGGAATGAATCAAAATGATGTGTGATGATAGGTTGTGCCATGGTGTCGACCTAGGAATATTTGTTTGAAGAATGACAAGGACAGTATTAAACTAGATATACTACTATAAACACATGAGGAATGGCTTGAAAAGACCTATTAACAACCATGACTAGAAGATTAGTTGATAGCTAAGTAGTTGTCAAGGCATCATATATAGCATTGTCTAGCATTAGCATGCCTATTACCTAGTAGACAAGCATAGAAGGGTTAGGACATAGCATACCACATCTTAGCGTAAAAATACCATATTGCTAGGAGAGATAATTAAAGAAAACCCAATCCATAGAAGTGGGTGAACTGGTTAGAATCGAGATAGATGACCTCTAAGGTAGTATAAGTTAGATCATGACTTGAAGGATTAGCTAGTCTCATTCTTAGAAAACCTTGATAGATAGTTTATACTTTAGAATGAGTTGGTGATCGTCATCTTCAGACTGATTGATCATTGGAAGCCCAAGATCGTTCTTGTAACTCGAAGTATAGTTCGCTAACGACCGGTTTGACCAGCTGGCAGGAGCAAAGGTATTTTATTGACTTGATATCAGGAAACTATCAGGTGACGATGCGAAAAAAGGATATTCTAAGGACAACATTCAGAATTCGCTATGGCCACTACAAGATTTTTGGTACCATTTGAATTGAAAGATGCACCTGATGTATTTATGCTATTGATGAACAAGGTGTTTCATCAATACCCATACTAGTTGTGGTAGCTTTGAGTACAATTTATCGTAGGATAGAAGCTATGTTGGTAAAATATTTGTCGGAGGGTGATTATCTAAGGTATGTACGAGTAGGGTAGAACAACTATACTAGAAGGACCAACTAGAACATAGTGGCATTCTATTTATAGAAGTTTTAGTTTTGTAGAAAATCCCTCTTGGTCGATTGATAGGCATACTGTCACGACCCACATCCAGATGTTCGGGACACAAGTACGTGAGGCACGCGCAGCCTACGCTGCAGCATTGGCGGTAGAATGCTGTCTAGACCTTAATGTAAAATCATCTCAACAATATCAGTCCAACAACATCAATGAGTACTCAAACCACATCATGCTACAGGAAGAAATAAATAAGGAAAAGAAAACTCTAAGAATAACTAAATCATCAACTTACTAATTTAATCCACAAATATTTTATACAAGCCAAAATAATCCAGAGACAAATTCGGTCAACTAACTAGTGGAAATGAATTAGAGTATAAACTAAGAATAGAGAAATACTAGTCTAGGTCTTCCAGAGATCAACTTGTGGTCCATGGTGCATCAAGATCGGCTCAACTATAGCATCATTGTGAAGGTCCAAGAATGTGAGTATAACATGTCCTAAAAATGTGATTATCCAGTCAGAATTGGAGCGAAGTACAAAACTCTGAAAACAGTTCCATATACATGGTAGAGAATATATGACAAGTAATAGAAATGAATACAATATGTACAAGTAACGAGGGAATGAAGAATACAACTAAGATAACGGGTAATCACAATAAGTAGCTGGAAAGATAAACATAGGCAATATGGTGTGAACTGTAAATAAGAGAACTAGCGATACTGTCTAAGTGAATTAGAGCACAAGTTCGTTATGTGATCGGCTTGGATTGTACACGAATATACTAAGGTAACTCGACTATACGTGAGGTGTATAATCGACATGCACACAAATACGCTAAGGGGTTGATCACATAACCAACTTCTACTCCCCCGCCCCGACTAATATTCATGGATCCAATCACGACACGTTACGCACACAAATATGATATAAGCATACGGAGCACACGAATATAGTATGAGCATACGGGGCCCACGAATAGATACAAACACAAGGATCACCTAATGTACACGATAAAGTATAAGTACGAGGAATGCTCGAGGTAACTTAAATAATAACATCTCCTGATTTGAACCATATAGTACCAGCCCGTGTAACACCATGTTAGAATCAAGTAATACAGATCTAGAACATGTGATACATACACTATCAAGTACTGAAAACTAACAGAGAGATGTATCTGCCTTAATTAGTTGGAGTCGACGTGTACGAGACGAACGAGCCAACACGAAATAGGTACAGATGATATACTCCTTAAGATGGTCCTAGATGATGTAACGGGCGGTTCCATTATGTCCTAAATTGTCTAAATAGCCCAAATTGGTATATAGAAGTCCGAGTTCACAGTTCAACACAATATTCGAGATCGTGATAGAAGTCCATGATCAAAGAATAGAAAACGACTAAATTATTCATGATCAAGAGGTGATTTAAAGGAATTTTATAAAAAAATTAATCACAAGGCCAACAATATATATAAAATATATTTAAAGTACTTATTTATAATTCTTATCAACAAAAGATAATATATAATTTGTATTTCAAAAGTATATAAAGTTCATTAAAATGTGAAGCCCAATTTAAATTACTATTGATATACCATTCTAAAATACTATTTAAAATTGTTATTCATAAATCCTATTAGTACCTTAGTCCCCAAGAATTAACTTAAAATCTAAAATTTATTGATCAAATAAGTAGGCCGAAAGCCTAGTCCATAAATGGGCTCAATAATTTTAATAAAGCTTAAAATGTATTAGAGCCAAATATCAAATCCCACATATATATATATATATATATATATATATATAAGGAAAAAGGAAAAGTAGTTTGGGCTTTGGGTTGTAGGCCGGCCAGGCTCTTCCTAATTTGTTTTATTATATAAATAATACTTGGGCTTTGGATTGTTGTGGGATGGATAAGTATATGTAAGAGTATAAGTATATATGAGAATTATATATATATATATATATATATATATATATATATATATATATATATATATATATTGTCCCACTAACTAAGCCCGACCCACTGGCCCTGCCTGTGGATCAGCTCACAGAGCCAGTTCCCTTTGCAAGGAGAGAGAGAGTCAGAGAGAATGAGAAAATATAGAAGAAAAGAGATGAAGAAGAAAAAAATGAACGAGGAAGAGAAAGAAGGAGGAGAGGGAGAGAGCAGATGGAGAGATCGAGAGGGAGAGGAGCTCATGCTTACCAAGGGGGCTTCGGCTCAGTGCGACATCGACGGCCAGAGGAAATGCTCACGGCGGTGCAAGGAGCCGCGACGGCCAGCACAGATCTGCGTTGGCAACGGAGAGGCACGACATCGATGTCAAGCGCTGGGTGTAGTTTTCGGGACTCGATGGGGCTGCTGTAAAGCCAGATATGAGCAGCAGAGAGTAGCGCGGGGTCGCCGGGCTTGGGAGTCGACAATTGGGGTTAGGTGGATATGAGTGCTATTTTGTGGTATTGGGTATGGCTGTCAGTCTGCTGGTTATGGCAGGGGTGATGATGATGCTGGCGGCGATGGTGGCCGCGGCTGTGGTGGTGGTGTTGGTGATGGGTTGGCCAGTAGAACCAGTCTTGGGATCTGGTGAGCCGGTGGTTGCGGTGGAGATCCGATAGTTGGTCAAGGTTCCAGTGGTCAAATCTGGTGGTTGTGAGCGGTGGTTGTGCTGATGAGGGTCACGGTGGTGTTCCAGGAGGTGGTGGTGTTGGTGGCAGCACGGGACATCGATAGTTAGGGATGATGATGATGGTGATTTCGGTGAAGTGGCTGAGGGAGCAAGGAGTCATGGTGGACAGGAAAAAGAGAGCGGGGCGTGCGGTGGTTGCTCACCGTGCATTACTCGTAAAGGAACTCGACCGATCGGTGGTCGGCATGCTTGGGGGCAGGAGAAAGGTGCACGCGGGATGCTGACCGGAGGCACGGGTGAGCGAAGGCGCCGCTTGCGGACAGGTGGTGGTAGCGGAGGAAGTTGGTGGATCTGTTGAGGTTGGTTGTGTCGGGGACACAGGGAACAACTCATGGCTTGCCTAGTGCCCGGTGTGTCGTACACGGGAAATTAGATGTAAGGGCTCGTTTGGATCAGTTTTTGGATTCCTATGAATAGTTTTTCAATTCCTTTCCCATGGGAAAGGAATTCAACATTCCTATACCCATGTTTGGTTAGGTTGGGAATAAGTAGTTCAAAATTTTAAAAAAAAATTATTTTCATGTTTGGTTCACACATAGATAGGAATCTTAATTTATTTAGTTTTACTTTAATACCCTTTCACTAATTTCATGATTATTCACATGTTTGGGATAGGAGTTGAAATTTTGAAAATAAAGAGGGAGTATAACCGTCCAAACAAAATAGTCAAACATCATTCCTAGGAAAGCAAATCTATTCCCAAGTGGGGGCTTGGGAATTGCTTTCCCACATCCATTGGAATAGCTTTTCCACATAACCCCCTCCTATTCCCTCCTCATTCCCAATCCTAATCATACCAAACATGGGTAAGGAATTCAAATCCCATTCCAAGCCTCAAAAACTTGAACCAAACGCCCCTAAATGTAATAAATGATGGAATGAAATGTATGGACACGGACACGGTGCACGCAAACCTGGATGGAATGGGATGGAGTGGTGAGGAATGTGAGTAGTCCATTAACTAAATGATGAGTGCTTGCACCCCAAGCAAGGAATATGGGAGAAGCTTCTAGGTAGATCCTCCATGGAGGATTTGAATAATAGCCCAATAATAATCAAGCCAAAATAAATCCAATATACAATAAAAATATGAAACCAATATAGGCCTAAATATTTTCATATATTCAAGAATCCGACCCAATAAAAATTTATATTTAATGGACTATAGCCCAATATAAATATCTAAATATAGTTACTTTAATTATTATCCTATTCAAGTCAAAGCTATTTGAGCCCAAATGAATTATATATATATATACACACACGCACACACATATATATATATTTTTGGAAAGCCCAAAATAAAAACCTACATAAAGTCAATAACCCATTAAGATTATAAAACATATTTGGAAAAAATTGTCACGACCCGTACCCACTTTTCGAACGCGAGCTCGTGAGCAAGCCAGCTACATATCGAACGGACTCCAGCCCGACTCGAATACGTAAAGGCTATCAAGAGCATGGTAAACTGCCAACTTATGGCAAGGCAAAACTATATCTCAAATCCACAAGAGTAATATAAACATGAATGAACACTATGGGTCATGGTCTGCAGTCCATTAGCATATATGTCTGATAAGACTCCAAGGAAAAATAATGTGAGTCTATAAACTAGGCTAACAAGCAGGATATCTCATGATAAGGAATGACAACACGAGAAGACAATAAATGTAATATCAATACCTGAATCCTGCAAGTATATCGTAATCATCCACCATCCTACTCTGCTAACTAACTCCATGCAATCTCTAAACCTGAAGAGATCATCAGGTCCTCAGGGGACATAGCATGATACATAAAAATATGCCTATCTAACAGTTTATCATGCAATAAAGAAAATACAAGATATAAACAGGAAAAGACCAGTCAACACGAAAACATGAGTATACACGACTGGGAGAACCACTACGCATAAACAAATTACTGGAGGAGAACAAGAGAACACAATGTCATGATGTCAACGGATAACCAATCGAATACTCAAACCCTCGCCCCTAGTGTGGACTCGCAGGTTTGAACAACTACTAACCCTCGCTCCTGGTGTGGACTCATAGGTTAGCTTCAAGAATCACCCTCGCCCCTAATATGGACTCGCCTGTGTGGACAGATAACTACTAACCCTCGCCCCAAGTGTGTACTCGCAGGTTAGCTTCAGGAATCAAGGTACAGATAACTACTAACCCTCGCCCCTAATGTGGACTCGCAGGTTAGCTTCAAGAATCAAGGTACAGTAGTTCCTTTATGACTTACTCATTCTATGACACGATATGACTCAGTCGAAGTACAGGTGATGACACGACACGACTCAGTCAGATACACGGAAGAATAGATCCAATATGAACTACAAAGCTAACTATGATCAAGAGCTATAAATATATACTAGAATGCATGGTGTACAAATCACATGACAATAATCAACTAGTAAAACTAGATAATAATAGGAATAAGCATGTAAATAAACTGTAGAGGGAGGCAAGGTATACTTGTCTGGTGCTAGCACGAAGAACCAACAATATACCGTCAATATGTAAGCCATAAAGTTCAAATCTCACAACTGTCTTCGAAAGCTGAAATAGACATTACCAACATTTTTAGAATAGTCAAATTAGCTTGGATTGCCTATCCTTAAGTCTAATTCTTGACACAGGGGCAAAACGGTCATTTCGGGCCAAAACGGTTTTCGCCGTTGGACCCGCTTTGTACCGAAAAGCGTGCCAAAGTCAATTGTCTCTAAAGTCATCAAACTACATGTGTAGTGCCCCGTCCCGCAAAAAAATCAATCGGAGGAATCGAAACGCCGACGGCGTTCGGACTTGGCCTTACAACGGCGACTCGAAGATATCGCTCAGGTGGGGGAGTTTCGGTGAACTTGCCTCATCTCGGCCTTCACTTAATAATTCGTGTGGTTTCAACTTGCACTGGTAGGCTAATATAAAAGCTACGAACGCACATAGCTAAGGGAATAAATCCCGACCCGTCGGAATGTCTTAAAACATAGAAAATGGTCCCACGGTCTCAACAGAAGTCGGCTCAGCGTGCTTTAAAATGACACTCGGTCCTTCGTCCCGTGGCTTGGGAGAAGGAAAGTTGGTATTTGACACGAACGATGAGTTAGCCTAAGTCATAGGCGTCGCCCGCATAAATGCTCGATAAAGCATGCACGTTTCCACTGCGCAAGGCTTGGCATAGCCTTGGCTCGTCCCTCGGGTTAAGTTGTAGGCTTGAGAAAGTTAGGCAAAGTTATGCCGATCGACCTAAGTCATTCTAAGTGCCGTCCCGCTCTTTCTGCGGTTGTCAAGTTAAATAGTCCCACGATCTCAAGTGCCGTCATATAACGTATGACTTGGGTGATAGCGTCACGTTGGACGTGAGTCAGTTACAGGCACGAGCCACGGTTGGCACGATGTAAAGTTAGCCACGGTCCATGGCACTTAAGGAACACGTTGTGTTCAAGTTAAGTTGGAAGGCTACGTAGTAGTCGTTCCCTCGAGTTCAAAGGTATTTCGAGGTGATCCCTCGGTTGGGAGTCTCGCGTTCCTATCTACGTTGAGTATTCGAGGCGGTCCCTCGGTTGGGAGTCTCGCGTTCCTATCCACGTTGAGTTTCGAGGCGGTCCCTCGGTTGGGAGTCTCGCGTTCCTATCCACGTTAAGTATTCGAGGCGGTCCCTCGATTGGAAGTCTCGCGTTCCTATCCACGTTAAGAAGTTCGAGGCGATCCCTCGGTTGGGAGTCTCGCGATCCCGAGGCACGTTATGCCAAGTGTGATTCAGAGCACGAGTTGCTAAGTATAGTTCCGGTCGTACCAACAAGTAGGCCATGCATTTACGTGAGTTTAGATGTCTCGTAGGTGCGTGGTCATTGGACACCTTGTCGACAAGGATTTCTGCCTAGACTGGTTATACGCCGGGGCACCGGGCCCAGTCATCCTAGGGGGTAGACGTTATAGCGCGCATGCTTTTATTGCGTGGGTAGTCGGGGGCTTTCCATGGGGCTAGCTACCTTGCATCGAAGGACCCGCCGCCTGCCCGAGCTATGTCCGCGATGGCTTGTCATGCCAGTGGCCTTTCATATAGATATTTGGCGTGCTAAGCGGCGAATTCGCATGCACGGTGTCGGTCGTAACAAAGGAAGCGTAAGCACGGTATGCGATGTGTTGCGAAATGTGTGCTCGGTTGCACCAAAGTGTTATAAAGACTACGATTCGATTATACGTAAAGACACGTGCTTTGGCACGAGATACGTTATCGTACTTGAGTTCTCAACATCGGTTCCACAAGTTGGGTTATACGTTTCGAGTTAAGTCGAGAAGGGCCGTAGGGCAAGTATTTGACACGACCTAGTCGTTACGTCCAAGAGTATATTACGAAAGACAAGTATGAGTCGGTACGTTGACAATGCAAGCACGAGAAAGGTCTAGAGCAAAGTATGGGTACGTTATTAGTGCAAGGCACGGAGATGGTCTAAAGATACTGAATAGGCCGAGCGTCGGTCCTAAAATCGATCCTAAGGCAAGACTAGAAAGACAATCGTAGGGGGGCTTGTAATGCACAAAGTAAAATAAACGTGTCGGTTTTGTATGGGTGGGCGAGGAGCTCACTCCACCAGTACAGTGGTACTGACACCCACACAGTGTTTATGTGCAGGCACAGGTAGAAGCTCGTGGTGCGGGGCTCGCTTGGATGCGTCGAGGCACGGAGTTCCTTGGCGATTCGAAGCGTGCGGCCGCGTGAAGACCAGACTTATACGGGACATAATGTATGGACATCGCCTTCCGAAGCTTCTGCTGGATCGACAATATGTATCGAGAGATGAGAGAGAGCTGAGCGATTTGTAATGTGAGACGAGTGTATTTGAGTGATTGTAATCTTGGCCTTGTGCCCCCAATGTAACCGTTGTTTCAATATCAATAAAAGAGCTTCTTTGAATAACTTGTGTTTGTTCTAAATTTCCGCTGCGTGTTCAATGTCTCTGCTTGGGACTTCTGTGCGACGACCCCGTCGCAGCCGCTGTAATCGGCCGTTATGGAACCCGCCTTGCACGAGCGCAATTTAGGCTCGTGCGACATCACGCCTTAGCGAGGACGATCGCTCTTACGGGAGCGGGGCGTGACATAATGGTATCAGAGCACGGCTTTACGTCCTTGGACTATCGATTGAATTCTTTAACTCCGTTGTTTTGTAAACACTGAATTATGCTTCTGCAACGTGATATCGTTGGTGCTCTCTCTCTCAAACGTCCCTCGGCATGTCCATACAATAAGTCTAATATTTTTGAAAGTTCGTACAAGCGTTCAATCGAACGCATCGATAGGTGGTGGCCTTTAGGCCGAACGGTGCCGACCTTGAGTTGATAGAAAACACGTGCTAAAGTTAGCAAGTCGCGTGCGTGCCTAACGAGTCCTACGTCGACATTAGCAAATGAGCACGCGAAGTCGGAGTATAGTCCATACGGGATGGTTATACGGCACAACTTAGTCCGCGTATCGCGTACCTCGACCTTTTGGTTCAAACGAGTCGCGAACAATATTAAGTACCGCTTGGTCGGAAACGGAAATACCCTTGGAGTGTATATCGATAGGAACGTTATCAGACTAACGCTTAGGCGTACACGAAGGATTGATTGGGATTTGAGGATTGTGCGAATGACTTAGTGCGTCGATACGAACGTGATTGAGGACTAAATCGGATGGCTCGAACCCGAGTGGTGTATGGACGTTATAGAAATTGTTCGAGCGGAACCAGAGGAGTTACGGATAGTACGAGTATGTCGACAAGCGATGATATCGCAAAGCCTTAGAACGAGTAGCGCTTAGATGGTCATGATTCGAGAGTCGCAAACGTGATACCGTTCGAACGATTTGTAAACGATAGTGCGAATTACGAAATGGTTGAATGGAAATTCTAAACGATAGAATAAATGGATGACTTGATTGAAGAAATTGATACGGATCGTATACGAAAAGTTAACATGACGGGTAGGTAGCGTGCATGAAATGTTCGATTTGAAGTTACGTAAACGACTCTGAGAATTGAAATCGATGTTGCTCGAGGGTTTGAGTTAGCAAGGAATGATGCGAATTGAGGAAATACGTTAGTCGATGACTTGAGACAGAAGGATAAACGATACGTGAATTTGGGTTGAAGAAATTGATGTGGTGAACGGTTCGAGGAGATTATCCAGTCGGACGATAGCATCATTCGTACGACTCAGAATTCGTTGCAAACGAAAATCGTCAGGTTACGTATATCATCGATGGTATTGAGGCGTATCAAAGATGATATACAATAACTCGGAGGTACTCGGACTCGGATGAATGACGATCGTGCAAGTGCTATTATTCGGTTGGATGCAATACTTAGGATTCTGTTTGAAGATGAATGTTGGATAAAAGTAATCGTATTCCGATGGTTGCGTTGATAACCACAACGTCGACAGTCTTGTCTTGCACGAGCGCTACTCTAGCCTCGCACATGCGTTGCGTCGGATTTGGGACGATCATTCCGCGTGAGCGCTGACATGGTGATTCATGTCGCGGGAATAATCGAACTCAGAAAAATCAGGACGCGGCAACTTTGATTGTCCTGACTTGTCGGTTTAATGCGAAGGAAAAATTTGAGGATGTTAGGACTTATGATTGACGAATGAATGAAAACTTGAGGATTGTGTAGGTCCAATCCGCGCATCGAAAATGATTTAGTCTAGACCCAAAACAAGTGTTACGCCTCGATGAGAATGATTATTCTGCGGGTGCGTTGTATGGTGATTCATGAACCACCGTGGATGATCGGACTCGCGTGAGATCGAAGCGTGGCATATTGTTAAGTCAGACGACCTTGTGATCGATTACGTGAATTGGAATAGATGATTTCGGAAACGTGAAATGTGAACTACGATTTAGAGATGAATTGTGTCATAGCGTGCTTGATTTAAGAATGAATGATAGGCGAACTAATATCGAACGTGTTAGAAGAGATAGACGATACGAAATGGCTTGATGAACGAACGATATGTTCTTATCGAGGATTGGTTGAAACGTGAATTATCGTATGATGGCTTTACCGATACGACTCGTACCCCGTGCGACGAATATGGGGATGTGTGTAGGAAGTTGATGCCCGATGTTTAGAAATCGGAGTGATGCGAGCTTGGGTAGAAAACCCCGTACCAACGATTTGGTTTGACCTTAGGATGGGGTCAGTATTGATATCGTTGTTTGGGAACTATGATTCCAGTACTGACGAAAGAGACATAGCCTAGCGGTTAGGCAGGCGTTCGAGCGTGAAACGATAGGTGTTACGGAGGCACCACTCGCGAGTCTTGGTTGACATGTACGTATATCAGGGACGCCCGAATATGTGCACGATCCGACTAGAGTGGTGATGGCGGATTCTCTATCACGAGGCTTGGCTGACATGCATGTATTTTAGGGACGCCTAGAATATATGCACGATCCAACTAAGTGATACGTTGAATCAAGTGAGACTTGAGAAATGGGAAAGTGTCAAGGATTTTAGAATCGTGAGTTTCGAAGAAATGTTGATGGTAATGCGATCATTGATTTGAAACGAGTTCAAATGTTGGTTGATCGATTAGTGTGCCTTACGACTAAGTTAGCGATAGCACGAGCGTGGCTCCAAATCGAAGAAACGCGTAGGCGGAATGTGTACGATTAAGTCTTGGCTATAGAAACGGTAGGATGGTTTGCCTTCAGGAAAGTCTCGAGGACGAGACTTGTTCTGAGTGGTGTATGATGTAGTGCCCCGTCCCGCAAAAAAATCAATCGGAGGAATCGAAACGCCGACGGCGTTCGGACTTGGCCTTACAACGGCGACTCGAAGATATCGCTCAGGTGGGGGAGTTTCGGTGAACTTGCCTCATCTCGGCCTTCACTTAATAATTCGTGTGGTTTCAACTTGCACTGGTAGGCTAATATAAAAGCTACGAACGCACATAGCTAAGGGAATAAATCCCGACCCGTCGGAATGTCTTAGAACATGGAAAATGGTCCCACGGTCTCAATAGAAGTCGGCTCAACGTGCTTTAAAATGACACTCGGTCCTTCGTCCCGTGGCTTGGGAGAAGGAAAGTTGGTATTCGACACGAACGATGAGTTAGCCTAAGTCATAGGCGTCGCCCGCATAAATGCTCGATAAAGCATGCACGTTTCCACTGCGCAAGGCTTGGCATAGCCTTGGCTCCTCCCTCGGGTTAAGTTGTAGGCTTGAGAAAGTTAGGCAAAGTTATGCCGATCGACCTAAGTCATTCTAAGTGCCGTCCCGCTCTTTCTGCGGTTGTCAAGTTAAATAGTCCCACGATCTCAAGTGCCGTCATATAACGTATAACTTGGGTGATAGCGTCACGTTGGACGTGAGTCAGTTACAGGCACGAGCCACGGTTGGCACGATGTAAAGTTAGCCACGGTCCATGGCACTTAAGGAACACGTTGTGTTCAAGTTAAGTTGGAAGGCTACGTAGTAGTCGTTCCCTCGAGTTCAAAGGTGTTTCGAGGCGATCCCTCGGTTGGGAGTCTCGCGTTCCTATCTACGTTGAGTATTCGAGGCGGTCCCTCGGTTGGGAGTCTCGCGTTCCTATCCACGTTGAGTTTCGAGGCGGTCCCTCGGTTGGGAGTCTCGCGTTCCTATCCACGTTAAGTATTCGAGGCGGTCCCTCGATTGGGAGTCTCGCGTTCCTATCCACGTTAAGAAGTTCGAGGCGATCCCTCGGTTGGGAGTCTCGCGATCCTGAGGCACGTTATGCCAAGTGTGATTCAGAGCACGAGTTGCTAAGTATAGTTCCGGTCGTACCAACAAGTAGGCCATGCATTTACGTGAGTTTAGATGTCTCGTAGGTGCGTGGTCATTGGACACCTTGTCGACAAGGATTTCTGCCTAGACTGGTTATACGCTGGGGCACCGGGCCCAGTCATCCTAGGGGGTAGACGTTATAGCGCGCATGCTTTTATTGCATGGGTAGTCAGGGGCTTTCCATGGGGCTAGCTACCTTGCATCGAAGGACCCGCCGCCTGCCCGAGCTATGTCCGCGATGGCTTGTCATGCCAGTGGCCTTTCATATAGATATTTGGCGTGCTAAGCAGCGAATTCGCATGCACGGTGTCGGTCGTAACAAAGGAAGCGTAAGCACAGTATGCGATGTGTTGCGAAATGTGTGCTCGGTTGCACCAAAGTGTTATAAAGACTACGATTCGGTTATACGTAAAGACACGTGCTTTGGCACGAGATACGTTATCGTACTTGAGTTCTCAACATCGGTTCCACAAGTTGGGTTATACGTTTCGAGTTAAGTCGAGAAGGGCCGTAGGGCAAGTATTTGACACGACCTAGTCGTTACGTCCAAGAGTATATTACGAAAGACAAGTATGAGTCGGTACGTTGACAATGCAAGCACGAGAAAGGTCTAGAGCAAAGTATGGGTACGTTATTAGTGCAAGGCACGGAGATTGTCTAAAGACACTGAATAGGCCGAGCGTCGGTCCTAAAATCGATCCTAAGGCAAGACTAGAAAGACAATCGTAGGGGGGCTTGTAATGCATAAAGTAAAATAAACGTGTCGGTTTTGTATGGGTGGGCGAGGAGCTCACTCCACCAGTATAGTGGTACTGACACCCACACAGTGTTTATGTGCAGGCACAGGTAGAAGCTCGTGGTGCGGGGCTCGCTTGGATGCGTCGAGGCACGGAGTTCCTTGGCGATTCGAAGCGCGCGGCCGCGTGAAGACCAGACTTATACGGGACATAATGTATGGACATCGCCTTCCGAAGCTTCTGCTGGATCGACAATATGTATCGAGAGATGAGAGAGAGCTGAGCGATTTGTAATGTGAGACGAGTGTATTTGAGTGATTGTAATCTTGGCCTTGTGCCCCCAATGTAACCGTTGTTTCAATATCAATAAAAGAGCTTCTTTGAATAACTTGTGTTTGTTCTAAATTTCCGCTGCGTGTTCAATGTCTCTGCTTGGGACTTCTGTGCGACGACCCCGTCGCAGCCGCTGTAATCGGCCGTTATGGAACCCGCCTTGCACGAGCGCAATTTAGGCTCGTGCGGCATCACGCCTTAGCGAGGACGATCGCTCTTACGGGAGCGGGGCGTGACAACATGTCTATGAATTCTTTTGATGATACGAAACCAACCGTATATCCAAAGTTGGATTCCAACGGACCGTGCACAAAATTGCCCATTGAGTCGGATCGTAGGGCCCGCAAAACGGCGATCCGATCAACTGTTTCAGAATCAGACCAAACTTGGCATACAGGACCAGAAAAATGATACGATCCTGTTGGCCTAAGTTTTGTCTTGATTTGACGAACGTGCACAAAGTAATTAAAAATTTTGCAAAGAGGCCGATACGGTAAATTTTGACGGATACGCATCAAATTCATCGTGCGCACGCGACCAATTTGAATTCTGTCCAAGCCTACACGTCCGCGAAGTCGATACGCACCTTTCAATGCTTTTTGATTTGTGACCATGGCACCCGGTTTGGCGGGATGCACGTCGAATCGAGAAGTTTTATGATTTTCAGAACAGGTTTTTCTCAATTTTTATCCAAGAATAACTTCCAGTATAATACCTTAAAAACAATTCTACAAAAAGGAGTTCGATCTCGTATAGGTTGTCTACATGTCTGTTTAAATGGAATTTCAAAACTGATAATGGTTTGACGAGGATTTGTTCGTAAACAGGGGTACAACGACTACTTGATGTCCTATTTCTGAACAGGATTTTGCCAATTTTGTCGTCGAGTTTCAACTCGATTATGATTCGATTTGAGTCGAAGTTATCCAATGGGATCGAAGCCCTATAGGTTGTGTTTCTAATGCACATTTTGGTTCGGAAAAAGACAAAGATCCGAGGGAGAAAACTTTCCAGGAAGTTGGGCTTCCAGGCACTGTTGTTGCTCCTGCACCCTACTGTCGTGGCAATTTTCGGCGACTCCGGCCATGCGCGGCGGCGCTACGGTGGCCGTGGTGCACACAGAGGTCGTAGGGGGCGGGGTTCGAGTGTTGGCGAGGTGGTGGAGCATTAGGTTTAGGGTTTTGGATCACAACTCCCCTCCCCCTCTCGCTCCATCTATACATATAATGTCGGTTGCTGTGACTTACGGAGGGGGGGTCGGGCTCGGCTTGGAAATTAGGATGGGCTAGGCTGGGCCCTTTGGGCTGGGAAGGAAAGGAAAGGTTTGTTGGGCTGGACTGGGACTTGGCTTGTTGTGTTGAGCTTGGCATATTGGACTGGGCTGTGGGTTGCTCATATTTCTTTTATTTTCTTTTTATTGTCTATATATATATATATATATATATTTTTTATATATATTTTATATATATATATATATATATATATATATATATATATATATATATACACTAATATAAAAAAAATATATATATATATATATATATACACTAATGTACTGTATATATATAATCTCTCTCTCCCCCTATATATCTATACATACCTTCCTATACATGTACAACCATAGGCATGTATACACTTAAGTCCACGCATTATTTCTATCCCTATATATATCTATATACTCACTTAGATAAATACTAGGGATCTTTATATAATATTTTAGGACAATATTTATCTAATAGATCATTAAGGTGAAATACGACATACACTCATAGAGTATATAGACACGGACGTCTTTGGACACACCACACAACTACATGGGCTCGGGTTTGGTTTGGGTCCAGTTCGGGCTAAATTGGTACAACCGGGTCTCCTACAAATCTATACTATAGTTAATAAATAATTAAAACGTCTTTAGAGGTTAAGTCGCAACATGGCCTAGTTTTCCTAGTTAGGACACACTTATGGTTGGCATTCCCCTATCATGGCTAAATACTAGTCAAAGCACGCCACTGCACTATCCATACCATGATTCCTAGCCATCTTGTACTTCAAAACTCAACCATGGCTAAAGTCATCCACCGTAATAATTAACTAATTAATTATTTATAAAAATTCTAAAAATCACCATTTAATTCAAATAAATAAATAAATAAATAATATTTTCAAAAAAATTCGGAAAGAGGGGTTACAAATCTACCCACCTTAAAAATAAATTCGTCTTCGAATTTAAGAAAAAGTCCAATAGTACGGTAGAAGACGGGGTCCCACTAGCTATCAATTATTCTTATGGTCATCTCAAATTACAATTCCTCGAGGACTTCTACCCACCTTTGGTCACATTACTCTCTCCAAACACATGTCGCTAAAATATTATAACCTTCCAACTAACTACCAACATCTATCTATGGCATATATACGACATCTCTAATCCCTCCTATCTATAAACAAACAAATATTCAATAATCAGGCAATAGTATACTATAACTTAAGAATTTCTGATGAATCCTAGACAGCACGATCGTTCGTCACCCCGGAATAGGAAGGGACACAAATCAATGGTTCGGAAGGCAAGGAAGAATAATCGAGAACAAATATGAAATTTCAAGGACGTAGTAAAATTTCTAAGAGAATTTTTAAGGCAGTGTGGATTGAGATTTCTAAGGTTTAGTCATAGTCGCAGGCTCGTACTAGTACAGTTACGTAACCGATACGATATGTTCTAACCTGTATGGGCCACCAAAAAAACTTGTTACGACCGCACCCGCTTTTCGGACGCGAGCTCGTGAGCAAGCCAGCTACATATCGAGTGGACTCCAGCCCGATTCGAATACATAAACGTGGTCAAGAGCATAGTAAACTGCCAACTCATGGCAAGGCAAAACTATATCTCAAATCCACAAGGGTAATATAAACACGAATGTACACTATGGGTCGTAGTCTGCAACCCACTAGCATATATATCCGATAAGACTCCAAGGAAAAATAATGTGAGTCTATAAACTAAGCTAACAAGCAGGATATCTCATGATAAGGAATGACAGCACGAGAAGACAATAAACATAATATTAATACCTGAATCCTGCAAGTATATCGTAATCATCCACAATCCTACTCTGTTAACTAACTCCATGCAATCGCTAAACCTGAAGAGATCATCAGGTCCTCAGGGGACATAGCAAGATACATAAAAATATGCCTATCTAACAGTTTATCATGCTATAAAGAAAATACAAGATAAACAGGAAAAGACCAATCAACATGAAAATATGACTATACACGACTGGGAGAACCACTACGCATAAACGAATTGCTAGAGGAGAAAAAAAGAACAAAATGTCACAATGTCAACGGATAACCAATCGAATAATCAAACCCTCACCCCTAGTGTGGACTCGCAGGTTTGAACAACTACTAAGACTCGTCCATGGTGTGGACTCGCAGGTTAGCTTCAGGATTCACCCTCGCCCCAAATATGGACTCACAGGTGTGGAAAGATAACTACTAACCCTCGCCCCTAGTGTGGACTCGCAGGTTAGCTTCAGGAATCAAGGTTCAGATAACTACTAACCCTCGTCCCCAATGTGGACTCGCAGGTTGGCTTCAAGAATTAAGGTACAACAGTTCCGTTATGACTTACTCATTCTATGACATGATACGACTCAGTCGAACTACCGGTGATGACACGACACGACTCAGTCCAGATACATGGAAGAACAGATCCAATATGAACTACAAAGCAAACTATGATCAAGTGCTATATATATATATATATATATACTAGCACGCATGGTGTACAAATCACATGTCAATAATCAACTAGTAAAACTAGATAATAAAAGGAATAAGCATGTAAACAAACTGTAGAGGGAGGCAAGGTATATTTGCCTGGTGGTAGCATTAAGAACCAACAATAAACCGTCAACTGGTAAGCCATAAAGTCCAAATCTCACAACTGTCTCCGAAAGCTAAAATAGACATTTCTAACATTTTTAGAAAAGTCAAATTAGCTAGGATTGTCGGTCCTTAAGTCCAATTCTAGACACAGTGTCAAAACAGTCATTTCGGACCAAAACTGTGTCCGTCGTTGGACCCGCTTTACACCAAAAAGCATGCCAGAGTTAATGGTCTCTAAAGTCATCAAACTACATGTCTACGGATTCGTTTTAATGATACGAACCCAATCATATGTCCAAAGTTGGATTCCGGCGGGCCGTGCACAAAATCGTCCGTTGAGTCGGATCGTGGGGCCCGCAAAACGGCGATCCGATCAACTGTCTCAGAATCGGACCAAACTTGGCATACAGGACCAAAAAAATGATATGGTCCTGTTGGCGCAAGTTTCGTCTCGATTTGACGAACGTACACAAAGTAATTAAAAAATTTGCAAAGAGGCCGATACGGTAAATTTTGACGGATATGCATCAAATTCGTCGTGCGCACGCGACCAATTTGAATTCCGTCGAAGCCTACACATCCGTGAAGTCGATATGTGCCTTTCGATGTTTTTTGGTTCGCGACCACGGTGCCCGGTTTGGCGGAACGCACGTCGTATCGTGAAGTTTTATGATTTTCAGAACTGGTTTTTCTTAATTTTTATCCATGAATAACTTCCAGTATAATACATTAAAAACAATTCTACAAAAAGGAGTTTGATCTCGTATAGGTTGTCTACATGTCTGTTTAAATAGAATTTCAAAACTGATAATGGTTTGACGAGGATTTGTTCGTAAACAGGGGTACAACGACTACTTAATGTCCTATTTCTGAACATGATTTTGCCAATTTTGGCGTCGAGTTTCAATTCAATTCTGATTCGATTTGAGTCGAAGTTATCCACTGGGATCGAAGCCCTATAGGTTGAGTTTCTACCGCACATTTTGGTTCAGAAAAAGACGAAGATCCGAGAGAGAAAACTTACCAGGAAGTTGGGCTTCCACGCACTGTTGTCTGCTGCTATTGCTCAAGCACCCTACTGTCGTGGTGCTTTCCTGTGACTCCGGCCATGTGCGGCAGTGCTGCAGTGGCCGGGGTACGCACAGAGGTCGTAGTAGACGGGGTTGGAGTGTTGGCGAGGTGAAAGAGCATTAGGGTTAGGGTTTTGGATCGTAACTCCCTTCTCCCTCTCGCTCCATCTATACATATAATGTCGGCTACTGTGACCTAGGGGGGTCGGGCTCGGCTTGTAAATTATGATGGGCTAGGCTGGGCTCTTTGGGCTGGGAAGGAATGGAAAGGTTTCTTGGGCTGGGCTGGGACTTGGCATGTTGTGATGAGCTTGGCTTGTTGGGCTGGGCTGTGGGTTGCTCATATTTCTTTTATTTTCTTTTTATTTTCTATACATATATATAGCTATATATACTGATGTACTGTATATATATATATAATCTCTCTCTCTCTCTCTCTCTCTCTCTCTCTCTCTCTCTCTCTCCCTATATATCTATACATACCTTCCTATACATGTACAACCAAAGGCATGTATACACTTAAGTCCACACATTTTTTCTATCCATATATATATATATATATATATATATATATATATATATATATATATATATATATATATATATATATATACTTAGATAAATACTAGGGATCTTTATATATAAAATAGTATAAAAGAATTTATATAATAAATTGTTGTAACACCTATATTATTTTTATTACTAAATTTACAATCAAAACTCTATTTATGTATAAAGCCTAATATAGGTGTATATATATATATACCCTATACATAAACTTATGTGCTCCTTTGCATTCATAACCTATTAAACTAGAAAAATCTAAAATATATTAGCAATACTATCATATTTCCAAAATAAATATACAATCAATAATATTGATATTAGGTTTATATAATAATAATATTTTAGGACAATATTTATCTAATAGATCATTTAGGTGAAATACGACACACACTCATAGAGTATATAGACACGAACGTCTTTGGACACACCACACAACTACATAGGCTCGGGTTTGGTTTGGGTCCAGTTCAGGCTAAATTGGTACAACCGGGTCTCCAACAAATCAATACTATAATTAATAAATAATTAAAACGTCTTTAGAGGTTAAGTTGCAACTTGATCTTGTTTTCCTAGTTAGGACACAATTATGGCTTGGTATTCCCCTACCATGGCTAAACACTAGTCAAAGCACGCCATTGCACTATCCGTGCCATGATTCATAGCCGTCTTGTACTTCAAAACTCAACTATGGCTAAAGTCATCTACCGTAATAATTAACTAATTAATTATTTATAAAAATTCTAAATATCACCATTTTATTCAAATAAATAAAAAATAATATTTTCAAAAAAAATCGGGAAGAGGGGTTACAAAAATCATAATGTAAAATATTTTGGAGAAATTCTAGAAAATTAGGAATTCATAAATTCGAAAAATATAAGGAATTTAGTTATAGGAGGTTATAAATCTACTCTCCTTAAAGAAATTTTTTCCTTGAAACTTAAGATCGGTATGATCAGAAATAGAATGGAAATATGAATTTGTACGACCAAGAATAATCATAATTAAATCATATATGCACGATTTAGTTGTATTAACATGATCAAGGATAAAATCGAAATACATTCATAATCATTCAAGCAGGATTTAGAAGTAAATTTCAAGTTATTTAGGCATGATCTAGTCATGTTTTGACATAATCAAAATTATTTGATCTTGATCAAGTCGTGATAGAATCAAAATCCAAACATAGAATAGTCGATCAGTAGAATTTAGATACGGTCAAATTCTACGGATCAATATTACCAAGTCATGAATAAAAATTAAAATTCAGACATAAATAAGAATTTGAAAATGATTAAAATTACTTAAGCATGATTTAGGATAAAGCTAGAAAAATTAAAATCGAGGCACGACTAATAATAAAATCTAAGCACGGGCAATAATAGAATCAAAATTTAGGTACGACCAAAAAATTCATTTAGACATGATCAAATTCTACTTTCTAGCACGAGTAAGTTTATTTTCAAAATCATATAGTCGTGATCGAAGTCACATAGGCTGATTGAATTTCTAAATTTTAGGCATAATTTAAGAATAAAATCAATACATGTAGTCACGATCATGGGAATCAAAGTTGCCTAGTCATACAAAGTCATATAGGCATGACAAAAATTAAAATTTAGGCACGATCAAGGGTCAAAATCTAATCATGATTAAAATAGAATCTAGACACGATAAAGAATATTCTCAAAGTTTAGGCCCGAGTAATAAAATGATTCAAATATAAGCACAATCAGAATTAAAATCATTTGAGTATAGTCAAGAATCAAGAACTTTTGGCACGATAAAGATAATCAAAATCAATTGGTCACGATCAAATTGGATCAAAATGAAGTAATATTAAAAATTAAGGAATGATTCAAGGATAGAGAAATCAAATCTCTTTTAACAGGATAGGAAAATTAAGAGAAATAATTTACAGAAGGAAAGGACAAGGCAATCATCTCGCTTTACCTCAACTACTACAAAATTTATCTGGCCGTTATTCATCAATTATGCTTTTATTTTACCATTCCAAATACACCACTAACAAAATCATAATTCATCAATCATGAAAATCAAGCCCTTCTACGACTTTTATATGGTATGTTTGACCATTATTCCAACGGTACTACTCCTTGATCATACTCTTGTTTATAAATCCCCAACCATTTTACTTTTTTTGTTTTCATGATCCATTATCAAACTTAATTATAAAAGTTCAATTTCTAACACCTTATTTCTAACTGGTTTTGAAATTTGCCCATAAAATCTTTTTCATAGTTCAAACACATACTTCTCAAATTCTTCTTGGATTTAAGGTCACCACTACATTGGAAATCTTATTCCTCAAGTATAAAAATTTAATCTCCAAAAATCAATCTCATACCTTAAGCTGGCATTTCTTTAAAATTTTCAAAAGTTCCAACTTAGTTGTAATATTTCTTTGTATTCCAAGTTTTTGAAAATTTGTATTGTACCCGTTTCTTAGTCATTCCCCTATTAATCATTCGATCAATTTATATCATCACCGCGGGTAATGATAATCCCCGTCTCATATATTAGTTTTATCAAGTCAATGTTCAATACTGAAATATCTTGTAATGAAATATCTAAATTCTCTCAAAATCAAATCGTCCTTGAATTTTCTCATTAGTTTATAAGAATACAACTCCAAAATATTATAGTTCTCACCATTTAATGCATAATTTATTGTTATTCTTTCTTGAAATTCTCCTACATTCTTTCTTACATGACAATAATCCGTACTCAAAATAACTCTCTAAATGTAACCATTTTTTTCAAAATTTAATGATAATGTCGGTCTCTTAATTTGTTTCCACTACTAGTTCTACCTTTCTTCCACTAATTCTATTGCAGGATCGATGGCACCTCTAAAGGAGGGTGAATAGAGTGCAGCAAAGAAATTATCCCCAATACACATTTAAGCAGGTAAAGGCAGATATAAGTTTTAAAAGCGGTGAAGCAAAGCAGTAATTAAATAGGGGCAAGAAAGCATTACGCAGACACCGAGGTTTATACTGGTTTTTTTCTGAGAGAACTAGTCCAGTTGTGAGAACTCTTGCTCGCTATTAATCCACTATTTGAAATAGATATTACATCGTGTGCTTTACTCCGAAGAACATGCCAACTTCAATACCGTCATGTTTTAATCCGAAACCCACGATCAAACTTCAATACTTTTCTGAAGAAAGCTTTTATACTCCAAGCTTGTACAACTCGAATACTCCTAATCGAAAACCACCGACACTTAAAAGAATAGTTATGTCTTGAAAAATATGAAAATTGAAAGCTCTTTGAAGATAGGAAGGCTTTAGAATAGATAAAGAATATGAAGAATGAATAAGTGATTAGAAATGACAAATTTTTCTCTATTTATAGGCTGTTTTAAACCAGAGTTTGGACAAAACTCAGTTAGGGCACATTCATAATTTTGAACGTTAGAGATCCAAAAGAGTAGGAATTTGCTTTTGACCAGGAGCAATTCAGGTAGACCGAGTTCGGTCAGAACTCGGCCCGAGTTCGACGAAGGGATTTTCTGGCTTATTTTGGTTTAGCAAGGATTTTGGATGTTTGGTTTGGTTTAGGTCAGAAAATGGGTTTGTGAGGATAATCTTGTAAATTGCCAGTGATCCTGAGTCACAAATTATCTAGACTCAGTAAATAGAAAATATAGAGTAAAGTAGAAAAAAATTGCTTTGATGATATCAGCTGCGACCTTTTTTCTTTTCATATCAAAGTCGGAGTTTAAGTCAATTGTCGAAATCATGTTGATCATGGCTACATGGGCCAACAGTCTCCCCCATTTCGATAATTTGACAAAACAACTATTGATGGTTTAGCATTGCTCAGCTTTGTTGGAAAGAAGACTTGTGCGGTACGGAAGTAGCTTGTTTATCGGTACAATGCTTACTGATGGACATGATCCCCCGTAATAACTAGTCAAGTACTGTCTGAATGACATTCTCTCCGACAAAAAATCAAGTTTTCTGAACATCTGTGAAGTCTAAAAAAATCTCAAACCAAAAACCTTTAGAGCAAACATATAAGTGTAGCTTGATAATCAATAAAGTAATGAAAGTATAATGAAAGTATCATATTTTCTCCCCCGTTTGTCATATAAGAAAAATGACCAAAAGGAAAGTGATGTACTCAGCACAAATAGTAAATAGTGCATAAACTCAAAAGAAAAACATTATAAAACATAGTGCGAAAAATAGTAAACTGATATATAAACGGAAAGCAGAAAGTGTATGTAGCCTCCCTTCCCGGAAATTTTTGAAATATTTTTTCTATTTATTTGATTTAAATGATAATTTTTAGACTTTTATAAATAATTATTTAGTTAATTATTACGGCGGGTAATTTTAGCCATGGTTGAGTTTTGAAGTACAAGACAACTATGAATCATGGCACGGATAGTGCAGTAGCGTGCTTTGACTAGTGTTTAGCCATGGTAGGGGAATGCCAAGCCGTAGGTGTATCCTAACTAAGAAAACCAGGCCAAGTGGCGAGTTAATACCTATAAATAGTTTAATTAGTTATTTATTATTATTTGGACTTTTAGGAAATTCGGGTATACCAAACTAGTCCGGACTGGGCCCGAACCGAGCCCAAGCCCGTGTAGACTTACAATGAGTCCTAAGACGTCCATGACGATATACTTTGAGTGTGTACTCCTACCTTGTTTTAAGTATCTAATAATAATTTCCTAGAATAAATGTTATATATATGTATAATATCAATATTCAGTTATTTCGATTGAATATTTATTCTTGAAAATATGATAACTATTTCTTTTACATTATCCTTGTGCATTTTTAGAGTATTCAAACTATATAAATGTGTATATATAGATTTATGGTACCTATTTAATAATTGAATATATGTTTTCATTATTATTAGAAAGGCTAGTAAAATATATTTATCTCATATAGGTATTATGTATAGTAATATATATTATCTTATTGATATTATTAGTAGTGCCTGATTTGTTATGAAACAGTTGCCAAGGATATGTTTAAACCCTTTGGGGATAATTTAGTGATATTGTATATATGATATCATATTATATATATATATATATATATATATATATATATATATATATATATATATATATATATATATATATATATATATATATACATCTTTGCTTTGAGTGTATGTATATAGAAGTATACATGTATGTGTATATACGTGTATGTGTATATACGTGAGCGTATATATGTGTATACATCTATAATAAGCTTTAGGGAATATTGTTAAGATTTTATTTAGATTTTTGGATATCTAATTATGGATATACATGTATATTAATTGTTATTATGTATATAGATTTATAAAAATCAAATAAAAGGCACACCCATTAACCCAGCCAGGCCCACATGCCAATCAGAGCATTGGAACACCTACTAGAGATGATAATGGGTTAGTTCTTGCTGAACAATATTTTGGGCCAACAAAAGTTGGTCTGGCCGTAGTCTTGCAAAGAGTAGGCTCTGATAGGCTCTTCGGCCTTCAAGCCATCCGACATGCTTTTAAGGCTAGCTCATATGTCGTGATTGCCATTTGTGTTAGGGGATTTTAATTGTTGGAATTGAGGCTTGGTGAGTATCTCAATTTTTCCAAAGCCAACCAATGGTGCTCGGTCCAACCCGTTGAGCTAGGGCCTGCTAGCACTATTTCTGAACCCACGCTCAGCCCAGCAAAACCCACGAAACCCGACCCTCTGTTCGGTCAGCGCGTGTATACATATATACGTAAGAGCGAGAGTTCTCTCTCGACAAACAGCAAACCCTAAGCCTCAAACCTATGCCCCGCCGACCCCTACACCTGGGCGCACCCCCACGCGTGCGCGCACCGTCGGGAGTCGCCGCCGGCCTGCCGAAGCCGCCGAAAAATGTGCGCGGACAGAGGAACAGTAGCAGCGCAGCAGTAGTACAGCTACCTATTTTGTAATCGATTTTCTTTCCATCTATTCGATCGTTTTCGATTCCGTACGCCCCCATGGAAAGACGATGTAACCCTCTAGAAATACCAGGAAATAGACTTCTCTATCGTGCCCTATATTTCCTGAGAAACTGATGCCAAAACGGGCGTGTAACTGTTCGAAAGCAGAACAGTTTCGTAGACCGACTACCCTACTTTAGGGTCAGTTATCTTCCAAACCATGAACGATTTTGAAAATTTATTTGAAGGAAGTTATAGAAAACCTATAGGACACTAGAACACAGTTTATGCTTTTTGATTTCGTTTATTTTTCAGCAAGATAATCCAGCGTGAAGTTCAACAAAAGTCTGTTTTCAAAAACACAGAAAATAGGAAAAACTCTCCGGTACGATGTGCGTCCTGCCAATCCGTGCGACGTGGTTGCGAATCGAAAGCATCGAAAGGAGCGTATCGGCTTCGTGGATGTGTGAGCTTTGACAGAATTCAAATTGGTCGCGTGTGCACGACAAATTTGATGCGTATCCGTCGAAATTTACCGTATCGGTCTCTGTGCAAATTTCTCAATTACTTTGTGCACGCTCGTCAGATCGAGATGAAACTTACGCCAATAGGACTGTATCATTTTTCTGGTCCTGTATGCCAAGTTTGGTCCAAATTTGAGACAGTTGATTGGATCGCCATTTTGCGGGCCTCACGGTCCGACTCAACGGGTGATTTTGTGCACGGCCCACCGAAATTCAAAATTAGACATACCGTTGGGTTTATATGGTCAAACCAGATCCGTAGACATGTAGTTTGACGACTTTAGAGACCATTGACTCTGGCACATTTTTTGGAGCAAAGTGGGTCCAACAGCGGACTCCGTTTTGGTCCGAAATTACCGTTTTGCCCCTGTATCCAGAATTGGACTTAAGGACAGGCAAGCCTAGCTAATTTGACTATTCTGAGAATGTTGGCAATATCTGTTTTAGCTTTCGGAGACAGTTATGATGACTTGGACTTATCGGCTTACTAGTTGACTATATTTTGTGGAATCTGCGTGCAACCTCCAGGCAAGTATACCTTACCTTCCTCTACAGTTTTATTGACATGTATTACATTTCGTTATTCAGTCTTTTGATTGTTATGGACATGTGCTCTTCGTATTATATTCTGTTGAGTTGTTTTCATTACATATAGCCGTGTTCATGTTTTCACATTTGGAGTTGTTCTCGTCAGTACCTTGCTTGAGTCGGGTCATAGAATGAGTACATGTAATTGAACTGCTAAATCCTTGATATTGTTTCCTTGGCACCAGAGAGTCCATACTCAGGACGAGGGTGTTTTTCTTGATCTGTTTACATCCGTGAGTCCACACTCGGGACGAGGATATCGATTATTTGCACCAGAGAGACCACACACGGGACGAAGGTATTTGTCGTGTTAATTGGCACCAGAGAGTCCACACTCGGGATGAGGGTTGACCAATTACACCAAAGAGTCCACACACGGGACGAGGGTGTCTTGTCGTGAGCTAACCAGAGAGTCCACACTCGGGACGAGGGTTAGTGCTTAGTTCAAACCCGTGAGTCCACACTCGAAATGAGGGTTTGGTTTCTTCCATTGATCTCGTAATTATCGTTCATCCGACAGTTCATTTATACGTAGTTG
This sequence comes from Iris pallida, assembly GCA_029216955.1. Classification (NCBI taxonomy): domain Eukaryota; kingdom Viridiplantae; phylum Streptophyta; class Magnoliopsida; order Asparagales; family Iridaceae; genus Iris; species Iris pallida. The sequence continues at coordinate 29,211,202 of JANAVB010009999.1, forward strand.
CTCTAGTGTTCATGTTCATGTTCGTGTTCATGTTAGTGTGTTCGTGTTCGTGTTCGTGTTCGTGGTCATTTGTCGTGTTCCTATTTTCTTGTTTATCCTCTTACGCATGGTAAAACTGTTAAATAGGCATGTATATTATGTATCTTGCTATGTTCTCTGAGGACCTGATGATCTTTTTAGGTTTAGTGATTGCATGGAGTAAGCTAGTAATTCTGGATGGCGAAGGATTTGCGATTCTTGTGGGATTCATGTATCATTAGTACGTTTGTTATCCTTTCGTGCTTTACATTCCTTGTTATGAGATATCATGTTTCATGGTTCAGTTTTAGACTCTTGTTATTTCCTTTAAAGTCTTATCGGACATATATGCTAGTGGGCTGCAGACCACGACCCATAGTGTTCATTCATGTTTTATTATCTTATTGTGGATTGAGATATAGATTGTATTGCCATGATTTGGCAGTATACCATAGCCTTGACAGCGTATACGTATTCGAGTTGGGCTGGAGTTCGCTCGATACGTAGCTGGCTTGCTCATGCTATCGCGTCCGAAAAAGCGGGTGCGGGTCGTGATAAGTTTTTTTTGGTGGCCCATACAGGTCAGAGCATATCGTATCGGTTACGTAACTGTACCGGTACGAGCCTGCGAATATGACTAAACCTTAGAAATCTCAATCCACACTGCCTTGAAAATTCTTTTAGAAATTTCTCTACCATTCTTGAAACTCCATATTTTCTCTCGATTATTCTTCCTTGCTTTCCAGTGCCATCGATTCTCGTCCCTTCCTATTTTGGGGTGACGAATGATCGTGTTGTCTAGAATTCGTCAGAAATTCTTAAGTTATAGAATAATATTGCTTGATTATTGAATATTTGGTCGTTTATAGATATAAGGGATTATAGATGCCATATGCCGTAGATATCTGTTGGAAGGATGGTTAACAATTAGTTAGGAGATTATAAGATTTTAGTGACCATATTTAGGAGTAGTGTGACCAAAGGTGGGTAGAAGTTCTCGAAGTTTCGTAGTTACAAAATGGCTTGGAGAAGGAAATAAAATATTTTTGAGGAATTAAGATTTAAGGAGATTAAGGAAATAGTAGACTTCCTTTTTTTTTATATTTGAAGTAATAGTTATGAAATAGAATTTTGAGGACGAAATTATTTTTAAGGTGGATAGATTTGTAGCCTCCCTTCCCAAAAATTTTTGAAATATTTTTTTTATTTATTTAATTTAAATGGTGATTTTTATAAATAATTATTTTGTTAATTATTATGGCGGGTAATTTTAGCCATGGTTCAGTTTTGAAGTACAAGACAACTAGGAACCATAGTACGGATAGTGCAGTGGCGTGCTTTGACTAGTGTTTAGCCTTGGTAGGGGAATGCCAAGTCGTAGGTGTGTCATAACTAAGAAAACCAGGCCAAGTTGCGAGTTAATCCCTATAAATAGTTTAATTAGTTATTTATTATTATTTGGACTTTTAGGAAATTCGGGTATACCAAACTAGTCCGGACTGGGCCCGAACCGAGCCCAAGCCCGTATAGACTTACAATGAGTCCTAAGACGTCTATGACGATATACTTTGAGTGTGTACTCCTACCTTGTTTTAAGTATCTAATAATAATTTCCTAGAATAAATGTTATATATATGTATAATATCAATATTCAGTTATTTCGATTGAATATTTATTCTTGAAATATGATAACTATTTCTTTTACATTATCCTTGTGCATTTTTAGAGTATTTAAACTATATAAATGTGTATATATAGATTTATGGTGCCTATTTAATAATTGAATATATGTTTTCATTATTATTAGAAAGGCTAGTAAAATATATTTATCTCATATAGGTATTATGTATAGTAATATATATTATTTTATTGATATTATTAGTAGTGCCTGATTTGTTATGAAACAGTTGCCAAGGATATGTTTAAACCCTTTGGGGATAATTCAGTGATATTGTATATATGATATCATATTAAATATATATATAAAATATATATATATATATATATATATATATATATATATATTTATATATATATATATAAATATATAAATATATATTTATATATATATATATATATATATACCGTTGGGAACGGTGGTGCACCCCGGCGCAGTGGCGCGGGTTCGAGCCCCCTTGGAGGCATGCCTCCAAGCACCAGTAAGAAGTGGACACCCTCAAAAAAAAAAAAAAAAAAAATATATATATATATATATATATATATATATATATATATATATATATATATATCTTTGCAAAATATATATATATATATATATATATATATATATATATATATATATATATATATATATATATATATATATTTGCTTGAGTGTATGTATATAGAAGTATACGTGTATGTGTATATACGTGAGCGTATATATGTGTATACATCTATAATAAGCTTTAGGGAATATTGTTAAGATTTTATTTAGATTTTTGGATATCTAATTATGGATATACATGTATATTAATTGTTATTATGTATATAGATTTGTAGAAATCAAATAAAAGGCACACCCATTAACCCAGCCAGGCCCACATGCCAATCAGAGCATTGGAACACCTACTAGAGATGATAATGGGTTAGTTCTTGCTGAGCAATATTTTGGGCCAACAAAAGTTGGTTGGGCCAAAGTCTTGCAAAAGTAGGCTCTGATAGGCTCTTCGGCCTTCAAGCCATCCGACATGCTTTTAAGGCTAGCTCATATGTCGTGATTGCCATTTGTGTTAGGGGATTTTAATTGTTAGAATTGAGGCTTGGTGAGTATCTCCGTTTTTCCAAAGCCAACCAATGGTGCTCGGTCCAACCCATTGAGCTAGGGCCCGCTAGCACTATTTTGAACCACGCTCAGCCCAGCAAAAACCCACGAAAACCCGACCCTCTGTTCGGTCAGCGCGTGTATACATATATACGTAAGAGCGAGAGTTCTCTCTCGAAAACAGCAAACCGAAGCCTCAAACCTATGCCCCACCGACCCCTACACCTGGGCGCACCCACGCGTGCGTGCGCCGCCGGGAGTCGCCGGCCCGCCGGAGCCGCCGGGAAACGCGCGCGGACAGATGAACAGTAGCAGCGCAGCAGCAGTGCAGGTACCTATTTTGTAATCAATTTTCTTTCCATCTATTCGATCATTTTGATTCCGTAAGCCCCCATGGAGAGACGATGTAACCCTCTAGAAATACCAGGAAATAGACTTCTCTGTCGTGCCCTATATTTTCTGAGAAACCGACGCCAAAACTGTCACGATCCGCTACCCAAATTGTTGGGCCGGGCCGAGTCATGTCCAGCCTACGCTTGAGATAAAGCGTAGTAAGCTGTTCTAAAGATACCAAGATAAGAATAAAATGTGCTAACAGTTCTATAATTAATAAAGAGTCAGAAATGTTCCAAACACAAAATCATCTCGTATATAAGTAAGTTCTAAGTACAAGTCCAAAATGTAAAACTGGATACAGGTCCAGTTGCAAAATACGTAGTTTAATACATGACTACTCTAAAATATCCCGAGCAACTATACAAACTAGACGAGTTTCCCCGCAGGTACATCCTCGTAAGATAAAGCCTGGTCCTCGGCAGTAACTCCATAATCGGAATCACAAAGCAACTCCTCCTTGTAAGTATACCTACACGTTTATCCAGTCAGGATGGGAGCAAGAACTGATTCTAAAACATATAATACTGATCATATGATGGAAAGAATAAAATGACATATCTTGTTTATCCAGTTTTAGATATATTTATCATGGCATAAGTATTTGTTTTAAAGTTTAAAACTGTAGTAGGTGAGTGATCAGTCAATAGGTAATCAGGATGTGCAGTGGTACATATCAATTTTCTAAAGTGTACATACGTACCCTTAACGACATCGATGTAAGTCCATACACAAACGCGGATCAGAATACGACAAAGTTACATATAAATGTGACAGTGCTCGGTAAATACATACGGAGAAGGGGGGCATGATTATGTACACTACTAAACAGTTTTCCCTTAACCCATTGTTTAAACATGAGAGATATGAAAACTGTCCTAAACATGGTAGAGACTGAAAGTAATACAACATGTGAAGTTTTAACTTGCTACCCAAGGATCAGCATTTAACATGGTTGGAAATCACAGTTTATTGTTATAGCAGTATATAAAGTTTGTTGAAGTACTTGCCTTTATCAAACCAAGGTAGTGATAGAAATGTTAGAGATGTCTGGTGACTCGTCACTGTAAAAGTAATTCATAAACTTAGTTTCATACTAAGTTAAACACTAAGACACTAGTGGTACAACACGATTTTCTGACGGACACCTAGCCAAATGATAACTTTAGCATAGGAGCTCAGTGTGGGTGACACAATACCCAAACTAACTTTCTAGGGTCTTTATACTAGTGTAGGGGTGGTCCAAACTACAATAACACAAAACATTGCAAGTCGTAACTATTCAATAAAAAATCAAACTGTACACTGTGTTCCAACAATTTTGAGATAGACAAAAATCTCAATTTTACCAAAATAAAATACCATAATGATTCCTTGTTAATTATAGAAATTTATAATAATTTTTCTGGAATTTATAAACCCTAATAGATATTTATTAAAAATTAGCAAACACATGTATCCTGAAAATGAGTTATGTTTTCCTATTTTTATAAAATGCCAAAAGTACTTATTAAATGTTGGAAAAGCTATAATAAATTAGCTAAATTAACATAGTATTTAAATACAATTTTTCTCATATTGTATAGCATTAAAATATATAAAAATTCAAAAATAGCAAGTAACAATTTCTGGAAAATAATTAATTAATTATTTACTATTCTGTCCACGTATTCGAAATTGAACCGAAGTCCAGATACGGGACCCAAAGCCAGGAATCAAGTCCAATATGACTTGTACAGACTCTGAATGTATTAGACACAATTGGGTCCAAAAACCCATGCTAGTTTTGGACATCAAGTGGAGGATTTATAAATACAGGAATTTAAATATGTATATAAATTATTTTAAAGTGGCAAAATATACAAGTCACACAAATTAATAATAAAATAACTTGTAAAATTCTACATAATAATATTTTGTACCAAATTGTATTTGAAAATATACATATTATATAATTATACAACAAATATAATTATATATACATAAATTATAGATATTTATATATATAATGGATATAATATATTATATTT
>JANAVB010009999.1:29302404-29353913 GCA_029216955.1 Iris pallida
ACCTACTGGAATCACCTACTGGAATCACCCTGGAATCACTTACTGGTATCATTCATGTTCTGGATGGACTTGTACTATTTTTGTGTCGGGTTATTGATTCACTTGTACTTGTTAGACGAGGAAATATTGGAGTAGACATGTGAACATTCCCAAATACTGGAATCACTCCCTTGGAATTATACTGGAATGATAGCCATCCCACACTTGGCCGAGTGTGCGATGTTTCGTATTACCTACAGCGTTTACATGTCGATCCCGATATTTTAAAATACACTGTTAGAGTATAGTCTGGACTCACCCTAGAATCTTTGATCACTGACTGGACTTAACTTATACTGGACTCATCTTGTACTGGAATCATCTGGTATTAGATTACATTGTCTGGACTCACATTGGGATTACATGGATTACACTTGACTCATATTATACTCTGGACTTATATCATGTTACTCTAGTTCAGCTAGATTATATTTTACAGTCTTCATTGCAATGTTTCTCTTCTTGTTTAGTTACCTCACTTTCTTTGTACCTTAATTATTTCTTTACATCACAACGTGTACTGCCATGTTCATCAATATAACTGTCTATAAACTGCTTTATGGTTCTTTGTCATTTACTTGGGATTTCTTGATGAGTTGTGCTCGTTCCTGTCCTGACTGGACCTGTTGAAATATTACAGATACTTGCCCCGAGGATACTTGCCCTACTTACTATGGACTGGGAGATGGCTTAGCTACCTTTAGCCCCGACACTCAGGAGTGATCGGAAGACTAGCTAGTAGACTTGGTTTAGTTTTCATGTTTTAGAACTTGAATGGTAATAAGTTGAGATATTGTTTTGAGATTGTTTGAGATTATTATTATTTAGTAGTTGGTTTCGTTGTTGTTATTTAGTCTTAGTTATAAACTTCTGTGTTATCATATCGTGCTTAGACTGTGATTGAGATTTCATTATATCTATACTTGTCCTCCGTTCGGAGTTGAGATTTGACAAGTATATTATATAAATGCGTAAGTTGTTGATTAGATAGTAACATAGGACAGCGTTCTACCGCCGACACTGCGGCGTAGGCTGGACGTACCCACTTTTCGTGCCCCAACATTGGGTGCGGGTCGTGACATTATAGCTACAAGACTAACTCCACTATTTGGCTAACTCAAGCATTATCACGATCCTTCGTGTGGTAGCGGTAACCACTAATAACATATCCAGAACTTTTAAGAACATGGTGGCTAGGCCCTTGTGCTAGCCACTTGATAGTTTGTGAGATGTCTTCTTTCACATCTAATGCAACATCAACCTATATAAATTCAACATTATTAATATTCTTGAATTTCTAAATAAGAAAGAGTAAAAGTATATTAATTTTATTTTAACAACTACCTTCTCTTGCAACCAATAGATAAATATATGATTGTGTTTGTCCTGCAACCACTTTCTATTTTTAGACTTTTGGGGATAATGTAAGTGTAACCACCATGGGTCGTGACAGTAACTGTAACCACTCCATATGCTCGTTGTCAAGTCATTATGAGAACTTATTATACGATGTTACAATTTTAATACAAAGAATTAGAAAATCTTAAATTTTATGATAAAGAAGCTTAATCAATTTAAGGTTCAATTTCATCTGTGTTCTCCAAAACATATAAATGGGCTTGTTGCCATTCTTCGCGATCGATTGCTATGAGACAACCTCCAGGAAAAGGTTTTTTCATCTTGAATGTTGCCCTTCCTTGCAAGGGGACTTCCTATTGCCTCAAAATGTGATAGATAGTTGTTACAAAATTCTATTACTTCTTCTGCAATGTAACATTCTGCAATGCATCCTTCGGGACGGTTATAATTGCGTACATAACCCTTCAAAGGCTTCATGCAACTTTCAAAAGGATACATCCACGTTAAGAAAACGGGTCCACAAATCCTGACTTCAACAAGATGTAGAGGTAAATGGACCATAATGTCAAAGAAAGATGGTGGAAAGTACTTCTCCAGCATGCATAATGTGACCACAAGATCAATTTTAATATCGTTTAGCATATTCAGATCCACCACTTTCTTAAATATTGCATTGAAGAAGAAGCCAAACCGAGTAATAGCAACTCTAACCGGCTTAGACAGAACTGAACGGATTGCCACAGGTAGTAGTTGTTGCATTAGTGCATAACAATCATGAGATTTGAGACCATAAAGCTTCAAATCTTGCATTGAGAAGATTTCTGATATTAGAAGAGTAACCATCAGGAACCTTTACGTCGAACAATGTTTGATAAAATATCTTCTTCTTATCTTTTATTAATGTATAACAAGCTCGCGGCAAATAAGTACGTTTTTTTCCTAAAATCAGGTTGTAGTTCGGTCCTTAGCGCTTCTCCACAAGATCAAGACGAGCATTGACTACATCCTTTTTCTTTGCAGAAATGTTAAGCAATGTACCATATATGCTTTCACAAACATTTTCTCAATGTGCATAACTTTGAGTGTGTGGCGAACATGCAAGTGTGCCCAATAGTCAAGTGTAACGAAGATTGACTTCTTCAACCATATTCTTTCACTAGACTTTGATGCTTTGTACTTATCATGTTTCTTACCCCAGGTGTTCAAAATTTGGCTAGCCTTTTCTAATATCTCTTTTCCGCTCAATAGTGTTGGAGGACCACGAAATTCCTGCTGGCCATTGAAAATTTTCTTTTGACTATGATACGGATAGTGGCGTGGAAGAAACCTCCTTGTACTAGTATACACATTTTTACCACTATGTTTGAGTCTAGGCGCATAAGTATCTTTTTCACATATGGGGCAAGCATAATACCCCTTAGTAGTGCAACCAGATAGATTTTTGTATGCAGAAAAATCGTTGATGGTCCACAACAATATAGCCTTTAAAGTAAAGAACTCTTTCTTTTATGCATCATAAGCTTCAACTCCCTCTTCTCATAAAAGTTTTAAGTCTTCAACTAATGGTGTAGAAGCATGAAAATGCACAAAGATATCAAAAGTGTAGGTAGTGTTCTCGCTACACAAAGCTTCATAAAAGCGGAGATACCATGAAAGCACAAACAGAAGATCAAAAACCACAGTTCATAAAAAGCTTTTTATTAACTCATGCCTACAAGGATCTATTACAGATTTATTATGATTACAAGAAAAGAGCTTTGCTTACAAGGATCTATTACAGATTCATCATGAAAAGAACTAAGGCATCTAAAGATCTACAAAAGGAATAATCTTCACCGGAGCCATACAAGGGGGTTATTCTTCACCGACGTGCAGCCCCCCGGATGCACAGTGTTGTCAGAGCGAGACACTTCCTAAAGCAACTATTGGCCCGAGCGAGAACTCAGTCCACAATACTGGTCGTGCCATCACCATTGAGCAGGGCAAAGCATAATTTATAGTTCTTTGGATTGGCAACCAATCCAAATCCAAAAGCTTGGATCTCGAAGACATCCAAGACGTTGTTCAAGTTCGAACTCCTTATGCCAAACACTCAAGTGCATCTCGAAACTCAGCAGCAGTTCTTCAACAAAGGCACAGCTTCTTTGAACGAAAGAATCCACAACCATCAGCCGACTTGTGCAAGGCCAATGGTCGTTTGATGCTAAGTCAGAATCAAGCATAATGTTTGAAGAGGAAGACGACTCTTCAGAAAAACTCCCCTTTATGTAGGGTAAGTATGGTCCAACCAACAAACCACATGGTCGTCGGTCAAAGATGCCAAGATTAATGGGATGAACCTAGAACTCAGCACAACGAACCTCATTTAATAGGTTCATTCCACTGAGTCCTAGGCCACTAACATCTCGAATTCGTCCAATAACTACGAAAAATAAAGACGAGGACGTCCGACTCGGCGATCAAGGAGAGCAGTCATTAAATGATCTTAAAAAGACTTGACAGGAACTAGCTCCTTCGACTCAGAAGCGCAGCCAGGTAACTGCGCCTCCACTTCGACCCAGAAGCGCAGATAGCTCATTTCTTCATATAGAGCCCTCACTTTAGTCTAAAAAGCACAGAACCTTCAAACCCAAAAGCTCCGCATCCTCGCTTCTCAGAAGCGCAGAGCCCTCGCTATAACCAAAAGCTCGACCCATTCAACGGACCCCATCATCTGATACTTTTGTGATATCGTAGCCCAAAGCACAAGTCTACTCGTCGCCCTAAGGCACAATGACTCCGTTGCTTAAAGCACAAGTCTACTCGTCGCCCTAAAGCGCAGTAACTATGTTGTTTGAAACATAAGTCCACTCGTCGCCCTAAAGTGCAGTGACTCCGTTGTTTGAAACACAAGTCCACTCGTCGCCCTAAAGCACAATGACCCCATTGTTTGACGTACAAGTCTACTCATAGCCGTAAAAGTGCAGTGACTCTGTCGCCTAAGCATAAGACCGTTCGTCGCCCAGAAGCATAGTGGCATCAAAAGCTCTGTTAGAAGTGCAGCTCGCATAGCGGCGCAGCCTTACGAAGTGAAAGGGCTCCAGGTGGCCAGATGGGTGCTTATATCCTCCAAGACACCATCCTATCGGTTTGTTTAAACCGCTGGTCTTACGATAAGACAGAGTTTGATTCTGTTGATAAAAGCAATATCTTATCGATTTGTTTAAACCACAGATAAGAACGGAGTTTGTTCTTATAAACGAGAGCCATATCTAACTGGTTTGTTTAAACCAATAGCCCTTTAAGTTAAGACAAAATCCACTTCGAGGATAGGAACAAAATCTGCTCAGGTCCATCCGATCAACAAATAAGCACACGTTATGTGTCGTTTATTCAGTTATGTTGATAACTCCTCCCCAAAAATCTCGATAGAAGGGAATCCCAGTGCCTGCCACATGTCAGCTCAGCTACAGCCTTCACTGTTCTGCCTCAAAGATTATATGATATCTCTACGTGGAGTGTATCTGCACAATCCTGTTGCACATCGTATATGTGCTTTTCCCTAATAATAGAAGGGGTTTTCATTCGATAAAGAGGCTTCGAAATCTTCAACTTCGGCATCCTCTTGATTGGTAACCCTAGAGTTTCAATCACCAGCACCATAAAGCCAAAGCAAGTTCAACTCGTCGTCAGATCGTCAACGGCGTAAAGAAGCCGCTGAAGTGCTCGATCTCCACTGCCATACTTTCTGAGAAATTTTGTACTTAGATCTCATGTTTAGGAATCAATTATACTCTTTTTATGTCTAAAATACAAAAAGTTCGTATAACCTTTTGTCATGGCAAACAAGATGACGACTCTGCTGGAGACTTTCTTTTCCTCCAACGAGAAGGTAGTGGCACAATCTAACAACAACTTGCTGGGATCTTCCCAGATGACGTTGGTCGTACGTTTCGACCAACAAGCTTTTGAGGATCTCCTTTCTGAGGAGAAGTCGAGCCCTTCGAAGTGGTTTGTAAAACCGAAGAAAACTCGATGCACCTGGGTACCGAAGGCGGCTGCGATGAGCAGCACGACCGAAGGGACTGCGCTCCAGCACCCCCTGACCGATGAAGCCCTAAAGAAGATTTCGGCTAATTTTGCCACGTTGCCTCGCTCGATCGCTTACGAAGGGAGCGGTGCCGACGAGAAGATCTGTATTTGACAAAATTGCCTACCAATCGGGTAAGGCCACATTGGACTCTGAACGTTACGCACCTCCTAGAGGTAATTTAAAGAGATCCAAGCCAGCACGTGCCCTACGCGGCCAAAGTGCAATTCTAACTACTACATTGGATTCTGAATACTACGCACCCCCTTCGGGGTAGTAGAAAAAAATCCAAGACAGCACGTGCCTTGTGCAACCAACCTGCTATGCCAATAGTCGACCAAAGGTGCGCGTTGATAGTCATGCTCGCAGCCAATGGAAAGCTATACAAAACTGGTCTGAGTGCCTCAACGCCTCGACCGGGAGAACCCCGCTATCGCTTGAGCACACATGTGCACAACTCGAGCCAGGGGATACACTGCACTGAGAAAGACTTACGCGAATAGTGTTCCTATAAGCATAGAAGGAGTCTACCTCATCAGCAACTTTCTGACCAGGACCTAAGCGTGTCCCGCAAGCAGGAACAAAGATGAGAGAAGCTATCTCCGTATCCTCACTCCTTCGTGTAGCTTCCTTGCACGTGCAATGGCAATGTAAAGAAGAATAGGAGCCTACGGCGCAAGGAATGCCTAAACCAAGGCATACTTGCACCCAGATCACCATCAACTGTTGATGTGACCCAGCAGCCACATAGCCACCAAAGAGACAATCCATCTTTCAAAGACGGTAACCATTGGCGACAATACATCAGAGACTCGACCGGGGGTCGACAAGCGAGGAAGAAGACGAACTCCATCTTGCTTCATGCAACGCGACACGGGGTTCTCCATCTCTCAAGCAACTATCCAAAAATCTTCCTACCTCGACCAACAAATCCAAGAGGCGACCTGGGAGTAGAAAGACGAAAGTGCCCAACACAGGTGTGTTCCAACACACGCACGCCAAGTCTGGCTCCATGCCGCAAGGAGATGCCACGCCAGAGCTGGGGGTGGCAAGTCCTCTGCCATTCATGACAATCCTGTATTCCAATCCAACAAGGGATTATATGACACAGATGTCTCTGCAGGCGTAGCTTGCCAACAAACTGGTGTAGCAACTATAATGAGTCTGAGGATGATTGCAACCTTCCAGTCTATCCTTAAGACAATGGGACTCAGGCGTCCGAGCCAGAGAGCGAGAGATCTACTGCCCTTCGACCCATCCACACATGATGTCCGTGTTCATGGCTGACGGTGACAACACGAAAAGCAGCGAAGGCTCTAGTCAGCTGAAACGTATAGAAGCTCTCGAGACGAGCCTAAATACGTTGAATACTACTATACAGTCTTTAGCTTCTGTCGTCCTTACAATCTAGGACAGGTTGACTCCCACTACCTCCACTCCTGCTCCTGACCCAGTAGCTAACAGTGGATCCAATGCGCTTCCCCTCGTGAACCAAGCAGCACCGTTGTCTTCTACTCCATCGATAACAGGACCTACAATATCAACTGAGATAAAGCAGGCCCTCCAGGAGTTATACGCTCGCTATGATGCCAAAGAAAAGCGAGAAGTACTCCAAAAGATGGGAATTCGACAACCATATCCTGCCAAATAGGATAATGTGATCTATCCTTCCAAATACAATCGACAGACGCTCACGCCCTTCGATGGAAAAGAGTCTCTCCGATGATACTTGAGGTACTTCTCCTCAGTAACAGGGCATCTACCAAAGGATAACGCTCTCTTCACTAACCTATTCATAGAAGCCCTGTAGGGGGTGTCCTACGAATGGTTCTGCAGTCTTCCGGACAATTGCATTAAATCATTCGAAGACTTGAAGTCTCTATTCCTTAATCGATTCTATGAAAGAGGAATGGACATGATGAGGTCGACTCTTATGGGCATCGTCTAAAAGAAGAAAGAGCATGTATGCACATTTATTGAGTACTTCCGTCAGGCAGCTCTGAGGTTACCTCCTGGTTTACTTGAGCCCATGCTCATGGACTCGTGCCGCAAGAACATGCTTCCTGCAATTAAGTCGTGGCACAGTGTACCTTGCACAGAATAGATGCCCTTCATTACAGAGGTGAATGTGGCACAAAAAAGGCCCAAGACGCGCAGGTCCTACCTGGGACTAAACTTTTCTTCTCTCGAAGACAAAGGGAGGCGATCGTCCAACAGCAACCCCAAAGACGAAAAAGGGAAGCAAGCCATGACCGTCAACATTTCTATAGGTTCGGCATCAGCAAACCCGAAGCCTACGGAAGCGCAGAGGCCGAAGGAGACCTACTCATTCAACGATGAAGATACGCTAGAACTCTTCGATATGTTAATAAAGAGCGGCAAGCTTTCACTCCCACCGCCAAAGTGCCCCGATGAAGTGGAAAAGGTGGACAACCCAAAGTCATCTCACTTGACTATGAGGAGAAGACTGTTACTGCCAATATTGTTACTTTCCAATTCGAAAGTTTTCTAACCACTGAGACGCAAGATGGCGTAGTCCCCATTCCAAGGGCGACAATGGAATTAGTCAATCTTCCATCAGCTCGTGACAATGCTCAGGGGCTCATCCTATTTACAATGCCGCGATACGAAGTTATGTGGATCCATCATGATCTTACTCCAGACATGATGATGCCTACAGCGCGCTCGGTCAAGGGGAAGAAGGTCAGGTCGTGTCATCTGATCTCTACGATAAATGATGACACCCTGGTTACCACTCGCTCGGCTCACCAGCGAGAAGAGAACCAAGCTCCAGCGGAAGAGATACCTCCGCCCGTTACGGCCAACACCTCCAATACATCGGAAGTGGGCCCATCTCTAGCGCCTGCTGTAGATAAACAAAAGCTGAAGGAGGTTCACTTTGACAAACCTCTGAGAAAAGATTCGACAGTAGGGCCAATCAAGCCCTATAATTTCGATATATTAGCACAGTTAGCCAACACTCTGGCTCGACTATCACTCTTCGAGCTTCTCTGTCCCTCCAAAGAGACTCGAGACGCCCTCAGCGAAGCTTTACAGAACGCCGACTCCTTCCTCAATTAGGTACAACCGCCCAAGGAGAACCTGGTTGAATGTCCATATTGTCATAGTGTGGTCGAGGTGATCCCTCTTCACTCAGCAGGACATGCTACTAAAAATAATCAGCACAACTGACCCCTGTACTATACATGGTATATTGGTGCCATTAAGGTCGATCACATCCACATCCACCACGGCTATTCGCTCAGCATCATCCCTCGAAGTTTACTCCAAGATTTGGGGATCCCGATGCATCGGCTAACTGCGTCGAACACTACCATCAGCGATTTTAATGCTGGAAAAGTGAACCCCTAGGCAAGATCCGCCTGAAATGCCTAATAGGTGATCTCCAGACTGACATTATTTGCTGTGCCATTGATGTCGATATAAACTACAATGTGCTATTAGGACGGCCATAGATTCATGAATACATGATCGTGCCCTCCACTCTCTATCAGTGTATGAAGTATGTGGCCAGCGATGGGACTATCAAGATCGAGTTTGCTGACATCGATCCCTTTCGGGGGCTCGAAGCATACTGTATAGATACAGATCTGTATAAATCAGTCCCATCGGATGACCATGCCATTGATGCCGACGACGAGACAGAAAGTACTGCTATTGCTGAAAAACCATTGAGGGTTCGATTGAGGGGGAAATCTCCTCAGACATCAGCCCCTCTCGTCATCATGCTTCATAGAAAAGCTCAGACTACATCATCCTCGATCATGTCAGAGGATAGCCAGGAGCCTATACAAATAAGTCTTCCCTGGAAGGCTCCGAAGCTAACTCTGAGGTCATACAAACCTCCGATTGCAGCCCCCTTGGTAGTCAAGCTGAAGGGGAAATGTCCTCCACCTTCTCCCGTAACAGCCCTCGTGCTCACGGATGAAGAGTTGGGAGACTACATATGTGCCAATACCGAAGCACATTCTTTAGATGATATAATCCCTCAGAATAAAATTTTGTATTTCATTAATTGGAAGTTGTCTTTGAATTACTCTTATGCGTATTTAAAAACTAGGTATTTCTTAGACAATGCTCTATATATACTGCAAACACTCGTGACAACCACCAACCCCGCAAGCCGACTTGTCCCTTCTCAATATGCCTACTTCGTAGTTCCAGCAAGGAAAAAGGAGGAGGAACCCATCATCTTCGACCGATTGGAGCATCCTCAACGACTGGCACCGACAGAACCAGAACCCGATAACGGCAAAATGCAACTCTACCGTTACACTACTCAAGCCAAAGACCTCATTCAAAAAATGGGTTACGACCTGAACAGTGACAAAGGACTAAACTATGTCAAAGGACAACGCCTTCCCTTGCGACTTCATGCTCCAAAGGGAAAGTCCTAAAACTATTATTGGCACACCTGTCGGGGGTTGGATTATGTCACGCCCACAACAACTTCGGAGAGCTCGGAGCTGGAGGCCATGATGCATTCACACTCCTCCGATTTTTCAACCTAGGACTCTGATACCAGTATCGACCAGGCCTTCAAGAAGATATTGGACGTTATTATGGTCTCTACAGATCACCCAGTCGAGGATGAAGACCAAATACTCGAATACTTCGAGGATGAACCCTGGGCTCAACGCTTGGGATCCCAATGGAAATGGCACTTCGAACAGCACGAACCTCCCACTGAAGACGAAGTCGTCCAAGTCGAGCTAGGAGATGAGGCTTCCCCTAAACCCATCTTCATTAGCAAAAACTTGACGGGGGAAGACAAAGAATCTCTGATACAGCTTATCCGAGAATACATTGATGTCTTCGCATGGAGCTACGAAGATATGCCAGGTATAGACCCACAAGTCATCCTGCACCATCTCAACATCCGACCCAATGCTAAGCCTGTCAAACAGCACCATCAGCATTTTTGCCCCAACATCATGGATGCTATCGAGGAAGAAGTCGATAAACTCTTAGAAAGTAGCTCTATTCATGAAAAACAACACCCAGATTGGGTGGCCAATATTGTCCCAGTCACTAAGAAAAACGAGAAAATTTGGGTCTACATCGACTTCAGGGATCTCAACTTGGCATGCCCAAAAGATGAGTTTTCTCTCCTGATCACTAACGTGATAATTGACAACACTTGTGACTTCGAGCGTATGTCCTTTATGGATGGTTTCTCGGGCTACAACCAAATCAACATGTTTCCTAAAAACGAGAAGCATACTTTATTTCGGACTCCAAAAGGGATATACTATTACACAGTGATGTCCTTCAGGTTGAAGAATGCAGAAGCAACATACCAGCGGGCAATGAGCACCATATTTTGCAAGCACCTCCGAAAGACGGTAGAATGTTATGTTGATGACATTGCCTTCAAAAGCAAAAAGAAATCTAATCACTTGGACGACTTGAGAATATTGTTCGACTTAATACGAGCACATCAACTGAAGATGAACCTAACCAAGTCATTTCTAGGAGTCTTCAGTGGCAAATTCTTGGGCTTTATCGTCACAGCCAAGGGTATTCATATTGACCCTGAGAAGACTAAGGCAATCTTGGACATGGCTCCTTCGAAGAATCTTTGCGAGCTCCGAGGCCTGTAAGGGCACTTAGAATATATCAGAAGATTCATAGCAAATCTCTCTGGCAGATGTCAACCTTTCACCAAATTGATAAATAAAGGGATTTCTTTCGTCTGGACAGAAGAATGCCAATGTGCATTCGTCGAAATCAAATAGTACCTCACTAGTCCTCCAGGACTTGTAGCACCAGTCGTGGAGAGATCCTTCCTGCTATACGTCTATGCTATGGACCATTCTCTCAGTGCTTTGCTATCCTAGATAAGCAATGAATGCCACGAATAGGCAATCTACTACCTTAGCAGGACCATTATTGGGGTAGAGCATCGGTATAATCCTGTCAAGAAGGAGTGTCTTGCCCTGTTCTTCGCCATCTATAAGACGCATCATTATGTGGCCGGACAAACGATCCACATCATCTCCCGAGTCAACCCTCAGTGTCCTCATAACCAAGCCAGGGGCTTTGAACTCACGGTTAGCCACATGGGCGATACTTTTGATTCCTTATGACATGGTGTTCGTCCCGCGAAAGGCAGTCAAGGGCCAAGCATTGGCCGACTTTTTAGAGCACAACTCGTGCCAGAGACATCAAAGCTCTATAAAAACATCAGTGATGAAGTCCTAAAGTCCAATGCCATCTCAGATAACTCGGTTTGGCGTATGTTCTTTGACGATGCTTCAAGAACAAGGCCCAAAGGCGAGATCATTGCAGGGGTCGGAGTGGTCCTCATCACTCCCGACGGCTTGGTCATCAACCGGACATATTCTCTCATAAAGTCATGCACCAATAACATTGCCGAGTATAACGCTTTCATCATCGGACTCCAGCTCGCTAAACAGTTGGGGGTTGACTACATCGAAGCTTATGGAAACTCAAAATTGATTATCAACCAGGTTCGGGGATAATACAAAGTCTGGCATGAAGATCTGGTTCCATACCACCAAGCGGCAATTGATATCGTCTATACCTATACAGGGTTCTTTATAGAACATGTACCTCGATTGCAGACGTACTCGCTGGCCTTGTCGCTTCTCTGGCAGGTCCTGTAGGAACCCGATATACCATCACGGTAATAGATCGGGAGTTGGTTTGCCCAATAACAATCTACATACGTGTCTGAGTTACTCAGTACAAATAGACACTAATGTGGATGTTCGAGATTGGCAATTTTTGTTTATAGACTACGCAGTCTACGGGATCCTACCCGAAGACCCGAAGGAAACTACTTCTGTCAAGAGACGCTCTCTGCGATTCTTCCATGACACAAGTACCAAGATGATGTATCGTCGTTCATACGACAGGCTTCTCCTGTGATGTTTATCCAAGACAGAAGCACAAGAAGCACTCATGGAGGCACACGATGGCACCTGTGGAGCCTATCAGCCTGGTCCTAAGTTGTAAGACCGATTGCGTCGCGTAGGCTACTACTGGCCCACTATGATGGCAGATGTCATTGATTACGCAAAGAAGTGTCAGGTGTGTCAGTTGTATGCTAACTTCATCCACCGGCCTTCGGAGTTCCTACACCCCGCGACGGCCGCCTGGCCATTTAAAGCATGGGGAATGAACATCATTGGGCCGATTAGCACACCATCCTCCAGAAGATACCGGTTCATACTTTCCATCACCGACTACTTTTCTTAGTGGACGGAAGCAGTACTTCTAGCCGAGGTAAAAACTACAAACGTGATCATCTTTGTTAAATATCATGTCATATACCGCTTCGGCATTCCTGAAAGGATCATCTACGATAATGGTCCTTAGTTCGTGAGCCATGCTTTCCATCAGTTTTGCGATAAAAATTGAATATAAAATTTGGCATCAACGGCTTACAATCTTGCAACGAATGGACTAGCCAAAGCGTTCAACAAAACTATCGTCAAGCTACTTAAGAAAGTCGTTTCCTCTAATAAGCGCAACTGGAATGAGAAGCTCGGCGAATGTCTGTAGGCTTACCGTATGACCGTTCGAACACCCACGGGCAACATGCTATTCTTTTTTGTTTATGAAGAGAGGCAGTGCTTCCCCTAGAGATCCAGATCCCGTCCTTACAGATAGCTATCACCAACCAGCTGACTAATGAAGATAACCAACGCCGGCGGCTACAAGTTTTAGAAGCGTTGGATGAAAAATGTCTGCCAGCTCAACAACAAATCGAGCTTTACCAAGCTAGGATTTTTGGGGCCTTCAACAAGAAAGTCTGAGAAAGAACATTCCAAGTGGGCGACCTTGTCTTGTCAGTTCGAAGACCGATGATAATGACTCACAAGATGGCTGGAAAGTTCGAGCCCAAGTGGGAGGGACCATTCGTCATAGAGACGGTCTACGCCAATGGTGCCTACCAACTGGCCAAACCAAACGGCAACTTGCTAATGATGCCAATCAACGGTAAGTTCCTGAAGAAATACTATGTCTGAGTTTCAAACCAGCATAGGCTACCATATCACCTGTGGGTATTCATGGATTCCATTAAAGGAATTCACCCCTTCTATACTTCACCTAGTAGAAAAATAATTCACATCCATACCACCTCTGAGTTATCTTTCTACACCTTAGCGAAGTTCATGTCTATCACGTCCATATCACCTCTGAGTAGTCGTCTCTTCTATGGTGACCTCGTATTGTCATAACTCCCTAGAAAATATTTTACGTCTATAATACCTCTGAATTGTCATTCTGTACCCTAGCTAAGATGTGCTTAACATGTTCATATTACCTCTGAGTAGACGTCTCTTCCATGACTACCCACCATAATTGTCAAATTCATCTATAGAACCTTTCATGTGCATATTACCTCTGAGTCATTCTATACACCCGTAGAGTATATCCTTGCTACGTCTATATTACCTCTGAGTAAGGAAAAGTCTACCACCAAAGGATTCTGTGTTTGCCATGTCCATATAACCTCTGAGTAAATACCCTATTCCCAATGGAGTTATCTCAATCCCCTCACGACATGCTACCTCTGAGGGAATCCTTGTTCTTGTGAGAGGAAAAGTTCACAAAAAAAAAAGATAAGTAGAGGAACAAAGCCAATGTTTTTATTTATAGAGTAAAAAGGTTCGATTACAAAAATTTCTCTCTAACAAACTGAGAGACAAGAAGACAGAAAGAAGATCAAAGCTGAGAAGATCGGCACCGAAATTCTTCTAGCCGACTCTTCAAAATAGCAACCTGGGGGCCAACCAATGCTCGGGCTTGACGTTCGGCCTCTTTATGATAAGCGGCTTCATTTTCAACAAAAGAGAGGCTTTGGCACGCAAGGGCCAGCTCGGCCGGACGAATGCTAATGCTTTCCGTCTCCCGAGCCATGGTCTCGAAACGTTGGCGAAGGATCTCGTTTTGGTCGTCAGACTTGACCAGGTCACTCTCAGCAAGGGCCAGGTCTCTTCTAACTTCTAGATCTGCTCCCGGAGGGCCTTGTACTAATCATCCACAGCTGTACGGAGACAAACCCGAGCCTCTTCGACATCGATCACTGCTTCAATATCGGACTCAACTTCGACAAATCGATCAGTTAGTGCCTGACATTTCTGCTCATACTGAGATGCCTCGGAGACCATCTTCTCTAACTCTACAGTGGCTAGGGTAAGAAGACCACGCTCCAGATGCTGGAGCTGCAAGGCAGCGGCTTTTAATTTATCCAACCGATCTTTTATAGCATTGGCCTTAGCCTCACACTCCGAATAGTCGTGCAAGGCCACCAACTGGGCCTCCACTATATTCCGGACCTGTCTGAAAGATTGGTTGCTTCGTAAAACACCCTCTATGTCATACGTCAATGCATAACAAATTATGCTCAGAATGAGGTTGGTATAATATGTGTTATCAGCCAAGCTCATTGGAGTTACCGGAGATGCCGCAATGGAAGGTCCCTGGACGGCAGCAACAGCCAACATATGCCTAGGAATCGCGACAGAAGCAGGGGGCACCGTCACCATTCGTCGCCCAAAAGCATAGTGGGCATCAAAAGCTCTTTCAGAAGCGCAGCTCGCATAGCGGTGCAGCCATACGAAGTGACATGGCTCCACGAGGCCAGATGGGTGCTTATATCCTCCAGGATACCACCCTATCGGTTTGTTTAAACCGCTGCTCTTAAAATAAGATAGAGTTTGATTCTGTTGATAAGAGCAATATCTTATCGGTTTGTTTAAACCACAGATAAGGAAAGAGTTTGTTCTTATAAATGAGAGCCATATCTAACTGGTTTGTTTAAACCAATAGCCCTCTAAGATAAGACAAAATCCACTTTGGGGATAGGAACAGAATCGGCTTAGGTCCATCAGATCAACAAATAAGCACACACCATGTGTCACTTACTAAGTTATGTTGATAACTTCCCCCAAAAATCTCGAGAGATGGGAATCCCAACGCATGCCATGTGTCAGCTCAACAGCAACCTTTTCCATGCCGCCTCAAAGATTCTACCAAGCGTATCTTCATAATCCTTATGCACATCGTATATGTGCTTCCTCCTATAAATAGAAGGGTTTTCCTTCGATAAGAAGGCTTCAAAATCTTTAACTTCAGCATCCTCTTGATTGGTAACCCTAGAGTTTCAATCACCAGCATCAGAAAGCCAAAGCAAGTTCAACCCATTATCATATCGTCAATGGAGTAAAAGAGCCGCTGCAGTGCTCGATCTCCACCGCCATACTTTCCTAAAAATTTTGTACTTTGATCTCCTATTTAGGAACCAATTATACTCTTTTTACGTTTAAAATACAAAAAGTTTGTATAACCTTTTGTCATGGCAAACAAATGGTGCTAAATAAACAATAATATCATTGCCTAGTTGGTGCAGACCTGATATCAATAGCGACAACATCATGAATTTTCTTTTCATGCACAACCAAAGTGGTAGATTATAGGTTACCAATATAATTGGCCAACAACTGTACCTACTACTAAGGGACCTATGTGGATTTATACCATCAGTTGAAAGCGCCAGTCGAAGGTTTCCAGGTTCTTTCCCAAAATTTGGCCACTTATGGTCAACTAGCTGTCATGATAAGGCGTCTGCAGGGTGACGAAGTTTGCTGTCAACGAATCTTTCAGAAGCATGCCAAGTTAAGTCCTTTGCTATATGTGAGGATTAAAACATCCTTTTAAACTGGAGAATACGAGGAAAATACCATAAAACTTTGGAAAGTATTTTTTTAATCAGAATTTGATGAGAACCACCATTTTCCTTCTTCCATCTTGACGTTCCACAAGTGGGATATTTAGATAAATCGCTATACTCTTTTCTATGAAGTATACAATCATTACCGCATGCATAAATCTTTGCGTATTCCAAACCCAGAGCAATCATTGTCTTCTTAGCCTTGTACATTGATGAAGGTATTTCATTTTATGGTGGTAACATATCATGAAGTGTTTTCAACAACTCGAAAAAGCTACTGTCAGACCATCCGTATCTACCTTTAATGTTATACAATCTCATCAAACCCGATAGCTTTGTATACTTAGAACAACCAGGATAAAGTGGCTTTTTGACATCTTCAAGTAGAGATTTAAATGCTTTTGGGTCACCGAAAACAAGTTCATATGCCGCATCAACCATTTCTACAGCATCTGCACCATCTTCAAAGGAACCACCAATCTTGAAAGGAGCCAAACCCATTATAGTTAGGTGTTTGTTCATCACTTGTTGGAATGCTTGTCGATCCTCTGCTAAGGTGTTCCTCACCATGCTAAACACATATTGTATAACTTCGATCGATACCCCTACTAAAAAAGTATCTTCTTACGTCCCCTAGATTTTGGAATATCAAATTTTTATATTTTTTGCACGGGCATCGAATATAAATAGGATTATCCAAATGGAGCTTTGCAAACTTAAGAAACTCTTCTACTTCTTCCTCATATCCATGGCACATTCTATTCTTCGACATCCATGACTTAGACATGGTTGTCATCCCGACCTCAATCAAAGCAGATTGTAATTCTGACCTCATATTGGGTGCTCCTTCCTTTCCTGCAATAAGAATGAGGCAGCAGATCATAGTATATTGGTATAGTGTACTGCAGCAGATCAGTTTCAGTTCTGTGTTAACAAACAAAAATCCTACGACACAACACAATTAACCCACAAAAAATCCTAGTGATTCATAAATCCTAGGACACAACACAATTCTGTAAAAAAAAAACCCTAGGACACGACACATTTCTGTGAATAAACAAAAATCCACATCATATGCCAAAATTGACCCAAAAAACCCTATTGATTCACAAATCCTAGGACACGACATAGTCTTGTGAATAAACAAAAACCCAAGGACACTACACATTTTTGTGAATAAACAAAAACCCACATCATATGGAAAAATTGACCCAAAAACCCTACGAATTAACAAACCCTACGACACAACACAGTCCTATGAATAAACAAAAACCCTAAGACACGACACATCGCTGTGAATAAACAAAAACCCACATCATGGCAAAATTGACCTAAAAATCCTACTGATTCACAACTAGGACACGACACAATATCCAGACACAAAAAACCCTACTCTCAATAAAATCCACAAAAAACTATACAATCAAAAAACTCTACTCTCAAAAAAATATATAAAAATCCTAACTTCAACTAACACTACCATAAAATCGAATTACAGAGAGAAAATATGGAATAGAATTACAACTACCACATGGTGAAGACCGAAGTTACTGCATGGTGAAGTTGCCGCTGAGAATAGGATTTTTGAGAGGGGACGTATCTCGTCAAGGAGACCGTGGACGCCGAGGAGGGAGGTTTAGGGATTGGAGGGAGAGGAACTTCTGAGAGAAAATAGAATTTTTTTGAGAGGAACGGGGAAGAAGAGGGGTTTTTGAGAGGGGCTAATGTTTTAGAAAGAGAGGATTGGGCTTTGAGCAACGGAGGATTAAACATGAAAACCGTCACTAAGCCAAATATTTCAAAAAAATATGATAATGGCATCTGAAATAGTCGTGAGAATTTCTCCCCCACTTTAGTTGGCGGCTTTAAACTAGCCATCAACTAAAAATGGTAGATTATGTGACAATTTCCTGAAAACTATCAACTAAAGTGGTTCAATATTGTATAGTTAACACAAAATAGGGGTTTAGTTAACACAAGGCCTAAACCGTCAAGTAAAACAGAATAGTTGACGGGGATTACTAACCGTTAATAAAAAACCGTCAACAAATGTTATTTTTCTTGTAGTGAAAGATGATCTAGATGCCTTGTCCTTTTTATATTCGGCACAGACAATATCTTTCTTGAATGTAGTATCGGGTAAGTCTCTTACCAGTTTCTTTGTGGACAATCTTGCAATAGTGTCCATGTTCGCATGTCCAAGACGCATATGTCATACCCAGCTTTCGTCTTGAGATGTGAATAAACACTTTCCTATACTATTAGTACTTTTTAACAAATATAATACATAAATGTTGTCCTCTCTTATTCCTCAAAGGAAATTATTCCAGAAGATTTATCATAAACAAAACATTTACCCTTAACAAAATTAATTCCATAACCATGATTATTCAATTGACTAATACTCAGCAGGTTATGTTTTAATTACGTTACTAAACATACATTTTTAATAATAGGAGAGAAAGAAGTACCTATGTCGCCAATTCCAATTATATGTCTTTTTAAATTTCTTCCAAAGGAGACATAGCTTTCTTTCTTTGTAACGCCCCAGTCTCAAAATACGTAGGACTAGGAACGTAGACATGCCAGCCGTATAATAAATATACGTAAGCTGTAAATGCAGTAAAACCATAGCTACTAATCTCATCCACAAATGAAAGAATTAAAGATATCATATAATAACCATGATTTGTCTTTATACAATATATTGGGCGGAGACAAATCTACTACCAACTATTTAAAAGAAAAGAAGTACAAGATATATGAAATGATTTAACGAAAGTAGCAAGAAAGGCCTAAGACACGTCATCTTCGAAGGGATGTAGAAGATCACGATCTCGGCTAGAATACCTGCGGAAGACAAGAACACACACCTAGAGAGATCACCAGGTCCTCAGAGGGAGGTAACAAGATACATAATATCATGCCATATAAATTGAATAAATACTGCTCAATAATAAGTCAATCGGATCATAACATGGTCCAATACTCACCCTTGAATTAGCGTACCATCCCCCCAACCAAACAAGGACAGAAGATGGTACACTAACCCACGATGAAGTATCTTTCCAAGTCATGAATCCAATATGGTATCCGGACCACAACAATGTTCGATACCTTCTCATCGGAGTAGTAAGCCTCACGTACAACAAAACAAGGATAAGATGTGGCGAACTAATCTGCGACAAGTTATTGGTCCAAGCCACGGTTAGATACAAGTATCCAAGCCAAGAGTACTCATACCTAACAGATAAGGGTGCCTAACCAGTCTAAGTGAATGCAGTTTTAAGAACAACCTCCAACGCATGGGTCCTGGCTAAAATGGGATAGGCATGGTCCCCCCTTGGGGCACCAGAGGCCCAATCAGGCATAACCGTTCCACGAACGTCAGTAGCCAGCAGTAAATAAGTGGTCGTCAACCCGCATCTCCGGTGGAATATACGGTCATAAGGGAAATGTGTAAAGTAGTCCATACGCTAAGGATATGTCCTCCCCGCCTAATGCCTACTATGTTGTATCCATAACACATATAACCTCTATTAACTGCTAAGTCAAACTAAGCATGCAACCTCTATTAGCGGTTAATCCTATCGCACGGCTTATACGTACTGGTGGCCAGCCAGTCACGCATGTCCGAGTTCTATATGTGACTCACAACAACGTGGTACAAATGTGTCAAGGCCTATGAATGCAACACACAAAGGGTGGTCCCTTAAATCTAAGTTCAATGTATAAGAAAATAGTACATAGCAGGAAATAGAACTAAGCAGTAAAAATTCAATCTACTTATGCCATGTATCACAGTTTATTTTGCAGAAAATAAATAATGAATAATCCATGAATATGAGCTAAAGTAAAATAATCAGCAATGGCAAGGTATCTTGCCTGGTAGTGATGCCTGCTGTGCTACGATAATCAAGGTGGCACAGAATAGGACTTCGGTGTTAAACTATACAAGACAGCCTCCGATGATGGCACGGTCTGTTCTATCAGGTACAGAATAATCAAATTAGCTAGGGTGGCTAGGAGGAAGTACAGAATTGGCGAGAGAATAGGAAGAATGAGATTAGTCATGGACGAGAGGATAGTCAAAGAATTTTGATAAATAATACATACGATTTTAGAAAACTATTTATAATCTTTAAAAACTATATTTTATTATCCCGGAGTATTTTATAAGTAGTAAAAATCGTTTTAGGCTACAAAACCAAAGTTTGTCAAAATAGGCTAAAAATATATTGGGATTCTAGAAAAATTATTTTAGGACAAAACTTATAATTTTACCAAATAAAAATATTTTAAAAAATATAAAATCTAGAAAGAGAATTAGGACAAAAACACTAAATTTTGTCAAAGTAAATTATGGGTGAAAACTATCTTTGAGAAATAGCTAGAAAGTATTATAATAATATTTTTAAGTCCAAAACCATATTTAAAATACTCTTAAAATAATACAATAATATAATTTGGAAATATATTACTACGTTTATTAATAATAGATAATCAATATTTAAAGTATTAAACCAAATGATAAAAATAGTACTAATAACAATATTAATACAAAATAATGGTAATATATTTACATATATAGTACATACCTATATTTTTAATAACAATAATAATAATCATTAAAATAATAATATATATAAAGGATATAATGAATAACACCAATGAAAAGAAAAAGTAATACCCAAAAAATATATAATAAACTTAGAATAAAACAAACTACTAAACCTACTGCTGTCTTTCCTTCTCGTTTTACGAGAGAAGGCAACATAATAAAATAAACAAAATCAAAGAAGATGGAGTGCATCTCTTGTCTTCCTACACACTGAAAGGAAAAGAATAAAAAAAAGAATCTCCTTTCAAAACTTAAGAGTACTGCTGTCCACCCATTAATGCTATTTATAGCTATAGAGAGGGAGTGATAGTATAATAAACGATAGAAAAGAAAAAGAAAGATGGGTGAAGTGATTGAGAGCGGGAGGAAGGCGGAGGACTCACCTGTGGAGGCCGTCGGCGATGGGCAAACGCAGCGGAGAAGGCGGAGGAAGAACGACAGAAGGGCTCGATCGGCACACCATGGCGGAGGCGCATGGAGGTGCTGTCAGCGGAAGACACAGGCGCGGACGCTGGCACCTGGCGGCACTGGAGTTGAGGGCTTCGTCGGGCGAAGCTTACTGGTGTCGGTCCCTTATGCGACGCTCCTGTGGAAGTGCAGAGGGAGACAGCCCCTTGGGCGCTGTGGCGGCGCTGGAGCTGCTCCGCCAGCGGGGAGTGCTTGGCACTGGCTTGGCGCACGGCCAGGCGGCCAGCGACGTAAGTGCTCCACCGATGGGGAGGATCGTCGGCACGGTCAGGCACGCAGATCCGGGCACAGGTGCTGCTCGACTCAAAAATAGGATGGGGACTGCGGCTTGGTCGGAGGAGGTAAGGGCTTAGATCTCTCTGTTGTGTTTGGGGATGGCGATGGTATGGCAGCGGAGATGATGTTCGAGAGGACGGTGGCTGGGATGGCGATGACGGTGGGGTTCTGGGAGGATTGGTCAGGAGGCAGTCGTAGGCAGAGGAAGGAGGGAGTGGTTTCGGTGGTGACGGATGTGGGCTGCCGCTATGGTAGTGGTAGTGAGTGCCGCGATGGGAGTTGAGTTTGGGCGAAGGTGGGGCACCGGTCGTGATGGCGGCCAATGATGATGGCGGGGGTGTTGGCTGGAGTCGAGGGAACAGTGGGATGGTAGTCGTAGGGTTCAGGTTAGGTTAGGGATTTGATGAGTCGTGTCGGAGGTATGTCCGACACGGAAGGAATGAAATTGTATATGTAAAGGATGGAATAAGAAGGTCACCCGGAGTCGGACCCGTGGCCAATCACGGCTGACACGGGAAGGATTGGACACCGACACGATGCACTCACTTTTGTGGAGAAATTATTGTGGAATAATTTGTGGATGAAAAACTTATGGAGGCTCTCATATTTATAGGGGGTAGCACTCCTAGTTGGATATCGACTCGAAGATTTAATTCCCTTAGTGGATATTCCCCTATTTAGTTTAAATAGATTTTTAAAACCAGTAATCCAATTTAAATTAAATCTTAATAAATTCTATCTATAAATTGAAATCATTTAAAATAAAACTAAGAGATAAATCTTAATTTAAATCATGATGATTTAAACATTTAAATCAAACGATTTGCAAATGATCTGTTTATTATTAAATAATAAAAATAATAATAATTTTGAAAATCAAAGTAAATATATAAATATTTAAAATACTTTTTGCTAAATAAATCATTATAATTAATAAAATTAATTTTCAAAAATATACATGAATAATTTTATGTACTTCACACGAGTAGGATATTCACATAAATCTAGTTTTCTAAATTACCACTATTAAAATAAGATGCCCTTTTATAAATAAATAAAAGTAATAAGTTTTGGCCATCTCGATACGATACTTTTCACAACTTTAAGTAAAATAAAAATAATTATTATATATATTATTTTGAAACTATCCTCCATAAATAAAATCTATAATCAAAAACCGTTTTTCAAAAAAATATGTATCTCGCACATATTTGCACTCGACGAGCAAATCTGAAAACGCAAATTCACGCGCGGCATACAATACGCAAATAAAATCAAAACCAAATTTATATATAAAAAAATTGTACTAAAAATTAGGGGGTTTATATCCACCCAACTTACAAGAATTTCATCCTCAAAATTAGGAATAAGTGGGGGGTTGAGAAGATACATGGGTATATCGATAAGGCAACACAAATCATTGGGCGAGGCAAGGAAACGACAAACATGCTTTAGAAAATCGTGAATTCGATAACGACAAAAATAATTCATGGATATGGAGGGTCGCTAGTTAGGGCAATGATAAAATGAATTAGAGATTTAGTAAGGAATCGAGTAGATCAAAGAGAATAATTTAGGGACTTGGGAGATACGGCGCTTTGAGAGGATATAGTCATCTAGGTTTAGATTATGATTAAGGAAATGATTTGAATCATTCTTAAGTCTCAAGAATGATTAGAAAGTCACGATAATGAATCTAGGGTCGCAGAAAGGACGAGTAACTCAAGACGGGGATACAGTCACATCGGTTGGTAGATGGCTAACTATCTTGGCAATAGATGGTGGGGCAACTAAGAGAATATCAAGTACGAGCAAAATCTTTCTAAAATAGATGAAAGATAGACGAATAAGAGTTCGAAGAAGATGTTATCGAATACGAATACGTGGTTCAAAGGCGACCGAATAATTCAAAAGGAATTGCCAAGGCAGTCGCGGATGAGATTCTAGGAGCCAGGTTTAACTATGTCTCCATCCACGTAGAATGATATATAAAAAGCGAACCGAAGTGCACTCGGTTGATCAGACCATCATGCACTGGTTCTGATTAGACAATATGTTAGTGAGCGTGTACTCAATAGCATATGTCATGAACAAGCTCGATAAACGGATGAGTTTGCAAAACTAGATTATAGTAGCAACATTAGTCAAGGTGGTAAAAACATAGACACGTGAGATTAAGATTGAAAGAAAGTAGAATTACTTCAAACTCCTTAAGAATTTAAGTCATGTCCTGTGTTGGTGCCTATACAGTCGTCCAACTGTCTACTTGTCTAAGGCTTGGTTAAGGTCATAAGATAGGTTAGGTCGTAAGGCATTCTACCCAACTTACAAGAGTTAAACTAATGATATTTGGGACAAATAAAACATGTTTATCTAGTGGGGGTCACCTTCCTAACCTCTAGCAAGCACAAAGGAAAGATAAGAATAATGATAGAAGGAATCAAGCAAGATGTAAATCGATAAGTCAAGAAGTAGTTCAAAAATAGAATCGAGGTAGGAGGTCAAGTGTGTGGATGAGATCCTAAATTCTAATCCTATTCGTAGGCTTGCTTGGTACGATAAAGTAACCAAACAATTTATCTTGACCTGCGTGGGCCACCACAAAAATATGTAACGTTCCAGTCCCAAAATACGTAGGACTAGGAACATAGACATGCCAGCCGTATAATAAATATTCCTAAGCTGTAAATGCAGTAAAACTATAGCTACTAATCTCATCCACAAATGAAAGAAATAAAGATATTATATAATAACCATGATTTGTCTTTATACAATATGTTGGGCGGAGATAAATCTACTACCAACTATTTAAAAGAAAAGAAGTACAAAAAATATGAAATGATTTAACGAAGGTAGCAAGAAAGGCCCAAGACACGTCATCTTCGAAGGGATGTAGAAGATCACAATCTCGGCTAGAATACTTACGGAAGACAAGAACACACACCTGGAGAGATCACCAGGTCCTCAGAGGGACGTAACAAGATACATAATATCATGTCATATAAACTGAATAAATACTGCTCAATAACAAGTCAATCGGATCATAACATGGTCTAATACTCACCCTTGAATTAGCGCCATCCCCCCAACCAAACAAGGACAGGAGATCGCACACTAACCCACGATGAAGTATCTTTCCAAGTCATGAATCCAATATGGTATCCGGACCACAACAAGGTTCAATACCTTCTCATCGGAGAAGTAAGCCACACCTACAATCAAACAAGGACAAGATATGACGAACTAATCCGCGACAAGTTATTGTTTAATACCTTCTCATCGGAGAAGTAAGCCACACCTACAACCAAACAAGGACAAGATGTGGCGAACTAATCCACGACAAGTTATTGTTCCAAGCTACGGTCAGATACAAGTACCCAAGCCAAGAGTACTTATACCAAACGGATAAGGGTGCCTAACCAGTCTAAGTGAATGCAGTTTTAAGAACAACCTCCAACGCATGGGCCCTGTCTAAAATAGGATCGACATGGTCCCCCCTTGGGGCACCAGAGGCCCAATCAGGCATAACCGTTCCACGAACGTTAGTGGCCAGCAGTAAATAAGGGGCCGTCAACCCGCATCTCCGGTGGAGCGAACGGTCACAAGGAAAATGTGTAAAGTAGCCCATATGCTAAGGATATGTCCTTCCCATCCAACGCCTACTATGTTGTATCCACAACACATATAACCTCTATTAACTGCTAAGTCAAACTAAGCATGCAACCTCTATTAGCGGTTAATCCTATCGCACGGCTTATATGTACTGGTGGCCAGCCAGTCATGCATGTTCGAGTTCTATATGTGACTCACAACAACGTGGTACAAATGTGTCAAGGCCTATGAATGCAACACACAAAGGGTGGTCCCTTAAATCTAAGTTCAATGTATAAGAAAATAGTACATAGCAGAAAATAGAACTAAACAGTAAAAATTCTATCTACTTATGCCATGTATCACAGTTTATTTTACAGAAAATAAATAATAAATAATGCATGAATATGAGCTAAAGTAAAATAATCAGCTAATGGAAAGGTATCTTGCCTGGTAGTGACGCCTGGTGTGCTGCGATAATCAAGGTGGCACATAATAGGACTTCGGTGTTAAACTATACAAGACGGCCTCCGATGATGGCACGGTCTGTTCCATCAGGTACAGAATAATCAAATTACCTAGGGTGGCTAGGAGGAAGTACAAAATTGGCGAGAGAATAGGAAGAAGGAGATTAGTCATGGATGTGAGGATAGACAAAGAATTTTGATAAATAATACATATGATTTTAGAAAACTATTTATAATCTTTAAAAACTATATTTTATTATCCCGGAGTATTTTATAAGTAGTAAAAATCATTTTAGGATACAAACACAAAGATTGTCAAAATAGGCTAAAAATATATTGGGATTCTAGAAAAAATATTTTAGGACAAAACTTATAATTTTACCAGATAAAAATATTTTACAAAAAATAAAATCTAGAAAGAGAATTAGGACAAAAACACTAAATTTTGTCAAAGTAAATTGTGGGCGAAAACAATCTTTGAGAAATAGCTAGAAAGTATTATAATAATATTTTTAAGTCCAAAACCATATTTAAAATACTCTAAAAATAATACAATAATAAAATTTGGAAATATATTACTACGTTTATTAATAATAGATAATCCACATTTAAAGTAATAAACCAAATGATAAAAATAGTACTAATAATAATATTAATACAGAATAATGGTAATATATTTACATATATAGTACATGCCTATATTTTTAATACCAATAATAATAATCGTTAAAATAATAATATATATAAAGGATATAAGAAATAACACCTATGAAAAGAAAAAGTAATACCCAAAAAATATATAATAAACTTAGGGTGTGTTTGATTGCAAGGTGGAAAATACGTAGAAAAGAAATTAATTCTATGGAATTATTTTCCTAGGAAAAAAATTCCATGAAATTTTAAAAAATTCATGGAAAACTTAATTTGGTTGTTTGATTGTCATTATTTTCCACGGAAAATAGTTATTTTCCATGGAAAATGATATTTTCCTATGGGTTAGACAAGTTTCATTTTCCACCATTTTAGAAGAAATATGGAAAATGATAGTTTTTTGGAAAATAATTCCATGGAAAATATAAGCTATCAAACACTACAATTGGTGGAAAATTTGTGGTAGAAATATTTTCCATGGAAAAAAAGCCCAATCAAACACAGCCTTAGAATAAAACAAACTATTAAACCTACTATTGTCTTTCCTTCTCGTTTTACGAGAGAAGACAACATAATAAAATAAACAAAATCAAAGAAGATGGGGTGCATCTCTTGTCTTCCTACACACTCAAAGGAAAAGAACAAAGAAAGAATCTCCTTTCAAAACTTAAGAGTACTGATGTCCACCCATTAATGTTATGGGTTATTTTGTATAAGGGTACCAAGTTTTTGATATAATTAGACTTTGGGTACTGAATTTGTCCGTTTTAGAGTTTGGGTACTCGAATTTTTTTAGTGACACATTTTAGTGACACAAGTGGACTTTCTGTGACGAAATAAGACTTTTAACGACGAATGTTCGTCACTAAAATGTGTCACTAAAATGTTACAGTACCCAAAGTCTAAAACGGACAAACCCAGTACCCAAAGTCTAATTATATCAAAAACTTGGTACCCTTATACAAAATAACCCTAATGTTATTTATGGCTATAGAGAGAGAGGGATAGTGTAATAAACGAGAGAAAATAAAAATGAAAGATGGGTGAAGTAAGTGAGAGCGGGAGGAAGGCGGAGGACTCACCTGTGGAGGCTGCCGGCGACGGGCAAACACGACGGAGAAGGCGGAGGAAGAACGACAGAAGGTCTCGATAAGCACACCATAGCAGAGGTGCAGGTAGGTACTGTCAGCGGAAGACGCACGCGCGGACGCTGGCACCTGGCGGCGCGGGAGTTGAGGGCTTCGTCGGGCGGAGCTTACTGGTGTCGGTCCCTTGTGCGATGCTCCGGTGGAAGTGTAGAGGGAGACGACCCCTTGGGCGCTGTAGCGGCGCTGGAGCTGCTCTGCCAGCAGAGAGCGGGTAGTGCTCGGCGCTGGCTTGGCGCACGGCCAGGCGGCCAGCGACGCGAGTGCTTGACCGATGGGGAGGATCGCCGGTACGGTCAGGCGCGTAGATCCGGGCACAGGTGCTGCTCGACACGAAAATAGGATGGGGACTGCGGCTTGTTCGGAGGAGGTAAGGGCTTAGATCTCTCTATTGTGTTTGGGGATGGCGATGGTGTAGCAGCGGTGATGATGTTGGAGAGTGCGGTGGCTGGGATGGCGATGACGGTGGGGTTCTGGGAAGATTGGTCAGGAGGTGGTGGTAGGCAGAGGAATGAAGGAGTGGTTTCGGTGGTAACGGATGTGGGCTGCCGCGTTGGTGGTGGCAGTGAGTGCTGCGGTGGGAGTTGAGTTTGGACGGAGGTGGGGCGCTGGTCGTGATGGCGGCCAATGATGATGGCAGGGGTGTTGGCTGGAGTCGAGGGATCAGTGGGGTGGTGGTCGTAGGGTTCAGGTTAGGTTAGGGATTTGATGAGTCGTGTCGGGGGTGTGTCCGACACGGAAGGAATGAAATTGTATATGTAAAGGATGGAATAAGAAGGTCGCCCGGGGTCGGACCCGAGGCTAATCACGGCTGACACGGGAAGGATTGGACACCGACACGATGCACTCACTTTTGTGGAGAAATTATTGTGGAATAATTTGTGGATGAAAAACTTATGGAGGGTCTTATATTTATAGGGGGTAGCACTCCTAGTTGGATATCGACTCGAAGATTTAATTCCCTTAGTGGATATTCCCCTATTTAGTTTAAATAGATTTTTAAAACTAATAATCCAATTTAAATTAAGTCTTAATAAATTCTATCTATAAATTGAAATCATTTAAAATAAAACCAACAGATAAATCTTAATTTAAATCATGACTATTTGAACATCTAAATCCAACGATTTGCAAACTAATTGTTTATTATTAAATAATAAAAATAATAATAATTTTGAAAACCAAAGTAAATATATAAATATTTGAAATACTTTTTGCTAAATAAATAATTATAATTAATAAAACTAATTTTTGAAAATATACATGAATAATTTTATGTACTTTACACGAGTAGGATATTCACATAAATCTAGTTTTCTAAATTACCACTATTAAAACAAGATAGCCTTTTATAAATAAATAAATAAAAGTAATAAGTTTTGGGCCTCTCGATACGATATTTTTCACAACTTTAAGTAAAATAAAAATAAAAATAATTATTATATATATTATTTTGAAACTATCCTCCATAAATAAAATCTATAATCAAAAACCGTTTTTCAAAAAAATATGTACCTCGCACATATTCGCACTCGACGAGCAAATCTGAAAACGCAAATTCACGTGCGGCATACAATACGCAAATAAAATCAAAACCAAATTTATATATAAAAAATTGTAGTAAAAATTTGGGGGTTTACATTCTTTATCGATAGAGTTGCAAATAAAGTGTTATCACCCATCTTATTTCTTGAGCAACCACTATCAAGGATCCATTTACTTCTAGTGGTAGGAGGAAGGTCCACCTATAACACAAGCTGAAGATATAGCCTTTGGTGCCACTTTTTTGAGGGTCCGAATCTTGCATTGATGTGATTCATGTCCCTTTATACCACAACAATGACATGTAGCTGAAGCATTAGTGCTAAGTAAAGTTCGAAGATCATGTATGTGTGTTTTTGAAGACGTATATGATTTATGTGTGGAAATGTATATATTAATGCATGACTCCTAGCAGTTCTAGTAGTGTTGGTCAGGTTGTGTTTGTGTTTAGCCTTGTGACTTGTGTTTACTTGAGTCATAGGCCTGACAACCTGTTTACCCAACTTAATCTCTAACTTTTTAAAGGCATCACAGGCATCAGTGTACTTTGCCGTGAGTGCATCTATTCTCTGAGTAGCAATGTTATACTTCTTTTTCTCTAGTTCATATAGATCATTGAGTTTTACATTTTCTCGATTAGCTTTCCCAAACTTTTCAAGAGTGTCATGTAAAGTCAGCTTTAAAGAAGTAACCTCATATCTGTTACTAGAAGAGTTTCTAATGTCTTCTAGCATTTGAGATTGCTTAGAAAACTCATATTGTACAAATTTTAGCTCTTTTCTAGCATTTTTGTACATATTCATCATCTTTTTTTGATCTTCTAATAGATCAGTGAAGGTGTCAGACAATTCATCAAATGCAAATTCTTCATAAAGAGAATTCAAAATTACCTTAGCATCCGTAGCCATGAAACATAGGTTTGCTGTGTCGAAAGGTTTTTCTTCTTTATCAGAATCGCTCGCCTTTCACACCAGATGCTGGTATTAGCATAATTTTGTATCGAAGTCATTCTTTTGCTTGACTGATCGTATCTACTTCCTTTTTTTACAACAGGACAGTCTTTCTTGATATGCCCTGTCTTTTATAGTTCTAGCAGATTGGTTCGTCATCCCTGAAATATTTTTTCTTCTTATTTGTCTTCTCATACTTAAGTAATCTTCTAAAATTCTTTGTCATGAGGGTCATTTTCTCATTGTCTAAGCTATCAGTCTCACTCTCGTCATCGAAGGCTGTCGCTTGGTGTGCTTTGAATGCTATAGCCTTATCCTTTGGTGCTGGCTCTTCAAAATCTTTAAGGTCCAGCTCATGTGTCATAAGCTTACCTATGAGAGTTTCAAGGGCCATCATAGTAAGATCATTCCCTTCAATAATGGTCGTTGCCTTGGGATTCCAGTTTTTTGTCAGCCCGCGAAGTACCTTTCGAATCTTTTCATGATTGTTGTATTCTTTTCCAAGGGAAGACAAGGGGTTAACAATATTTGAAATCAAGTAAACATATTTATAATAGTCTCATTAGGCATCATTTTGAAGGCCTCATACTCTTGTGTTAGTCGTAAAATTTTGGACTCCTTCACTTGTGAAGTTCCTTCATGAGTTACCTCAAGAAGTTTCCAAACCTCGTGAGACGTGACACATGTTGATACTCTATTAAACTCAGTTCTATCCATAGCATAAAACAAAGCATTAATGGATTTTGCATCAAGACTTGCTTTTTTTCTTTTTATTGTCGATATATTTGTCATATGCTTTTTCAACTAGATTCCCATCTACCACAATAGGTAGTGGTTTCTTGTAACCATCAATAACAATCGACCATAAATTAAAATCAAGAGAATTGAGGCAAAAGCTTATTCGTGTCTTCCAATATGTGTAGTGTGTGCCATCAAATAGGGGTAGCCTATTTGTAGACTGGCCTTTACCATTGCTTGTGTATAATGATGACATATCTCAAGGAGATTAAATTCAACTAGAGAGAAACCATGCTCTGATACCAATTATAGGATCGATGGCACCTCTAGAGGGGGGTGAATAGAGTGCAGCTGAAAAATTATCCCCAATCAAAATTTAAGCAGGTAACGGCAGATATAAGTAAATACTTAAATATAGTAAAGTAAAGCAGTAATTAAATATGCGAAAGAAAGTTATACATAGACACTGAGGTTTATACTGGTTTCCCTCTGAGAGGACTAGTCCAGTCGCGAGAACTCTTGCTCGCTATTAATCCACTATTTGAAATAGAAATTACATCGCGTGCTTTACTCTGAAGAACACGCCAACTTCAACATCGTTGTGTTTTAATCTGAAGCCCACGATCAAACTTTAACACCTTTCTGAAAAGCTTTTATACTCCAAGCTTGTACAATTCGAATACTCATAAACGAAAACTACCAGCACTTAGAAAAATAGGAGTTGTCTTGGAAAATAGGAAGATTGAAAGCTCTTTGAAGATATGAAGGCTTTAGAACCGATAAAGAAGATGAAGAATGCATGAGTGATTAGAAATGACAAAATCTTCTCTATTTATAAGAATTTTTGAACCAGAGTTCGGGTAAAACTCGGTTAAGGCAACGTTCATAATTTTGAACATTAGAGATCCAAAGGAGTAAGAATTTGCTGCTGACTAGGAGCAATTCAGGTAGACCGAGTTCGGTCAGAACTCGACCCGAGTTCAGCTAAGGGGTTTTTTGGCCTGGTTTTGGCTTAGCAAGGGTTTTGGATATTTAGTTTGTTTGGGTCAGAAAATGGATTTTTGAGGATAATCTTCTAAATTGCCAGTGATCCCGACTCACAAATTATCTAGACTCAATAAATTGAAAATAAAGAATAAACTAGAAAAAAAAATCTGCTCTGACGATATCTGCTACGACCTTCTGTCTTTTCATATCAAACTCGAAGTTTAAGTCAATTATCAAAATCAGGTTGATCTTGGCTACATGGGCCAACAATTCTATCTCAATGTCCAAGATACTCATAATCCAACTAAAATTACCACATGATAACAAATTACTTCATTTCAGAGCTAGATGAGTATGATACTTTCCTCGACCATTTCCGAAAGGTAAAGAGATACGAAAATTCAAGAGAATTCAAAGCGTAACTTTAGATATGAGATAAGTAGGTGGTGCAAGTAGGATAGAGATGGCAAGAAGAAGGAAAATGATGGTAGAACTTTGCTCTTGCTCACTTGGTCATAATGAAGTCGTTGTCCTTTCCTTTTCTTGCACATGCCCATAAATTCAAATTTATAACCTTCAAAGTGTTCACCTTCATTTTGTTATCCAAACACTTACTCATATCCTCTTATTTCTCGTGACTCCATATCATAAGTTATCAACTATTAATGGATTTAATGCTTAATCTTCATCCTTTAAAATATCTTTATCAAATTGGTATTTTCATCCACATTATCTTCAATCATGGTTTCTGCATAAACATTTCCACGTCCCATTTACTAACTTAGTTATAGTCTTTTAATACCAAAAACTTTTCCATCACTCATGTAAATTTATTATTATCATCCTTCTACTATTTTTGTCTCAATGATTCCTTATAAATTTTTTGAATTCCATTTCTTGTAGAATAATCGTGCCATTTTCTTGGTTACTCAAACAAGAAAAGGCAATTCAACATCTTCCTCAATGGCTTTTACCACTATAAATTATATAAAACCCATCTTTAATATTTTTCTTGTTACAAGTCCAGAGAATAATATCCTCTCAATCTTCAAAAATTATAACCACATCTACGAGTAATTTCCAACTTGATTATGCAATCTTTGTTTTGTTCCTCCAAATTCATTTGTTATTTTGCATTTATTTCTCAATCACATTTCATCAGATCTTTAAACCCCCAATGTAGCATCCTGGTCCAAATTTGAAATTTCTTGAATATAACCTAGAAATAATTGTAAAACCACTTTCCTTAAATAAATAAAATCTAGTATTTTTCTGACATTTTTAGAATTTTAGAAATATTTATTTTCAATTTATTTTATAGAGTAAATTTTTTCTAATTAAAGAATGGCATCATTGTGAATATTATCAAAGGGCATGGTTATATTAGTAATTACTAGGGATCCATGGAGTAGGAAGGTTCTAGAATAATTTAGTCATGGATTGTTAGTGATTTAACTAATCATGACAACCAAATCTAGAATATTCTACTCTAACCACCTTCTCTAACCAACTCCACTTTTCTAACAAACTCCTAACAACCCCAACAAACTTCCCTAACAACCTTTCTTAAGGAATGAACCTAGTCATGAATTAGTCCAGATTAATTATGCAGTTTTAAAACAGTTTGTAATAAAAACGTTTATTTCTGTAACTAAATAATTTATTTTGCAATTTCCTATTTTTCCCTCTGCACTCCATATAAACAGCCCCGACCCCTCTGTTACGAGCACCTCCCCCAATATAGGGAAGCCCTATCTAATTCTTCACATTTCTTTAGGGCTGTAAAACGATTCAAACCGTTCGCATTCGGCTCGTGTTCGGTTCGGTCCAAACTCGGTTTAAGCTCGTTCGTGGACTAATCGATACCGAGTTCGACCATAGGTTGTTCGACTCGATCTTATTCGCAAACAGGCTCGAGCTCGGCTCGATTTCTCATATTAGGACTTTTTCTATATGTTATGCTTTTTTTAATAGATAGAAATACATTTTGTCTAAGAAATTTTACTCATTTTTTTGTTCTTTATATGATGGTAAATTTATGATGTAAAGAGCATAAGTAATTCAATAAAAAAGTCTTTAAAACTTAAAAGAAACAGTGTGATAGTCTATACAACATGTCCTATAAATACTCACTACTACGGCTGTAAAACGATTCAAACCGTTCGCACTCGGCTCGTGTTCAGCTCGGTCCAAGCTCGACTCGAATCAAACTCGTTCGATAGTTAAGTCAAACCAAGCTTGAACACTCTTTGTTCGAGCTCGTTCGTTCGATTTTCAGCCCTACATTTCTTCATTCTTCTTCCTCCACAAACCCTAACCCTAACTTCTCAAGATCGACCATCGCAAAGGCGACCACTACAGCGAGCGGTGACAGTTTCTGCTCCACCGCGGCTCCTCGATCTGTCATGGCAACCTCTTCCTCTCCGGTGATCGACGCTCCAGTGTTCTAGTCTTCTTCTACCAGTGATCTCTCTAGTCGGTCCGATTGTCTTCTCCAGAGAGCATGGCGTCGTCATAGTGAGTTCTCAATCGATCGCACTAAATTTCTTCTGCAAGCAAGCCTCGATCGATGTGATCCTTCTTCTGATCATTTCCTCTTATGAATGAACTCTGGAATGATGTCAATTTGATCAACAGTTGCACTCGATCATTCCTTAGACGAACGGACTCATCAAACCTGTCGAGAAGACAATCGAAAGTTCCTGATCGGTTTTAAATTCTTGATCAGTTGAGATTAATCAAGATCAGGTCAGGTGTTTTTCAAATCGAAAATCCTTGGATTCTCTTTGATTTTGTCTTTCGAATCAATCAAAGATTAGTCTAAATCTATTTTCCTTTGTTTTGCTTTGGATATGTTTTATGTAATGCCTCAACAGGATCTTGAACCATATTTGGACACATGGAGGCCGTGTCTGACATCTGAGAATCATGTCTTCACTCGATTCTGGTTTCGTTCTTCTCAGGTATCGCTTCTAAACATTTTTGATGTGGATCTACTTTGGTAGTATAGTAAGTTAAACACACCATTTCGTGTCCAGGGGTGGGAGACGTGTTGGATTGGAATTTAAGTAGTAGGACACGAGGAGTCAATGCTTTGAATGATGTGTTTAGATTAGACACTAGACGTGGGATTTAGTTTCAAATTCAAATCCAACAATAGTTAAGTTTCAGCTGAGTGTTTCTTTAGTTAAATTTTTGAATAAAACTGAAGTGAGCTAGACATCAGTCCAGTAGGACTGATCCGACCAATAGGCTAAGTCTGAGCTGGTTTTCACTAGTATATAATAAATAAATGATTAGTAAATTAGCATTTATAAACTAAGTATTTTTTAGTAATATTTAGTAAATAATAATTAGACTTTAGTTGACTTGTTAATTGGTCATAAACATAGTTCAATAGCAAATAATTTTAGTGATCTTGCTAAAGTATCCTATAGATAGTTATGGATTTAGAATATTTTTAGGAAGGGTTAGTAAAATAAAGTTAGAGATAGATATATATAAATAGGAATAAATAATTCAGAATTATTTTTAAGGAACCTTTGTGTCTTTTTGGCACAACTTTCAAAGACTTGGACAGTGAGCCCTGCAACTTATTAGGAAAGTACTTCTATGGCATTGATTCAATTACTTCATGTGATTACTTGTTCATGTTGGATACCTTGTTACACAATCATATGTTTCTGGTTCTTGAGATTATCATATTGTTGGTCTTGTATTTGTATCATGTGTAGGGAAAATACTACAGATATGTGACCAAATCATAATTCCTTCGATCGTGTCGTTCCATATTAAATCAAGTCATGAGAAATTTTATCCAAATCCTTAGAGAAAATTTTGTATATTCAAATAAGTTCCATGCAAGCTAACTTCCAATCGTGTTATCTTTCCAT
Organism: Iris pallida; assembly: GCA_029216955.1. NCBI lineage: Eukaryota > Viridiplantae > Streptophyta > Magnoliopsida > Asparagales > Iridaceae > Iris > Iris pallida. Next base: position 29,337,927 of record JANAVB010009999.1, read on the forward strand.
AGTCAAATTCAAACTTAATTCCATTCAATTTCGTACTAACATTTTCGTACACGGTTCATATCGATTCCCTCAACCGAGTCATCCATTCCATTGCACATTACCGTTTCCTCGATTCAATCTATCTACTTTATCCATTACATTTCATAATCAGTACAATACCAATATGATATGCGTTGTTTCATGTTCGTTCAAGCCAACTCATCCAAAACTTCAAAATCACAACTAACTCGATCTAAGGCTTTGTATACTTCTGTATCTTGCTAATAGACCCATCGGCCCCTCGATCCTCAATTGATCAACATTCCTGAGGCCATCCCATACACCACTTAGGGATGAAGTCACTAAATATATATCCTCAAAACAAATTGCAATCCATACACCTTGAATCTCCGTTCGATCCATTTCTCAAAATCCAAGCACGTTCCATCTATGTCGCACCGACAACATCGTTGTCCGATAGCACCTCTATTGTTAACTACCCAAAATCTCATGAATTGAGTCAAATATATACTTGTCTGAAAAAAATTTGATCATGTACACAAATCTTAGCATCGACACTAACATAGGTGTATATTGTCCAGCTCAACTCAGTCAATCGTGCCTTTCAAACAATCTTTGTTCAACCAAATTTTTCTCTGAGATTATACAAATTATATATACTTATTGTATTGAACATCCCAGGAACATTGAGAGAGAGCGCACCAACGACATCGATTACGGAAATAACATTTAGTACGAAGATAACATCAGAGTTAAAGAATTTAATCGAAAGTCCAAGGACGTAAAGCCATGCTTTGATACCACTATTTAACATCCCGATTTCATAGAATTAATCGTCCTTGCTTGGACGTGATGTCGCACGAGCCTAGGTTGCACTCGCGTAAGGCAATTTTTATAATGGTCGATTACAGGCTATGCGACGGAGTCGTCGCGCAGAACTCCCAAAGCAGAAATATTGAATAATGGAGAAAACATAAGTATTCAAACAAAATCAAAATTTTTATTTATAACCAGCAAAATTTACAAAGACACGAGGCCAAGATTTACAATCACTCGAGCTCACAATCTCTCTGAATATAATCACTCAGCTCTCTCCCATCTCTCAATACAAAGGTCCGAGACTTGCCACTTGCGGATGCTTCAGAAGGCAATATCTATACATTATGTCCCGTATAGGTGAAGACTCCAACGCAACGACTAGCACCTAGAGATTTTCACAACCTTTGGTACAATCACACAATTTACTTTAAGCTAGTAAAACCTGTCTATTGTCTAATGATTTCCAATTTCATGTGAGACTTTAAGGGAATTTTTACCATTTTATCAAACAAAAGTTTTGATTAAAATTATTCACCGTAAGTGGTATGTCCAAGACTTGGACATGATTGCTATGCCAATTTCAAGCATCCAATGGACTTTAATAAATATAAGGATAAAAAAGAGACATTTATTCACGCCCTGTTTCTTTTACATGATTGCATATTATAGATATTATCCCTCAGTTCATCAAAATAGGAATTCATTGCTCTTATTATAACTTGCATATGAGTTGGTTCAAGTATTATATTGGAGGAAAGCAAGGGACGAATGGATACCTATTTGTTATTTGTCGGTTCAACTATAAAATACCCCGTACTGAAAGTTTTTGCCATTATGAAGAAACAAGGACAATTGAAAGATCTCCAGTCACCCCTCATTTTTATGAGGGCTGTGCGGTTTATGTTTATGTGCAATAATCACCTACTATTTGACGATTCAAGTTAGATGTTCGATAGTCTGACCTCTGGTCACCTGGGGAATTTGCTTCAACATACTTTCGTTGAGATATTCAACAAGATTGTCGAATTCATGGTTTGGTGACTATTCCATAGTAGTACTTGTTTTTACAAGGTCCTTTATGTCTGATTTGTCATCTCTCATCTCTCTACTGATGTTATCTGTACATTGGTGGTCGTGGTAATGAAATGGCTGAAGAATCCTTAGGTATAGCAAATATTAAAGATAAATTAGAAAATGAGTTGTTACCTTATTTATTTCACAATATAAGGATTATAAAAGTTCTCTGGTCAGTCTTAGAAATTTGCAATATGCCTGCATTTTTTTGACAAGGAGCAAATTTATAGGCATGTTGCATTATGCTTGCTGTTAAGTATATTAATAATATTAGTAGTGCACTTTAGTCCCACATTGCCTAGAAAAAAAGTGAGAGGGGTTAGTCTCTCCTTTATATATGCAGCTCTCCTTCATTAATAAAGTTATCCCATTATTCTATTCTACATGGTATCAGAGCCATAACCCATCCACCCCTCTCCCTCTCTACAAAAAAACCTAATCTAACCCCCACTGCTATAGTACCAGTGCCCCCCACCTACCAGCGCCCCCTTCCCCCGCCCCTGCAAGCTGCTGCCCCCTTCCTCTCGCCCCCGCCCCTGCCCCTGCCCCTGTTGTTGCAGGCTGCTGCCCCCGCCCCTGTTGTTGCAAGCTACTGCCCCCGCCCCTGCCACCTCTGCCCCTGCCCCTGTCCATGTTGCTGCAGGATGTCGCCCCTTCAGCCTTCTACAAGCACAGTACCCCCTGCCACCGGCCCCTGCCACCTGCCAGCGCCCCCTGCCACCTGCCAGCACCCCCTTTGTCGGTCCCCTATCAGTGCCCCCCTGTCAGAACCCCCCCAAAGCATAGTACCCCCCCTTCATGGATTATATGCAAAACCCTAACCTTAACCCTTGCTTCTTTCCACCAGCCGCCGCCCGACCCCTCCAAACCCTAACCTAGTTCCAAAAATAAAGAAAAAAATTACTATCATGAGAGGGTAGACAATGGTTTGTTTGCAGGAACCTATGACTTTTCAACATTAATTTTTTGGGATTCACAGAGGGTAAACAACAAGTTTGTTTGCAGGAACCTCTGTCCTAAACATTGTCTTGGAATACTCAGAGGGTAAACATCGTGGTGTTGTTTGCTAGAACCTCTGACTTCTAATTAACGTTGGCATCAGGAATTTATGGAAGAGTAGACAAGGTGCTTGTCTTGCATGAATCTTTATTTTTTTTCCTTACTTGATCTTCACATCAGGATCTACCAGAGGGTAACCTGGGTCACCTCTCTGTCCTGGCTTATGTGGTCCACTTTCATATCTACTTTCTAGTACATTGCCGGTTCTGGCCACGTTACTAGCGCACTGGTAGAAATGATGTGATTATCAAGTTCAAAAAATCAAATCGACAGTCGAATCAAGAATCCTGAAGGATGGCAGACACTACGAGTAATAGCAGTGCTATAGACACTAGTATTGGAAACGCAATAGCGGGACCAACAAGCCCTAGCACGACGATTTCATCGATTCGACTTATCAATCGATGGTTGGACGGACCAGAGGGCTACTCGACATGGCGGAAGAAGGTCGAGAAGATGCTTCGAGGAATGCGGTTGTCCAAATATTCGACTGACAACCCTCCAGCAGAGAAAGATCCTATACTTGAGCAATGGGAGACAGATGATAGTCGACTGTTTACACGGTTGATGAATTCAATGGAACCATCGGTGGAAAATATGGTTCAGAATACAGATTCGTAAAGGAATTATGGAATGTTCTAGCAATGGCATTTGATGGTAAAAGCGATTTATCTCGTATCTACGACTCAGTCGTTGGTGTATACCGAGCAAATCAGGGAGGCAAATCTCAAAAGGACCATTATTTGACCTTTAAGGCTATACTGATGAGATCGACCACGTATTTCCTCTAACGACGAATATCAATGAAGCAAGGGCTCAACATGAACAGCTTCATGTCATGGCATATCTTGCCTCTCTCCATCATGATGCTGACTCTGCTCGCTCTCAAATCATTGTTGGATTTGATGTTCTGTCTCTAATGGAAGCTCACTATTGTATACTTCGAGGAGAGAAAGTTGTTGAGACCACTCCGGATGATTCTCCTGCTAATCTATATGCTCTTGGTATTGCTTGTGGTGGAATTTGTGGTGGTCGTAGTGGACGACGTGGTGGCCAAATTGCTGGTCGTGATTGGCGACGAGGCAATGGCGATCATGGTGGAGGAAGACCGCGTACATGTCAACTGTGGTTAGCATTGCCACTTCCTATGGCTGTATCCTAAAGCTCCTATCGCCAATGTTACATCAGATGCTCCTGATGATGGCATTCGATCTATTCAGATGACTGCAGAGTCATATACAGATTTTCTTGACTTTCAAGCTCAATGTCATGGCGAAGTATCCATAAAGGGATCTGTAACGTCCCAGTCCCAAAAATACGTAGGACCAGGTATACAAATACATGCCAATAGCACTTCACCAATGGGCCAAGCTACACAAAATACTTAAGCTGTAAATCATGATAACATCCCAAAACACAACATAGTCCACATCCCAAAACACAACATAGTCCACGGGTGGATATATATATATATATTGTCACTCCCCATTTCCGGAATACGTAAATTTTTAATTTTTTTTATATATGGTATCTGGCACATGTATCTTTATTGCATGTATCCTGTATTTGTAACTGGTCATGGCATGTAACAATATCTCGTCGCGGATTAGTGTGCCACCCCTTGTCCTTGTTTGGTTGTAGGCGTGGTTCACTGTTTCGATGATAGGATTTCTGAACCGTGTTATGGTTATGATTTTATTTAATTAATTTAATTAGTTGTATCATGTAGCAATTAACATGTCATTAGTCCCATGGTTAGAGCATGTTTAGGACTTAGGGTTTTCTTAAGCCAACCCCTATATATTTTCTCTTCCTCACTCTCTCTCCTCATTCACTCTTTTCATTTCTTTTTCTCCCAACCAATAGGCAAGTACATCTTGCACCAAATGGAGAGATTCTTGTATTTTTCATTTCTTAATTTTTCTTTGATATGATTTGTCTATATTGTTCTTCTCATCATCCTCTACAAGTTTAGTTCTTGGAGTTTTTGATTTTAATGGCTAGTTTTGTGTAGATCTAAGTTTGTGCCATTTTCGGTTTTCTTGGGTTTTGATCTATCAAACTTCTTTGTTTTCAAAATCTAGTTGTTCTATGTTGTAGAGAATTTCGTTCTACCCCATTTTGACCTATGGAAGTGTCACGCCCCAGAACTAGAATACTGGAGAGCGGGGGCAGACATAGCCAGCTACGTATATTGAAATAGAATACATCTCAACTATACGGTCACGGCTGTCTAGATATGAGGGTTTACTACAAGCCAGCAGTCTCTTAAGGTCAAGCCTATTGTCTCAATCTCCAGCAATTAACAGAGTTACAAGATGTTAGAGCATCAAATATATATATATAAGGCGTCCCAAATATTACATATCGGATGATCATGAAGCTAGTCGTACAAAATGATAGGACTAGCAAGAGTTCGGTCATACATGATCAACCCTAGGATTTGTTAATCATGTTTACAGCCCGTAGGCAGACAGTAAATAAATGTGCATCGAGCTAACAGGTGCTCGTCGGCTAAACGCCTCAAAAGAATAAATTTACATATAAGTGGGTGAAACAAAAAGAAAAAACCCACTCGTAGCCCGAGTTCCGTCTAGTGTTCACCATTGGGCTGGAAGCTTGGTAGATCCTCGGGAGCTGCTCCGAAATCTGGCCACACAAAACCAGCTGGGTCAAACCCCAGAAAGAGCAAGTGCCACAAGGAGGCCACAAATAAGAACAAAAGCCAGCATATCAGAACATAAAGAATAAAAGAAAGTACAAGTAGTAAAGTACACAGGGCGATAAACGACTAGGGACGTGGAACCATTCCGGGAGCCAGGTTACAATCCTTAAACCAAACAAGGACCGGGATTGTACCCCTTCGCCTGAATAGCTCACTGTCTCTACCCATTTATCGTTAGAGATAAGTAAAACAATCATGATCAAGAGTTCCAGGTACAGGGGCTAAACAAGACTTAGACAGAGCTGGACACCATTCATTCACAATCGGCCAAGTAAGTACTACGGCTTACTACTTTAACTAACTAGGGTTATCACAAGCCTAATTACTAACAAGATGCAAGTGAGAATTTCCAGTCCCAAGCCCTGCAGACCATCCAGTTATCCTTCCACGGGTTGAGAGTTATAGGTGGGTACATTGCCCGGGAGACAAATGTACCCTTAGGTGACTTAGAAGGTGCAACACATGACAGTGTGCTGGAAATGTGCTCTACTCGTCGGCAAGCTACAAGTCCATTAAGGCGCCCAGATAACGAGATTGCCTGTGACTGGGAATTCTCCATGTTCTAGTTTGATTTAATCATTAGCCTAATCCAATTTAGCGCGAGTCCCTGGCCGTGGTACCCAGGAAGTCACGTCCTAGACATGATGCAAGACAAGATAAGTGGATTGTACAAGCAAGCAAGCAGGAACACCCACGGTGTCAAGTTGATTATACGAGTCAAGTTACAAGTTACAAGTCAAGTCAAGTCAGGTCAAGTACAGGTCAAGTCAAGTACATGTCAAGAGTGCACCGCCACGGGCCACTATCAAGTCAGGTTGGTCATGTCAGGAGTGCACTACTACGGGTCACTGTCATGTTATGCTAGTTCCTTGTCATACCATGCCATGTACAATAGTCATTCCAAACATATTAAGTAAAAATCAGTTCGTGACAAAAGGCGTAAGGATATAAAATGGACATAAAATATCTAATAAAATACCAATATATATAGGACTATAGAAGAGCCAAGCTTAAATAAATAACAATTCATCATAGACAAGTAGGTTGTGCAAGGGGGTCAGGGGTTGGGCTGCGCAGGGTATGTACTGCGCATGGAAGAGCTGCGCAAGAGTTGCCTTGCGCAAGGGTTAGGGTAGACTGCGCAGGGGGTCAAGGGGCACAGGGTTAAAGGGGCACAGGAGATGCCTTGCGCATCAATTGGATTGCACAAGGGTAGACTGCGCAGAGTATGGACTGCGCAATGGTCGAGTGCGCAGGGGTTACTTTGCGCATGGCTGGCTTGCGCATGGCTAGCTTGCGCCAGCGCAATCCAGCGCAGCGCAAAGCACTTGCTGAGCCTATGCGCAATCGGCCATGCGCTAAAGAGCATAGGCCGGGGTGCGCAAACGGTCAAGTGCTAAAGAGCACTGGCCGAGAGCCTTTACCAAGGCTGAGATGAACTCCTCAAGAACACCAAAAACTTCAATTCTTCATAACTTAGCCAAATCAAAACCAAATCTAGATTTTTAAAGTTCTAACTTGAGTAAAATCGAATTCTCTTCCACATGGAAGCATCAAAACATGCAAAAATCGAAGTTTAATGGATCAAAACCAAGGATTTTCAAAAATGGTTAAAACCTAGATCTAGAAAAATGAAAGCTCCAAATCACAAAATGTCAAGTTCTAAAGTTGTTCTCCATGGCCTAATCTAGTTAATGGACAAATAAAAAGTGGTGCTTATTTGATGGCAAGGTGCACTTGCCTATGGGTTGGGGAGTTGTGTGGAAGAAGGAAGAAGAAGAAGTTGTAAGAAATTAATGGAGTTATGGAGGAGAGAGAAAAGGTTGGTAGGTTATAATGAGGGTGGGTGTGTTGTGTTGAGGGTAGAGTGTAGGTTAAAGTGTACCAATTCATATTAAACCAAACCTAATCAAACCAACCAATTAAAACCGAGTCGAGCCGAAACCCGAAATACGAGAAAACCAAAATCCCGCAAGTAGAGAAAATTATAAATACAAGCCAAAAATCAAATTACGAGTACAAATACGAAATACAGGAAATGGGGGTGACAGGAAGTCCAAATTTGGACTTAGAGTGAAGATTTTATGGAGCTTGGAAGCTGTGGGTTCCATGGCCATCCTTCTCAGATTTTCGAAGAAGATGGGTACCCACTTACCCAGCCGCATAAGATTCATTTACTCAGCCGCATAGATGGGTACCCACTTACCCAGCCGCATGAGATTCATTCACCCAGCCGCATAGATGGGTACCCACTTACCCAGCCGCATGAGATTCATTTACTCAGCTGCATAGATGGGTACCCACTTACCCAGCCGCATGAGATTCATTTACTCAGCCGCATACCCACTTACCCAGCCGCATGAGATTTATTTACTCAGCCGCATAGATGGGTACCCACTTACCCAGCCGCATGAGATTCATTTACCCAGCAGCATAGATGGGTACCCACTTACCCAGCCGTATGAGATTCATTTACCCAGCAGCATAGATGGGTACCCACTTACCCAGCCGCATAGATGAGTACCCATCTACTGCCGCTCATAGTGCATATTTTGGCTATTTTTATATGTTTTATGTCCTATTTGGCTGATTCGTGGCCAGAATTTCTCTCAACTCCTAACATAAAAGTTGTAGATCTTTGTCTTGGCTTCAAGGACCTTCATGTCTCACTTTAACCTGAATTCATATGTGACTTTTATGTCACGAGGGGTCCACGTGACTTCCTGACTTGACCGTGTTCCTGACCTGATTACCTGTATACGTGCTGGTACCTATAATAAGTGTGTATTGTGATGCAATATTAGTATGCACTACGGTGCTATTTAATGAGTGCACTGAGGTGTGACTCTACGTGCTAAGTGATCATTCGTGTTATATGTCAATACATGTGTACCTTACAGCATAGTCATGGTAATTGGTCAGTAATAGTGTCGTGGTATGATGATTGTTGTTTGATGCATTACACTAAGCATGGATCTAGATTGAGCCGATGTGGATCTATACTTAGGGTACACGTACTATGGTACGACATATAGGAGGATGACCATGTGACCACGACATGTAATTCCAATATCTGATTTGTGACTGTCGAGCCAGCTCTTCCTATAGGAGAGCTGGAACCGTTACTGCTTATTCTAGCGCGGTGGCCTTTCGAGGGACCGGTGCATTTCGTGCTTGCTTGTATATAATGGTTTGGCTAGCCCTGCTGGAATGCGATACGATCTGAGGATTCCTATAGATATATTGCATTACTGGGATAATCCAGACAAATCATAGAAAGCCGTAGGATTGATTGGCCGCTTGTAAGCTGACTTATTTGTGATATGTTTTCTTTTGTTAGCTACCGAGGAACATGGACTATCGTGGTGCGTGGTCCAACCTATGTCCTTGTTTGGTTGTTGGGTTGGGCTATTGTGCTGCGATAGGCTATGGACCGAAGTCGCGATCAGAAGCCCTTTTACCTGCCCATGGTTATAGGATATATCTTATCTCGGTACGATATTGGCACCGTTTGTCCTTGTTTGGTTGTAAGGGTGTCGTATTGTCTCGATGATATGGTATAAGCCTATAACTCGTGAATCAGGTCTTATTTAACTCATTGGATTTATCTCACTCTTTTGTGCTCCCTTGTGGTACTTGCTATTCGGGGCCTGACCCCGCTGGTTTTGTTTGGCCAGATCTCGTAGCGGCTCCAGAGGATCCAGCTTTCTACCCGAACAATGGTGCACACCAGGAGTATGGGCGCCAGGGACCATGAGTGGGTTTCTTCTTCACCGCTCTGATATCTTCTATTTTGTACTTGGCGTTTAGCCACCGGCACTTGTTTAGCCGGCAGTTTTGGACCCTAGTTTCTTTTGCATAATTGTAATTAAATCAGACTGCAACTGATTACGGTTATGTACTTTTGACTCTCGGTACTAGCTTATCATTTTGTATAGCTAGGCTCATGAATCATTTTGATGAAGCGTCGGGGACGCCTTACTGCTTTGTCTTATATGATCATTATTTACTGCTTCTTGTTTTGATTGATTGAGACATAGATGCTCTGTGGGACCATAGGAGACCTGATTGTAGCATGTACCCCTAGTCTCTTGACAGCCACGATCACCGTATGACGTTTATATACCTCATACGGTGTAGCTGGCCTAGTCCGTCTCAGTATTCCGGTACTGGGGCGTGACAAGGTTTTAGTGACGGCCCATGCAGGTCTGTTTTTCAGACTTGTGGGGTGTTGCGATTATTGGAGTCTCAATCAAAATATGTTCCCCTTGATCTCCTGATTTATTTTCTCTTTCTCCCACCTTGATTGCTAACTTGATTGTCATCCTCGATTCCTTCCCGTCCTGTCTTTTGATACCTTGTATCCTTTCCTTTAGGGTCACATCATTCTCGGCTATTGGAGGAGCCGACATGGGAGAGAATCCAGTAGATCAGGGACCAGTTGGAGATCATCAAGGGGTAGCCCCTCTACCTGGACAGATTCACATCGAGAACGTTACCGAGCATGAGCCAGTTGAGCTACAGAGGCCAGAGGATCCCGTACCTCCAGTGATGCCGGTAGTACCAGTAGCATTAGATGCGCTGGCACTATTGCAGATTATTAGAGGGTTATTGGAGACCCAGCAACGCCAGACGGCAGCCCAACAGCAACAACAAACCCGACAGCAAGAACAGAATGTGCTACAGAATCAGGGGTTGCAATTAGCCCTTGAGAGAAGTGTCAGAAATGATTCAGGAGCGTCCGGAAGGTTTTGTCGACTTAACTCGAGATATTTTGACGGCACGGAGGATGCCATCACGGCGGATGCTTGGCTTCAGGATATAGAGGCCATATTGACCGCAGCAAAGGTTCCAGCAGAAGAGAAGGTTGACCAGGTCAGACTTTTACTTCAGGATCTCGCCCGCGATTGGTGGGCATCGGAAGAGGTTGGAATGAGGCGTCATATTCCCTGGGATAGCTTCAGTACCAGATTCAAGGCCAAGTACTTTGGCGTGGTAGCGCGGTATGAGCTACAGCAGAGGTTTATCAGTCTCAAGCAGGCTGGTAAGACGGTGGATGGCTATGCAGCGGAGTTCTGCAGGTTAAGTAGGTTTGCTCGGATGATGGTGGCGATAGACCCAGAGAGAGCAATGAGGTTCCAGCAGGGACTTCACCTAGAGATTTTGCAGCTGGTCGAGGGACACGACTACCAGACATTCGATGCAGTATTGATGGCGGCTCGGAGGCACGAGCTTACTATTCAAAGGTTATCAGCAAGGACTGGGGGCCAGAAGAGGTCTCATACGCAGAGTGCTGGGGGAGGAGCAGTACCTCGGACGTCAGCACCAGTACCTGGCATCCGTATTCGTGATGCAGCACCAGTCACGACAATTGTGACTGCACCAGTTCGACAGCAGCAACAGAGGAACCAGCAGTAGCTTCAGGAAGCACCAGTGGGTTGCACTTACTGTGGTAAGGGAGGGCACACTAGGGATGTGTGTCATTCATCTAATGGATTATGCTTGAGGTATGGCAGTCCAGACCATAGGATTGCCAATTGTCCTATGATGCAGAGGCCAGGAGGGCCAGATCAACGGTTTTCGGCGTTGCCAGCTCCAGAGGTAGCACCGTATCAAGGGCCAGCACTAGCAGTGAGGCCACTAGCCCAGCGCCCATTACTGACGCAAGCTCAGATGTACCGACAAGCACAACATCAGGTTGGACAGCAGAGCCAGGGAAGGCAGGGACAAAGGCAAGAAGAATTTGGAGTATTAGAACAGAAGTTGGCTGAAGGCGGTCAGATTTTAGGTAAGTTTCGAGTATTATTTATTATAACTCCTTGAGTTTTATATTCGAAGACTGAAGGCGGCTTTCTCGTCTCACTCATCTTCTCTCGTATCATGTGATACGTGATATTCATCATGTATCTTGATTACGAGAGTACATCCTGGGCAGAGTCTCGTTCTTGATTTAGTCATTGGTACCGACTTATCTCAAGCGTTGACCCTTGTCCACTTTGGGAGTCAGTGTAGGACCTCGAGGACGAATTCCTACCTGACTTGAGAGGCATATTTCATTCGTATGTCTCCGATCATTTCCTTCTAGGGTATGATTATTGTTTGTGCTCTTACTTAATTATTCTTGCTTTCTTAAACTGTTCACGTGCCATGTGTTGTTTGATAATTGTGCTTGCTATATGTCATGAGTGTATTTCGTGATCTGAGAGCGCACTCGACTAGCCTTATCGAAATTTCGAGGACAGAATTTTTTAAGGAGGATAGAGATGTCACTCCCCAGTTTCCGGAATACGTAAACTTTTAATTTTTTTTTATATATGGTATCTGGCACCTGTATCTTTATTGCATGTATCCTGTATTTGTAACTGGTCATGGCATGGAACAGTATCTCGTCGCGGATTAGTGTGCCATCCCTTGTCCTTGTTTGGTTGTAGGTGTGGTTCACTGTTTCGATGATAGGATTTCTGAACCGTGTTATGGTTAGGATTTTATTTAATTAATTTAATTAGTTGTATCATGTAGCAATTAACATGTCATTAGTCACATGGTTAGAGCATGTTTAGGACTTAGGATTTTCTTAAGCCAACCCCTATATATATTCTCTTTCTCACTCTCTCTCCTCATTCACTCTTTTCATTTCTTTTCCTCCCAACCAATAGGCAAGTACATCTTGCACCAAATGGAGAGATTCTTGCATTTTTCATTTCTGGATTTTTCTTTGATATGATTTGTCTATATTGTTCTTCTCATCATCCTCTACAAGTTTAGTTCTTGGAGTTTTTGATTTTAACGGCTAGTTTTGTGTAGATCTAAGTTTGTGCCATTTTTGGTTTTCTTGGGTTTTGATCTATCAAACTTCTTTGTTTTCAAAATCTAGTTGTTCTATGTTGTAGAGAATTTCGTTCTACCCCATTTTGACCTATGGAAGTCCAAATTTGGACTTAGAGTGAAGATTTTATGGAGCTTGGAAGCTGTGGGTTCCATGGCCATCCTTCTCAGATTTTCGGAGAAGATGGGTACCCACTTACCCAGCTGCATGAGATTCATTTACTCAGCCGCATAGATGGGTACCCACTTACCCAGCCGCATGAGATTCATTCACCCAGCCGCATAGATGGGTACCCACTTATCCAGCCGCATGAGATTCATTTACTCAGCCGCATAGATTGGTACCCACTTACCCAGCCGCATGAGATTCATTTACTCAGCCGCATACATGGGTACCCACTTACCCAGCCGCATGAGATTCATTTACCCAGCAGCATAGATGGGTACCCACTTACCCAGCCGCATAGATGAGTACCCATCTACTGCCGCTCATAGTGCATATTTTGGCTATTTTTATATGTTTTATGTCCTATTTGGCTGATTCGTGGCCAGAATTTCTTCCAACTCCCAACATAAAAGTTGTAGATCTTTGTCTTGGCTTCAAGGACCTTCATGTCTCACTTTAACATGAATTCATATATGACTTTTATGTCACGAGGGGTCCATGTGACTTCCTGACTTGACCGTATTCCTGACCTGATTACCTGTATACGTGCTGGTACCTATAATAAGTGTGTATTGAGATGCAATATTAGTATGCACTGCGGTGCTATTTAATGAGTGCACTGAGGTGTGACTCTACGTGCTAAGTGATCATTCGTGTTATATGTCAATACCTGTGTACCTTCTAGCATAGTCATGGTAATTGGTCAGTAATAGTGTCGTGGTATGATGATTGTTGTTTGATGCATTACACTAAGCATGGATCTAGATTGAGCCGATATGGATCCATACTTAGGGTACACGTACTATGGTACGACATATAGAAGGATGACCATGTGACCACGACATATAATTCCAATATCGAGATAGGGTTAATCTAAGCAACTTAAATTGGTAGAAGCATTGGAAGGGAACAGAATCTCGAGATCGTACGTCACCAGCCGTCCTGGGTCCCATCCTGGCGCATCGGGGTGGCCGCCTCGGATACTGTATAGTCATCCGCACTAGTAGAGTACAGTATCTGATTTGTGACTGCCGAGCCAGCTCTTCTATAGGAGAGCTGGAACCGTTACTGCTTATTCTAGTGCGGTGGCCTTTCGAGGGACCGGTGCATTTCGTGCTTGCTTGTATATAATAGTTTGGCTAGCCCTGCTGGAATGCGATACGATCTGAGGATTCCTATATATATATATTGCATTACTGGGATAATCCAGACAAATCATAGAAAGCCGTAGGATTGATTGGCCGCTTGTAAGCTGACTTATTTGTGATATATTTTCTTCTGTTAGCTACCGAGGAACATGGACTATCGTGGTGCATGGTCCAACCCATGTCCTTGTTTGGTTGTTGGGTTGGGCTATTGTGCTGCGATTGGCTATGGACCGAAGTCGCGATCAGAAGCCCTTTTACCTGCCCATGGTTATAGGATGTATCTTATCTCGGCACGATATTGGCATCGTTTGTCCTTGTTTGGTTGTAAGGGTGTCGTATTGTCTCGATGATATGGTATATGCCTATAACTCGTGAATCAGGTCTTATTTAACTCATTGGATTTATCTCACTCTTTTGTGCTCCCTTGTGGTACTTGCTATTCGGGGCCTGACCCCGCTGGTTTTGTTTGGCCAGATCTCGTAGCGGCTCCAGAGGATCCAGCTTTCTACCCGAACAATGGTGCACACCAGGAGTATGGGCGCCAGGGACCATGAGTGGGTTTCTTCTTCACCGCTCTGATATCTTCTATTTTGTACTTGGCGTTTAGCCACCGGCACTTGTTTAGCCGGCAGTTCTGGACCCTAGTTTCCTTTGCATAATTGTAATTAAATCAGACTGCAGCTGATTACGGTTATGTACTATTGACTCTCGGTACTAGCTTATCATTTTGTATAGCTAGGCTCATGAATCATTTTGATGAAGCGTCGGGGACGCCTTACTGCTTTGTCTTATATGATCATTATTTACTGCTTCTTGTTTTGATTGATTGAGACATAGATGCTCTGTGGGACCATAGGAGACCTGATTGTAGCATGTACCCCCTAGTCTCTTGACAGCCACGATCGCCGTATGACGTTTATATACCTCATACGGTGTAGCTGGCCTAGTCCGTCTCAGTATTCCGGTACTGGGGCGTGACAAGGTTTTAGTGACGGCCCATGCAGGTCTATTTTTCAGACTTGTGGGGTGTTGCGATTATAGGAGTCTCAATCAAAATATGTTCCCCTTGATCTCCTGATTTGTTTTCTCTTTCTCCCACCTTGATTGCTAACTTGATTGTCATCCTCGATTCCTTTCCGTCCTGTCTTTTGATACCTTGTATCCTTTCCTTTAGGGTCACATCATTCTCGGCTGTTGGAGGAGCCGACATGGGAGAGAATCCAGTAGATCAGGGACCAGTTGGAGATCATCAAGGGGTAGCTCCTCTACCTGGACAGATTCACATCGAGAACGTTACCGAGTATGAGCCAGTTGAGCTACAGAGGCCAGAGGATCCCGTACCTCCAGTGATGCCGGTAGTACCAGTAGCATTAGATGCGCTGACACTATTGCAGATTATTAGAGGGTTATTGGAGACCCAGCAACGCCAGACGGCAGCCCAACAGCAACAACAAACCCGACAGCAAGAACAAAATGTGCTACAGAATCAGGGGTTGCAATTAGCCCTTGAGAGAAGTGTCAGGAATGATTCAGGAGCGTCCGGAAGGTTTTGTCGACTTAACTCGAGATATTTTGACGGCACGGAGGATGCCATCACGGCGGATGCTTGGCTTCAGGATACAGAGGCCATATTGACCGCAGCAAAGGTTCCAGCAGAAGAGAAGGTTGACCAGGTCAGACTTTTACTTCAGGATCTCGCCCGCGATTGGTGGGCATCGGAAGAGGTTGGAATGAGGCGTCATGTTCCCTGGGATAGCTTCAGTACCAGATTCAAGGCCAAGTACTTTGGCGTGGTAGCGCGGTATGAGCTACAGCAGAGGTTTATCAGTCTCAAGCAGGCTGGTAAGACGGTGGATGGCTATGCAGCGGAGTTCTGCAGGTTAAGTAGGTTTGCTCGGATGATGGTGGCGATAGACCCAGAGAGAGCAATGAGGTTCCAGCAGGGACTTCACCTAGAGATTTTGCAGCTGGTCGAGGGACACGACTACCAGACATTCGATGCAGTATTGATGGCGGCTCGGAGGCACGAGCTTACTATTCAAAGGTTATCAGCAAGGACTGGGGGCCAGAAGAGGTCTCATACGCAGAGTGCTGGGGGAGGAGCAGTACCTCGGACGTCAGCACCAGTACCTGGCGTCCGTATTCGTGATGCAGCACCAGTCACGACAATT